>JAWMRA010000113.1:103087634-103131422 GCA_035584735.1 Pseudotriccus pelzelni
GGAGGTGTTTAAGATGAGGCTGGATGTGGCACTGAGTGCCATGGTCTAGTAACCACAGTGGTGTTGGATCAAGGGTTGGACTTGATGATCGCAGAGGTCTTTTCAAACCTGGTTGATTCTATGATTCTATGGCTATATTCCTTCCCTAGACAAGGCCTTGCAAAACCAAAAAATAAAATAATTCTGAGAAGGCAGGAAGCATTAATACTGAATTTTGCACTGACCTCATATTGAGGTCATAGAACAGGATTTTTCCATGTATCCACTGGCAATTGGGCATTTTATATTCCAGCCACAAGCACAGAACTAGAGAAGCTATGTAGAGAAGATCCACCTCATCTATCCTTTTCCTAACACTTTCCTCATTTATTTTGCACAATCAATAAAAAGCAGTATCTGAACTTGATTTTCTTTGTATACCTAGAATCAGCTTTATCTCTGGTGTAAAATTATTGCAACTGAGGGAGCAGTTCTCTTGTCTTTCACTTAAATTGTCTAAAATAAATAAAAGTATCCTTAGGAGAGAAGAGGAAGGTGTCTAGATGACAGGCTAAAGAAAGCAAAAACCCCCGCCTGTTATTAATTGAAAACAAACCCCAGCTAAATTAGATCAGCACCTTGGGTGGTTTTCTAACTGCATGACTGATTTCAGTGCTTACTAACTATTCCCCATGGAGAAATGATGCATATGAAGGTGAATTCACCAGCAAAGAAATCCTCCTTCCCTGGAAAAAACGCTTGTGAAGAGCAAAAATGCACCACTGAAATTGTGTGGGGAGTTTTTTAATTTGTCCTGTAGGTTCAAAGCTAGTAAAATTCTCTTTTCTTTATCTCAAGATCTGGCTTTATTTTTTTTCAGACTCTCTACATGCACAGTAGTAAGACCAGATATTAGTTATTCTGGAGAGTTATCTATAGACAACTGGCACTGGCTACCCATTGGGTTGAGTTCTCCAGGGGTGAAAGAGAAATGCTGGTTGGAAAGTTGCTCGTGTGAGTAACTTTGTGTACCAAACTACTCTCATCAAGTACAAAATAAGACCACTAAAATACAGGAATTGCAAGATCTGGAGCTGCTTAACAGCATTATATGTTCATTTACAAATGAAACATCTAAGGGCAAAAGCAAACAGTTCATCTGTGACCTGTAACAGATCACATAACACGTGTTTTACACTTCCTCATATATTTCTGAATTTGCTAAAATTATCTGCAAGGAAGGCTATTTGCTAATGTAGGACAGGTGTTGCAAAATGAATAATCCTTCCATGAAAGTGATGGTCTACAGTTAGGTATTTGTACAAAGAAAAAATAGGCTTTTCTTTAAGGATGTGTCCATTCTAACAAAAATAGCTTATTTTCTTTTTTCCAGCAAGTACCAAAATAACACAAACCAGATCCTCTGTTGAAGTCAGTGTATACTGCTGATGTCCAACCTTCCTCTTTTATGTTATAAATAATATAACTTTGTGAAAAATAAAAAGTAGGCGTTGAATTCTACGCAAATAACCCAAATATCTCACTAGTTTTTCTCTTCTCCAGGTTGTACAAATTCACTACATGTCATACGCCTGGACTAAAACCATTAGCCCTTCCAGTGACTGCAGAAGGAAAAGTTCTCTTTTTCCTAATGCAGTATAAATAAGGAGTAAACCCAGAGAGTCCCACCAGGCCCAGGCAAGAGGAACTGAGAAGATAAATCATCATTCAGTAACTGAAAAGGACCAAAGGATTCCTTTGATATAAGCAGAGATGATTGAATTAGTTTTGCCAGTTACAAGTTAATCAATGTAATTCAGCCATCCTGATCTTCCTGTAGAGTGGAGAGAAACAGACACCTCCTGAAGGCACCTTATTGTACTACCTCCCTCCCTTGACTCTTTAGGAATGAGGATAACTAATTGAATCTAGATAACCAAATTGCATGCAGCTAAATTTAGATGAAATCAGTTGCACAATTTGTTCCTTCCCTGGAAGATGCTGGGCACATGATTTCAAAGGATGATTTAAACAACCTGCTCTGGCTTCTTGCATGACTCTTTGCACCATCTTCAACAAATGACATCTCTGTTAGCTTCAGCCTAATACACACTATCTTTTTGGATTGCCTGAAGTACTGCAAGACTAAGAATTTGCCACAGTCTTAGGACTCCAATGATTCAATTATTTTATGCTCCCCCCTCCCCACAAGTAAACCCCAAACTCTCTCTAATCTGAACTTCTTTTTAATTCGTAGGAGTATTGAGTGCATTCAGCCTTACAGAAATTGGCCCTTTGAGATTTGCTGATCTTTTATCTCTTTCAGAGAATTTCATTATGATTTTAGTGTTCTTTACAGCTCACAGCTTTCTGTATCCCACCATGCATGCTTAAGAACATACTTTAATATCTCCAGATTCCACAAGTGTCCTCATTCTGCAGTCTGATTCAGACCTTTTCAGTTGGAGCGAAGGCAATAAAAAGCTTAGTGCTGACAGAGCGAAACCCTAACCCCACCAAAACTGAGGAAGGTTATCTGTAAAGCTCTTAATTTCATCTGTTGTTTCTTTAATTTATTTTCTTTCTTTTTTTCTTTTGGACTACTGTCCCAACCCAGCCAGTATCTTTCTCTGTAACTCTTATTTACTTCACAGAAACAAAAATAATGTCTAGGGAGGGATCTTATTGAAGTCTATAAATATATTATGGAAAGATGAAAACACGTTAAGTTAAATATGAGTAATTAAGTTAACCCAGACAATTTCATAGCTCATTTTCATGTACTGAAATCTCTATTAGACTTCCATGCTCCAGCATAACCATTTCCTTCCTATGGAGAGGAAGCGAGCAGTGGAGAATGTGGAGAATGTGGAGACAAGTCAATTGCTTAGCAAGGCAAAGCAATTTGAGCCTTAGAAATGCACAAATACTTTTATTCTTCTTCTTGAGATTACTCTGCTAGACAACTGAGTTCAGCTTTTTAGGTAAATGTATGTAACTGGTTTCTCCAGACAGTATCTTCAGGTTTTTTATAGCTACATATTACAATCTAATATATACACCATTGATCCTTCTGCAATACAATAGTCAATTATATCAGAAATGAAACATAGGCAATCACAACCAAAAGGGGAAAAAGACAAAAAAAGCCATGCAAAATGAAGAAAAATTCTTAAAAATAACAAAAGTAAATAAAACTAAAGCTAGTAATGCAGAAAGTAGTTCGCCCCTTGCTATAAAATATGCATTTTACATCTTCCATTGGCAATCATCTAACTCATTTTACTAATGCAAATTATAACTAAGACTACTCTCAATGTTAGTGCCAAAGTAATCCAAAACTTCAAGCTGGATTTTCAGCTCATTGTGCTAACTGGTATTGCAATATGCAAGAATGTACAGACTAGGCATACATACTTGTGGAGCAGTATTATAACCCATGACAGATTGAGAATGCCTGTAGACTTCAGGTACAACTCCTAATTGGGCTGTCCCAAGTTATATTAGAGTTTTCATAGCTCAGTTTACACAGTTGCTCAAATTAGAGTGTAAGGGTTTTAATAATTTTCATGGGAAACAGGATAAAGTCCATAGCTCCAATTTTGATTTGACATGTGATATAAATGCATCTTTAACTACTTACCCAAAGCCAGAAAAGAAGCTTGTGCCAGAGCAGAAAACATGCATCAAATTTTATCAGTCCCATTCCACCACCGAAAGACTATTCTTTAAAAACATGATACAAGACTACTTTGTCACCTCCTGGGAAGACAGACTAAACTTTTTTATTGATTTAAAATAGGAGTTTTCACCTCGTGTTTCGCAGTGCATTGCTTCTGCCATGGAGGAGAGGTCATATTCATCAGCAGAGAGGAAGCCAACTGTGCAGTTATGAAACACCTCTGATTCATTTCACAGCTAAACCAACCTACAGTGACACTTACTGGATGTAGCACAGCCATCATGAGCACTGCACTTAAAGTAAGTGACTCATGTTATTTGTAAAGGAATTTCAAACCTCTTGTCCTGATCCTAACCATCCTTCCAATGTTAACACTTCCATGATTTGACAGATTTTTCTCTCCTACCAGCAAAGATAAAGGTGTCCCTTTCTACTGCTTCTCAGCAGATAGAAAATGAATTAGAACTGAGCCTTTAAAGATTCATACTTTGAAAAAAATCTAAATAAATTAAAGGAGGCTCATAAATGCTACATTTAAGGGATGTGAGGATTTCTTTATTTTTTATTCAATTAAACCGGCTAATTTTTTTTAACTAAAGAGAGGTGGACACAGCCATGTGCTTATAATAGAGCAATGCTTCAGTGGCAGAGGAGAGGTTAGCAGTATTACTGAAGGCTCTTTCATGTGCTTCATCCTTGGCTCATATCACTATTTCGAAAGAAATTGCCCCCTACCTTTCAAACCCTCCTGCTGAAGATTTGCTCCCCTGAATTAAATAGAGCAATATTTATTTAGCCCAGCTGACGGTTTGTTGCAAATGATAACAACAAACCAATCAGGTCATCAATCTTTTTTTCTGCTTAAAAAAAAAACCACGCTGAACCCTGAGAGGATGTCTATACTGCTGGATGGTAAAGAGGATGGTAATAGTAAGGAGGACGTCTTTACTCCTTGTGGCACAGGGAGTAATACCTGAACTGCATCAGTGTAGCTGCTGTGGGTGCAGCAGGCAGGGCACCTGCAGAAACTCAGTGTTTAGAGGGGCTGCAAAAGTAATTGTGTAAATGTTACTGCCATGCACCCAGACAATATCCTCTAGCTGCTCAGCAGTGGCTTAAAACATGCTAACACGTGTCTGCAGGACTATTCTGGCAGAGGACCCAAGATCTGCTCAGACACTCATGAACTTTCTTTAAAGTAGGAAATCTCAGAATCTATCATAAATCCAATGGTTATTACTGAAGAAGCAGCAAGGTTCCTGGGCAATCTGTCTCCATAAAACAATTAAAGTCTGAGAGAGGAAGTCACTTTCATGTAAGCTGTAGTTCTTATTACCCACATATAATTTACAACTGGGGCAAGAGAGTCTGGAAGCCACAATTGCATTCTCGCTTTCACTGTGCTCTGCCAGGCGTTGTTAGAGGGTGTTCCTCAAAAGCACCGTTTAGGGTGGCTGAGCACTTGCAACTATGTTTTATGACTGGATCCATGAATAGACCTCAGACTTGCAGGGTTCCATTTTGCAATGCCTGCTCTCTGCTGGAATTTATACCTCGGAATTAGTAGGACTACCTAACCTACTGGGCGAGGTGATACAGAGGTGTGAAGGACGGAGCTCATAGGCTCTGCACTTCAGAGGATAGAAGGTCAAAGACTGCATTAAAGCAACTGTTCCACTCTTACCAATATGCCCTTGGCTCATCTGTCTACACAGCCTGTAATGTCTTGCTACATATGAAGCTGGGACACCTGTGATGGAGCCTGGTAAGTCTGTGTGGGACATTCCTGTGTTAAAAGAGTCAGGGGCAGGCTTGGTTCCAGTGTAAGGTTTTTGCCTTTTTGATATCTGGAGCTTGTCTTAGACCTATGTCTTCAAACAGCTTGAAGTGAAGTCAATCTGGGCACCCTGGGGGACACTTGAGGTACAATGTATATATTCACTCTTCAGAAGGCAGCATGATGAGCAGAGGAAACACCATAAACACCATAAAGAGAGTCTGAGTCCCAGCACCAGAGAATTCAGCATTTCATTCTGTGGGGGAAAACAACTCAGTCCACATGAGAAGCTTAGACATCCATCAGCTTCTGAATCTAAGTTCGTCTGTGAAGGAACTTCTAGTAAACCTATGGAGCAGGAATTTAAACCTACTGTGGTATCTATGTAAAGATACCTTTGTCCTGGGCTTTAGCATATTCTGAGATAAAGATCAGCACTTGGGCTGATTTCTGCCCCCCCTTTTCTATGAAGTATTTCAGCATCCATTTAGAACAGAATGTAATACCTTGGCTTACCTCAAATGAATGTGTTAAGAATAGTTTTTCATTCTTTCATTAAAGAAATGTGACTGCTTTGATCTTTAAAAAGGGGTACATAGAGTATGTAGGTAATGTTTTGTATTTGGCACTGATACGGTTGCTGAAATTCTGTGTTCAGTTCTACTTCATGAATAATAGAGAGATTCAGGATTTTCCCTGTTGATTAGCTTAAGGAAGCATTCAAAGAATAATGAAAGGATTAGAAAAAATGGCACATAGTAAGGAGCTTAACCTGCTTTCCTATTTGGTAGAAGATGGAGGGGACCTGAAGTACCTGCTTCAAGGATAAAAATTGTTCATAGAGTTCTCCAGCCTAGCAGATCTAAGTGCTGAAAGCTGAAGCTTGAAAAAAATTAACTAAAATGAAATGTCCACTTCTCATTCTGAGAGCACAGAAAAAGAATTGCAGAGAAATAATGGATTCTAAACCATTAAAAATTTTAAAATGGAGATTATACCAAAAACAATGCTCTATTGGGTTTGAGCTAGAAATTTGCTAAGGGGTCTGATGGCTTCCATTATGCAGGGGGTTAGACCAGGTGATGTGTATGGCTTCTTTTGAATACTCTGTGAAGTCATATCCCTTGTAGTGCCATTTAATCTTACAGAGCTTCAACAAGTAGTAATTTGGCTCAAGAAGTCGGAAATAATTATTAGCTAAGCTAAGTCAGAGCTAGAGAAGAGAATAACCAAAACACGCTTTTTCTTTTGAGTTATGTGAACTCCTGCTTGTGAAGTAACAATTAAGATATACTTTAGATCTTGTGGAGGTTCAGGGGCTATGAAAAATTACCTGAGTCAATTTGATCTGGTTCCTTACAGAAAGAGAGAAGTCAACCTTGAAAAGCTCCCCAGTAAGACAGAACTTACTGGACTCAAAATCCAATTTCTCCTTTCAGATGGGCCACTGAGCACTGTAGCACACTGATATGGTCCCATGGGACCAGGAAACAGGTGTACAGAAAGAGGGTAGGTTTAGATTAGATATTAGGATGAAATTCTTTAGTGTGAGAGTGGTGAGGTACTGGAACTGGTTGCACAGAGAAGCTGTGGATGCCTCATCCATGGAAGTGTCCAAGGCCAGCTGGATGGGGCTTTGAGCAACCTGGTTTAGTGGG
Source organism: Pseudotriccus pelzelni (assembly GCA_035584735.1). Lineage (NCBI taxonomy): Eukaryota > Metazoa > Chordata > Aves > Passeriformes > Tyrannidae > Pseudotriccus > Pseudotriccus pelzelni. The sequence goes on from JAWMRA010000113.1 coordinate 103,094,731, forward strand.
TGGCATCTCTGCTCACAGCAGGGAGGTAGGAACTAGATGATCTCTAAGGTACCTTCCAACCACTCCTGGTTTCAGCCAGGACAGGGTTAATTTTCTGCAGTAAGCAGGATGACAGGTGGAGAGGACCCCATGGTTATTCAATACCGCCTCATGGTCCAGTACTGTTTATTGTTGGGTGCTTTCCATGTAAATTACTTCTTTTTCTTACACCTTTTGTTATCAATATTGTTGCTGTTTCCAGTAAATTGTTCTTATCTCAACCTGTGATCTTTGCCTTTTGTGCCTTCAGTTGGATGGGGGAGGGGAAGGGAAAGAGTGGGAGCACTGAATTGGAAAATACCATTCTTAAACCATGAGATAACCCACCGCATTCAGTGATTCTATGAAACTGTTGGATGTGTCCTGCTTTGACAGAAAATTATTCCCTTCTCTACATTTCAGATCTGGGTTTTTCACTTTCAGTCACTGCTTACTGGATCTAGTGTGTAACCATTATTACATACCATTAAATATTCTACCCTATATTTAGGAATAATTGTATTTCAATACATTGGGATTTCAGCTGAGGAGTGGTTCTCTATACTTATGAACTATAAAGGCTCAGTTTTGCTCTGAACCAACTGAGTTAAATATATCTCATTAAGGAAGTTGGTTTGGTCTTCTTTGCATAAGAAAGCTGTGATTGCTTATCTGATTTTGTAATTTACTGCTAGGTTCGTAGAATTATAGCATAATTTGTTAGAAAGGTCTTCTGAAGGTCATCAAGCTCAATGACCCAGTTAAAGAAAGGCCAACTAGAGCAGGTTGTTTAGACACTGAGGTTGACTGAGGTTGCTCTTTTGTGTGTCTACAAGGATGCAGTTACACATTTTTCTGAACAAACCATTCCAGTGTTTACCCTTAAGAGAAAATAAAAAAAAGCCCAAAACAACCTCAAAAAAACCCCCAAACCCTTCCCTGGTCATTTACTATATTTATTCACCAGACCAAGTAAAACAAAGTTGATGTGAGGAGTGAGCTTTCATCCTTTTATCAAGATGGAGATAGATGATGTTCCATAGCATCAGAATAAAAGGAATTTGGTCTTGAAACCACACTTCATGTTTTGAAGAGCAGCTTTGGGCCACTTGGTACCAATGTGATGACAAAAGTGTCTGCAACACTTGCTGTATTTTTAGCTAAAAGTTTACATATTGATTCTATAAGATAGACTTTTTATTTCTGTGGATTTGCTTCCACACTGAAAAATCAGCTTCTTCTGCAAATGCCAAGGGGTTTTTTTGTTTGTTTGTTTTATATTAATAATAAGGAACCTCTGATAGCAGTTCTGTAGTGCCAAGTTCAGTACAAAAACTCAGCAAGAAATTATTCCGATACTATCTTATACCCAAACAGCCACACTACAGTCCAAGCAGGTGGAGGTACAAGGAATAGTGTCATTTGTTCATAATAGGCTATTATTTAAGACTGAGACAGACAGACAGATTCAACTCACCATCTTATTCTAGTCCAAGCCTGTGTCCATGAAGGACTCTCAGCAGAGTTCCATGGACATCACCTCTAAAATTCAGTCTTCTGCTCCTGAACAGACACAGTTTCTGCTAATAAAAAGGGATAGAAGAATGGAAGCAATGCAATTAGGTCTGAGACAGACTAGGATATTGATCTGTTTTACAACTTCATGCTTATAACAGGAATTCTATCAAGGTTTGCTAATGACCAGAGTGCTTTACTGTAATCTCTCTTCAGTGGATGGCTATAAATGCTGGCACAGTATCCCAATACACATTTTGTTTCATAAAAATGCAACTAAATAAATAAGGTGCCTCTTGAGAGCTGCTTTTTGCTAAAAGCTCTGGCCCAGAGGGGGGATCATAAGGAGGTGTGAAAATTTAGCACTAAGGTCTTAATTCTGCTGTCATTCCCATGGTTGCACCAGCTGTTCCAGGAAACGAGAACTGCTCCCTGGAGACCGGGAGCAGGACAGGAATTAATGGAGCAGTGTGGCTTTGCACCAACCAAAGAGCACATCTGAGTGCCTAGCACACTAATGGCACCACATAAATAAGTAATGATATCCTCTCCTCAGGGAGGGGGTGGTGTGATGAAGGGTGAAATCCTGGCCTTTTACAGCCGATGCCAGACTTCCCCTTGACATCAGCAGGCCTGAATTTCACCATAACGGGATTTGTTTCAGTGTAGACTTTCTTCTTGTAACTGTGTGTTGTTCTCAGAAAGCATCCCTGATAGTCAGGACAGTGAACATTTACACAATTAAATATACCCATTGATTTAATGCCCAGTTTGCCACTGGAACGTGCCACTTCAGAGGCAGCTCTGTGGCTTCAAATTCCAGTAGCATGTTTCAACAGGTTTCAAGGAGCTGAAAACAAAATTTCCAAGGATAAATGACTTCTTTTGTGATTACAGAATTCCACCATGGGAGTCTCCAGGTTAAATACACAGTGAACATGGAAAGGAGTGAATCTTAGTTGTAGTTTTGAATGCAGTTGGACATGGGTCTTGAAGTTGTTCCTGTACTGTAAATGAAGGACTGGGGCTTGTCTTAACTATGTCCCTGAATAAATCCAAAGCAAAAATGATCCATCAAAATTATCATGCTTGAAGAAAACATCATTCCTTAACTGGGACCAGTTAAAAGAAGGTAATAGTTAATCTCATACACATCTGCCTTCCATTTCCCTAGCAAATGACCTAGTTTCTGATAAACTAAACTATCTGGGAGTTTTCTGGATCTGTGATGAGATGCTTTAACTGTCCCACTACAATAATGGTGGGAGCTGAATGTGAGAAAATATCAGTATTATAAATTTGGAGAAGGCATAATGCATGATTACTAATGTCTGTAATATACTTATGATAGTCTTGCTTGAAATTATTGCAATATAAATTAAAGTCATGTCCTGAAGTTCCAGACAAGTAGAAAGTTCTCTGTTACTGAAAAAAACTCTTAATACGCCTATAGTGAGTTTCATTTGTACAATCTATCCACATCAGAAGCTTTAGGTGTCACCTGAGGCAACTGTTTGGAGGACAGTTTTGAATTTTGGGAGGATCTGGTCCTACAAAAGATTCTGAGAAGGCACAGATCTGTCTGTGGTAAGAACTTGTTTCCAGCCCCATTGGAGGGTCCCCATTGGTCCCAGTTTGCTCCCGTGGCAATGATCCAGTGCACTGTGTCTGTGGCCAAAGACACCAGTGGGGTTTGCAGAGCTGCAAGGGCAGGAGCGGAGCTGGGAATTGCAAAGTACCTGCGTGGCAAAGTGCCTATGGGGACTGAAGGCAGATCTCCAGAGCAGCAGGAACAGGATAGGCCAGCTCACAGTAAAGAGAGGCAGCATCAAATGAACTATTACCGTGTCACCAACTGGGATGTCCTGTTTGATTCTTTACTTTATATACATTGTGCTGGTCTGCTTTCCTGGGCTCACACCTGCTCGTCCTCCTGAAGAAAGATTTCTGTGTTCAAGTGGTGGCTCAGAGAGCTGGTAACTAGAGGAAGTTCAGCTTTTAAGCGAACTTGGTGACTTTCTGTTTTAGTTTTCCCCATTTCTAGCTGATGTCTCAGACAAATAAAAATCATTCCTTAGGATGGACAGTGTGTATATTGAATGCATCCCCTTTAGTCACTGTTCACTACCAGAGAATAGGGTTATATATATGAACATATACATACAAGTAAGAATTACTGATTTTTAACCAACCTGTAAACCATCACATATATTTCTACTGAACAGTAAATAAAATTTAGACTCTTACTTTTCAATGGGAGTTAAATTTCTATGTGAAAATTTTATTATAAGAGTCACTATCTAGACAGCAATAAATCAATGTCACAATTTTTAATATAATTTAGTATTAATAAAGAAAAATGGAAAAAATCTATTGAAAATAATAAAAAAATTCTGATAAGAATTTCTTTTATGTTTAAAGTCTCAGTTCTGCTGCAGGTCTCTGCCTATGCTATACTCAGTTACAGATATACACAAAACTTCTAAGATCCTAATTATTTTCTGTGGTTTCCATATTACATATAATATGCAGTAAGTTCCAGTGTAAAAATAGCAATATTCACAATTTATCATTGGCTTTTTCATGATAGCAGTAAGAATTAAAGCAAAGTACTTCAAACCTAATTTAGGAATAGTATGTGGAGACATGACTCTTAGATTCTTTAATTTTTTTTTCTGTGATAGAATATCCTGTTCCCCAGAATACATCTTTTTCTCAAAATCTATCTTTTTCTTATATTTTAAAGCTTCACACTTCCTGAGTTACTTTGTGGAAAGAATGATTTGTTTCAAAATATGGCATTTCTCTGTACGTTGTAAAAATATATCTCCCCTTCCTAATGAAGTAACTTTAGTCAAAGCATGGAAAGCCAGCAGTAAATTTTAATGCACTGGAGTTTAAAATAAGCATGGCTCTAGTTTTAGATTCAAAAGTCTGTCAGGGCAGTATTCTGTTTGCAACAGCAACTGCCTTAGGCAGCACTGCAGTTTAAGTGAGAAGCCAATAAAATATCTGACCAAATAGTTATTGCTGTGAAATAATTCTCATACATGAAAAATATCTAACTGGTCCTATTAGTATTTATAACAATACAAATCAATATATTTAGAACAATATAAATATTAAAAGCAAAAAATTAATTTGATGAAATTCTTATTTATACTAAAATAACACACTATTCCTTTGAAGTGGCTAAAACTGGGAGACCCTCAGGAGACTCTGGGTTAGGCTTCTATGCAGCTGGGATGGAGAATTCAACACAGCTCTTTTCTTAGCAGTTTCCCAGATGGGTCTATTTTTCTTCAGTTGTTTAAGCTTCACACCTACTTCATTGATGGCTAAAAGTGCATAGGAGTTTAACAATTTTTTTGTCAGACTTAGTTGACTTGAGAGATATGCACGATATGTCTTATTTCCTTTTCCTCAAAAATTATTTTTTTATGCGAAACTCTCCAATTTGCATCTTTATCTTCCTTTAAAATTGACTTCTGAGAAACATTTCAGTGTTAATCACAAAATTATAGTTAAGTTCAGGTGTTAACACCCACTGAAATGAACAGGGCTAGACTTTGTCTTTTCAAATATAAAGTACTTTGTTTTCTGTAGTTTAAAAAAGACAACTATGCATGAGCTTTCACCAGCTTCTACTCAGTGCATATTCAGAAGCTCTTTTTCAGAAGCATAAAAACTTGAAACGTGCATTTTAAAAAATGAAAGCACATGTGGTGCAAAATCTGAATCTGTCACAGGAATTAGATAAATAGCTCAAATGGGCCAGATCTAGCCAAAGAACAGTGTTTAACATCAGTGATTTATACTATTTCCCTTTCATGTTATAATAATTGTCACGAATTGAATTTATGTTGTGTCATTTCCTGTTCTAGCTGCAATCTTTGCTTCAAGAAAAAAGGTTTCAGAGCTTTAATGCCTTTACTGTTCTTGGAAAGATAACAGTAAACGGGCCTATGTTATGATTTCATTGCTTGGTTATTTGTGTTCTTTCTTTCTACAGCCTTCAGGGAGAACTAGAAGGAAAGGGCAAGACAAAGCATTGGCTTCCCATCGAAAACACAAAGAATTGGATTGTCACTGCTGAAGGCAAAAAGTGAGCAGGGGAAAATGGTGCTCCCCAAGTTATTTCATAACAGGAAGCCCTATAAATGTCTCCCATGCTTCTGCTAGATCTGCATCAATTTGCAGTGTGAGCAGCAGAAAGGGCAAATGTTGAATCAAAGAGAAAACGTTTACCTAAACAATGAAAAAGCACTCTCCCTGCTTGTCTATACCCAGTGCAAGCCAGACTGCACAGAGCCATTACTTGCTAACAGAGGCAGAAGATTTCTATTAAGCATGGTGTTGCCTGATAGCAGCAAAAGAAAAGAGACAGTGAGCACGAGGAGAGACATGAATTCCTAGTAGGAGTTCAGTCCAGAAGCCATCAAGAAATCATTAATAATGTATATGTTTCTTCATGATATCTAATGTGATAATATTGTCTTTATTGACATGATACATGCATGTCAGCTCTACAGTGGAGTTCTCCCTACTGAACTGCACATATCTAGAAATGAAACGCATTGACTCATAAGATTCAGTAATATGTTGAAACAAACAGTAAAGCTAGAAGTTCTCTTGTCACCATGGCAGGAAAGAAATATCAAAGAGTTCATTTAGTCTATATTCTTTAGAGTTTATTTAAAACAGCCAAAAATAATATTGTAATTCTCAATTAATACAACCATAATATCCCAGCAAGAAATGTAGTTAATATTCCTCCAAACAAGAAGTGAGCTGCTGGGTCACCTGATGCATCTAAGTCTCCCCCTTTCTGCAAAGCACGCATTTCTCCCCCATTTGAAACGAGTCACACAGACATCTCCAGAAGCATGTTTAGCTGGATGGGTTATTCCAGACTAGGAAAGGGCGCAAGTACCCCAGCAGCGCATTCTCATGAAAGCAGGGTGTGGAACTAGATGATCTTTAAGGTCCCTTCGAACCCAAACCATGCTATGATTCTGTGATTTTGCTGCATCTCTCTCTTTTCCACACTGTAAGCAGGATTTGGGCACCGAATTACTGCGATGGCGATGTACTCTCAGGCTGTTGATGGTGCAGCAGAGCAGGTCAGGAGGAACCTGTGCAGAAGAGCTGAAGCCATGTTTCCCTGGCACAGCCTCTCCCTGCAGTCCGTGCCAGAGGACAGGGATGGTTTAGGGAACAGATGTGTGGGAGGGCAGGGAAACTGGATGAGCACCCAGCCTGCTCCAATCTCCAGGACCAAGGTGGAGCCAGGAGCAATGCAAACAGTATTACCACACCCACTGCTGTTTCAACTGCTCGTTGTCTACCTCCACAGGATAAATATCTAACAAACTACTATCTACCCTCCATTACCTGAATGAAAGGAGAAGGGAGTCTGTTGAATTTTTGGCAAGTGCTGAAGCTCTCACAAGCACTGATCATCCCAGGAAGCTTTGGCCCCATCAGCTGTGCTCTGAAGAGCTGCTCTTCATATGGGTAGTAAATCTGATGCATCAGGGGGACTACAGACTTTCCATGAGGGTAAACCATGCACCTGCTTGGTGCATACGTTGTACGTGCTTTGTGTTCCAGATCCACACACACAGCTGATCAGCCCAGACTCACAGTTTCTCTGAATTTGGAAGCTGCTCTGAAAGAAATCTGGTTAGATCTGCTGCTCCAGGGAAACCATTAGTATCTGGAAATTTGGGATGGATGGGCAAAGTTTAACACCATCAACATAAAATTTCGAGAGAGAAATTCTGGTACATTATGATTTCTTTACCTGTAAAATAATTTCTTTCCTCTTGACTTCTTACAATTTATCTAGGAAATAGACATCAGTGATTCATAATCCCCACCCTCTTCACCCCGTGAAAATGACAGGGATGCTGAAAAGACTGAAGAAAATTTGGATAGCTGGGACTTCCTACTCCACTCAGCTTCAAAAAGAGCATATTGAGCCTCTGGTGTTGGATGTTGTTCCAAAGGTCTGTAATGATATAGAGTAGCCCTAAAGCCATGGTACTGGCTTCATGTGAATGCTTTCACACACCTTATTATTTTGATGCCAATATTGTTTATAAGGTTTCCTTACCTTACTTTGGAAATGCTCTCAGCTTCTGTTCTGACTGTTTTTCTGACATTTTTTTAATCTCAGCTGCATTGAGAATAAGAGTATAAGTAGAGAATCAGTCTTGGCCAGATTCTAACTACACATCTCAGATTCACACACAGATAAATCTAGTCACTTTTAGTGGAATTACTTCAAAATTTTACTGGAACAGAGTCAGGATACGAAGGCCAGAGGTTTAGAGCTCGGCTCCCACTCCAGCAGCTAAGCCAGTGTCCCCTTTACAGTAAGAGGATATGGAAGGTGACAGGATCACTGCAGGGGGCTGTTTTTGTCAGCACAACTTGCATGCTTCTAACACTGCTCTGGAGGAATATCCCTGAACAGAAAAAGTCCCTTGCTTTCACAGAGTAAAAAGCCTGCCTCAATTCTGAATGCACAGCTAAATAAAACACCAAGGTTTTTAGACAGGTCTTGTATTAGCAGCTCACATTCAGGGAAACTAAACCTTCTAGTTACTGGATCCTTTGCCAGACATACTTCATTTTTCTAGCTGCTTAAAACACCCATGCAGGGCAGAGTTTTAAGTTTTGCTCTGTTCTTCCTTCAAACCTTAATTGGTCAAACCCAAATTGATAGTGCTTATCTCTTAGAATGCAGATGAGCTAAGAAAATAAAGAGTCTTTGGGATTATGATCAGTTGGAACGCGGTGACTGGCACAACCTTTTACCTGTCTTGTGTTTCTTAGTATGGACAAATAAGCTGATTTTTTTTTTTAGAGCTTGCAGCATAACCTCCTCGTTATCACATTTGTCGAAACAGATGGGAAAGCATTTGGAAGGGCTGCTTAGAAAGTGGTGCTTTCTACAAAAAGAAAGTTGTATTTAAACACACTTATTCAAGTTGTTGGGGAGGCAACAAATTCAGCTTCCCAAATCTGATTCATTTGCATAACTCGTCTTTTGTTCTTCAGTTTTCTGCTTGCTGTTCACATTCCCTTGTTGCCCTTTACAACTCCACTGAGTAGGATATGTTCGAGACATAGGATCCATATAAGTTCATGTCTTTTACAATCCCAGCAACCATTTTACAGGTTTTTTTCCGCTTTTTTGTGGCTTCATACAGGCTGAATTTGAATTCTCTGAAAGATATCTGTTCAGTCGAATAACCTCTTGAGTTTTACAATTATCCCATACTGTTTTGCCTTCCTCCTTCTTTTCTTTTTTTTTTTTAACTTCATTCTTTTTACATGCCTTCTGTGACTGTTAAGAGATATTCTAAGACTTTTAATTTTGCTTCTTTTGATTTTAAAGCTTTTTTTTTTATTATTTGAATGGGTAGGCAGCTGGTGTTCTGTGACAAGAGCAGTAATTTTCTTTCTGATGAATAGTTTATTTGAGGAAAAATGCAATTCTGGATGTCCCAAAACTATTAAAAAAATTAGGTCAAATTCATGAAATAGTTTTGGCTGGAAAAACAACAGCTTTGATATGTTACATTGGCAAAACTGCTGGATAAGGAATCAGCTACCTTTCATCTGTTGGTTTTGAAGCTCTCTCAAACTTATTTCTCTGAATTTCCTTTTTTTGAGGGATGATGAATGTAGATCTCAGCAGAAGGCTTTAGAAGGTATCATCTTGCACTCTGGGACAGTGTCTTAGGAGGGTCCCCAGACCCACTCTTGTACACAATGTGTCTGTGTTGACTCCGAACACATTTGAATACGTAATGGAAAATGAATCTGCTCCAACAGGGGCTGAAGAAAACCCAGATCACAAGTAAGTACGACCAGGTGACCGAGAGCTTCACACTGGAGGGAGAAATGTAAAGTCAAGATTTCTCAGAGACGAAAGCATCATGTCCTTTCAGCCACCACAGGACTATTCTATAAAAACTCACTTTTAATCTTTGGCATTTGCTTCCTTTTTTGGACTAATTGATAAAAGCAAGTTTGATGATTCTACTGGATGTCAAATTATTCCAAGGTTGCTGTTTATGGACCCAATTTGAGCACATTTTCTGCAGCATATAGGAATAGTTATGACTTAACCCCTATATGATTAGTGATTTTACTGATTAGTTAGTAGCCCACATCTACCAAAGTATTAGACTGAAAATTACCTATATGATCTTGGACCTGAAATTCATACAATATAGTGACTTAACATGGCTTAATTTGTCCCCTAATTGACCTGTTTGGACTGTTTCGGTGCATTACCTTGTGTTTTCTTGGGATTTTTGATTTCCGTAATTAGATTTAAAAAAAAAAATAAATCATTTAATCTGAAATAGTCCAGCATCACCATCAGACAGGGCAAAATTTTCTTTGCTTCTTATTTGTTCATACTGAGACAAGAGCATCAATATTATTACTGTTAAGTAAGATATAAAGTGTTATGGAAAAAAAGTATCTTCTTCAATATAGGAAGGGTTTATGTTTTACTAATTAACATATTGGTTACATTGTATTTTAGTTCTCATTCATGGTTAACATATTACACCAGTTTGGCAGGAGCCTATATCTTCTGCTCCCTAGTTCTGTGACTATCTGTTTCTTTATGCATCAGTATTAAATTTTTTACCTTCGGAATATAATTTTTTTTTTGCAAAATGATATTATTATTTCATGCAATGACTCCCTCTGGGGTTGTGCTTTGTATTCAACTTCACTGGAGCAGCTGAGCTGAGCTGTGTCCATGACAAAGGCCAAACATGCTGCTGTGGAGCCAGCAGCCCACACTATCTTGGTACTCTGCAATCCACATTCCAACCAATCCAGCAAAGAGAATAAATAGGCGTGCAGATGAGTGTACGTGGGCACCAGGCAGGGCAGCAGATCCACTGCAGCTTAAGGGGAAACTTGTGTGCTTAAAATGCACATGGAGCGTATGTTTAGTGAACCATGTCACATTCTTGTTACAGGCTAAAAATTCCAAAGTAAAATGTGTAGACAAGCCTGGTGTGAGAGCCTATTTAAGGAAATTGTCTCCGAGTCCTGGAGCCATCTGTGATACAAAAGTATACTGCACGGACTCCTTGAATAAAAGGATTCACTGGCAGGGATTGCTGGAAATCTCAGTCAGAGATGCTTTTCATACAGCAGGCATATAGATCTTCCACATGATGAATCAGATTTACTAAGAATGTCTGCTGTTTGGAAGTGATTTCAGGCTTGAAGAATGTCTTACTGGAGGCCTGGTTTGATCTGGGGAAGGGAATGGGGGTCACATGCTGCTGGAGTAGGCTTGATGTTCTTTTGGGCTGACCTCTAGAAAAAATAGTCATATTGCAGAACCAGTTCAAGGACTGATACCACTTGGAAACTAATGACAGCTCTGGCTGTGCACTGAAGTTTCCCTCATAGGCTGCAGCACTGATTTAGTTGGTATGTTAATATGGAAGTCTAAATTAAATCAGGCTTATGTCAGTACTATTGAAGGGGTACATTCACTTAGCCCTGCAGTTTTATAAAATGCAAAGAAAGAAAACCATATGGCAGATTAGGGCAAATTGCTCTAAAATTGTGGCTGAGAGCCAAGGGAGGGTGAGCTTGAGAGAGCATTCATGTCTGTTTGAAATATGCCCACTTTCACTCTGCTGCTTTACACACTTGGAAGTGGAAGGCTCATTTCCCTGTGAGCTGAAATGTATTAAATACTACACTTCTTAAAGAAAGTAATGTGTCCAGTATTTGTGGAACTTGCAGTGAAAACATATTTTACTTTTTTTAAGTGGGATTGGATTTACTACCAAAGACTGAATAAAAGATCTTAGTGCAAGCCCAGAAGCATCAAGGGTGGAATGAACACATGTAATAAGCAACACTTAGTAGACAGTCCTGGCTATTATTACTGCATGTATAGCACAACAGTGACTACAAGATTTATGCAGGAACTGAGATCATGCAGCACCAAAAATAACTATAAAAATGATCCCTGCCCCAAAGAGCTTTCAGTGTAGTTTTATTTTCTGAGCCATGAGAAGCTGCAATAAGGAAATGAAACAGAAAGGATAATAAATAAATGGCACTTTGAAAGCCTCTTTAGTTTCAATAACCTAGAAAGGTGTCCTAGCACTTTGTCACTCAGAATAAGGAGAAAAAATGAAATATTATGTTTTCTTCATAGCAATTTGGCTTTGCTCCACAGTTCCTCTGAGTCATTTCACCCTCTTTCTGAGGACATTCCATGGATGGCTGGAATGGAGCTAAGGCAGGGTCTTGAAGAGCTCTGCAGAGCCTATCATTGACGAGTACTGAAACGCATGGTGATGGCAGAGAACACCTGGGTCCTCATCAGTGCTCACTGCAGTGGCCAGAAGTATCTGCCAGGTCACCAGAAGGGCTTTGCTCACATCACAAGGATCCTCTAGGTGACAAGGCGTCTCTTCTCTATCCTGCAGGTCCTAAATCCTTCACCTTAGCGGAGTGTCAAGTCAGAAAGCTCAGAACTTGCAGCTTCAAGGGGTTACAAATCCAGATCTGTGTAGAGCCTCTGATTTTTTTTTTTCTGACGCCTCATCTCTTTTAACTGTAGTCAGAACTGTCATCAGAACCGTCCAGCCTGTGGCCAAGAGGACTGTTGCACCTGTCCCTGAACAGTGAGGGCCCTCCTGTGCCTTATAGAAATTAGGCACACCAGACACAATGCCAGGGTTTGACTCCAGGTGTCCATTGAATCAAGAAGCTGAAAGATAGATTCTTCTGTGAAAGTTGTTGTATTAGTAGGGTTACAGCTGGGTGCCTCTGAAGAGGGACCTCAAACAGAAAATTTCGCAGCCAACTATTGCCTTGAACTCTAAATTCCCTATGCTTCATGAAACAGTTGGGACCAGTGGCAATATTTGGATTTGGGGTCTTCCCATCCCTCACTGGGTCCTTTCACTGTCTCTAGGTGGTGATGGTTTCCTTTCTTATCTCTAAGGGTGCAGCTTCTGTTAATGAATGCAGCTTCCTTATCTTCTGGCTTGAAGAGGCTCTGGCTCCTTATTTTACTTGACTAGGTGAAAGTTCAGCATATCTGGGTGGAAATTTAGCTTTTGGCCTAAGGCTCCAGCAAATTTGGCTACAAATGATACACAAGTTCTGCTAAATGAGTTGTATAGTAGCATACCAGATCACACAGCGTGTGCCAGCTCGGTGGATGACTCCACCAGCTGCCATCCTACTGTCAGGACACTGGCCAGCCTACAAGCTGCCCCCAAACCAGCACCCAGCTCTCTGCTCCAAGCTTTGAAAAAACTTGAGCTCATTACTGAAAACGCTTTGGAAAGCCTCTGCCTTGCACCAGGGCTGTGCTTCACCATGCTGCCAGTGAGGGGTACCCAGCAGATACTTCTCTGGTTTCCATGGTAACTGTCTCTGTGCATTTATAGTCTCTCACTTACAGCCTTCATTAGATTTAACATTCAAAGAGACATTGATTAAAACATGACATTCCTAACACATTGAAAAACCCATTTTGTACAAAACTCTATTATGTGGCATAGACAAACTGGTTGATGGCCAAATTAGCTAATAGAATTTTCAGATGACATTGGAACAGACCACAAAAGGATGAATTCATATAAAGTTTGAGTATGTCTCTCAAACTTAGAGGTGCAGACTGGAGAAATGTGGTACATGGGTGTACGAGGGATGTCTCACCCAAAATACGTCTGCTGAATCCAAATCTAACCTAAGATGACCTAATTTAAATAGTGAACTTAAAAAGTATTGAGGTACAAAAAGTATTGAGGTACTATTGAAGCAAGACATTTGTCTAGACAGGGATGCAGTGTATTATCTTGGAGGACAATGAGTGTCTCTTTCCTGTCATTAGTTCCCGTCCATCTGCCAGCTGGATCTTGCTGGAGACTAGAGCTTGTATATGGTGGTCTGTGATGGAAACAGCAGTGCAGAAAGGCTCTGAATTTCCAGATATGATCCCTCCACACCATGAAAATGCCTTTGACCACCAACTGCTGTTCCAGGACTTTCTCCTCTTCACTTACAGTACTACAATATGAGAACTATCCTTCTTTCTCACTCCTACCTTTGGACTGAAGATCTCTGCAGACTGTGCTCCACAGCAGAACCTGACTGGGGAAGGGGAGAAGGGCAGCAAAGACCTCACAGAGGCAACAGTGTCCTAGTGTGGGAGAGGGAGAACCATGTGATCTGAAACCCAGGGCGCTCAGATAGCACAGGAGAAACATGGCTCGAATTAGCAGTACCACGACTGAAAGAGTAACTAATAAAACTGGGGGGAGGTGTGTGTGTGTGTGTGATAGAACAGAACTATTGTGGGGTCATTGCATTGTTCATTGCCAGGTCAACCCCTAATGATACCCATTTCCACCTACCTCCTGCTTCTGCCTCGCTTTACACCTAAGTACAGGGAAGACATACCTGGATTTCAGGTGAACCACTTCCCACCCAAGGCAATGCATCTGCAAATCACTTCAAACAGAACAGTTATAGGGCTGTATGGACATCCAGGGGTCATCTAGCCTGCTGTTCCCAAAGTTTTTTAAACCCTTCTTCCAGACAACCTTTTTGAAATTATGCCAAGGATCATCTAGTACAGCATTGACTTCATGGTTTTCGTTATATCCAAATAAAATTTGTCTAGCCTGGAAAAGATCTACAATGACATTTATTTTTTTCCCATTTTGTTTTCCTGCTTTCATGCCTGAAAATATATGTGTGTGCATTTATATTTAAAAGTGTTTGACGTCATTTCAAAACAATTGTGAAATCTTGTGATGTCTTACAGATCATCAAATGGTTCACATATCACAGCTTGAGAAATATTCATCTACATTTGATGTCTATATTGAGAGGAGATGATTTGCAACTTAAGGCTATCTCTACACAAACAAATTAAACATGGCCAAGAAACAGTGCTGGGCACTGGAATTCAGTCACCCCTACCAAAAAATTGCTAAAGCAGTGTGTGGCACCTCCTCGGCTGGCACCAGCTAACTATCGCTTTACCAAAAAACTGCTGGGCACAGATCAGAGGTCAGTATGTATGAGGAACCATTCCCAATACAACTTTTCTGCATGGCCATTCAGTTTAAGATGGTGAGAGAAACTGCAGGCATACACTTAGTCAAGATAACCCAGTTTGGTCTCACTGTCAGAGAATAAACATTTGTTTTACTCTTATATATTTTAGTTGATGTCATAAACACTTAAATGGGGTCAGATGTAACACAGACTGTCCTCCATATCAGAAGCTGTCACCACATTTTATCTTGTCACCTGTCACTACAGAGTCAGAATATTTCCTAATAGTTCAGTAGAAAAGACAGAATCTCCACCAGATTTCATAATTTCTAGGATCAAATTGTTTGGCATTGTGTTTTCATAAAGAATTACCTTGCCTTTAATGGGTTTAACTAAGCATTTATTTAATGAGATTTAGGAGTTGAAAGGTGTACCAGAAATGGAAATTAACTTGCTTTGATTTTAGGTCTCCAGAAATAAGTGTTATGGTCCAGCCTAGTCATATAGACTTTTGCTTTACTTATGAACCATGATAACTTCCTCCAGAGGGTGATTCCTCCCAGACAAAGTAGACATTTGGGAGACGTAGAATTATTCCAGGGAGTATTTATAGACACTTTCTGTGGTTATAAAAAGACAAGAGATCAAATTTCCACGTGAAATAGATTTCAATCATATAGTGTACATTTCAAACAAAAATAGTGAAAAAGAGTTTCAGAAATGAAGTGAATAACTGAAACAGAATAGACTAGTTAGGAAGGCAAAGCTATCAATGCTGGAGTGATTTCCCCCCATATTTTGCTTTGAATGAAGGTAAAAACTGTACAGTTTTATCTCCATAGCAATGAAAGATAAACTTATATAAAAGATTAAGAAATAATGGGCTTGAATCTTGACTGTAATGCAGCATTCTGCATAAAAAATGTACATTTATATCCTCCTATACTTTGTGGGCTTTGTTCTTTCAAGTATTTGCTGTTTACAGCAAGGAGTCTGTTCTATATATTTGTTCAGTGAACAATGGAATAGTTTCTCCGTGGTCAGTTCTTCCTCAAGGTGTTACCATAAATAGTTACAAATAAATAACAAGCTGTGTCTTTTCTCTCTCTGTTTTGCCTAGCTAGCGATGCAGTCACTCTTTAGCTTGGATCTTTCATCAGAAGGATTTTCTTGGATCATGCAAGACACATGGGGGAAGAAAAAATGAAAGTCTGTAACTCAGTAGTTGCACTGATTTCTATCTGATCCCAAATCACTGGTTTATGTCTTGAATACATCTACCCTGTCGTCTTTACTTTGCAACTGAGCAGAAAATGAGATTTCTCCAATTGCCAGATTAGCATGAACATAGTTCAAGAGCCCTTATCAAGTTTTAGAGCAGATTATCTCAGAAAGTTCAAATGGTTACCACGAATTGTGCTGCAGCTGCATTCTCCTAGAATACAAAGGACTCATGAGTTTCAGTATAAACCAAGACATGATCTTTCTTGGTAAAGAAAACCCCAATTTCTGTTGATATTTCCCAATGGAACTTAATGAGGAAAAGAAAACAGGACTTGGGCAGATGGTGGGGACAGGCTGAACACTGCTTATTTTGCTTCAGAATATCCATCAGACTCACTGCCAGGAGCAGTGCTCACTGAAAAAAATTAGTGTTTCTGGGCTGTTTTTCAAACCTTAGAATTCTTGATCTAATCTGTGAAAATGCCAAAACCCAAGCTACACCACAAGCTATTGTAAGCCTTCTCACCCACAGCTATGCTCACTGGCTGGAGGCTGGGCTGCCTCATGATGGAGAAGGGGAGCAGAGACCACCACAGCCAGGAACAGATGCTCCCATTAGCAGGGGACAAATCCAAAGAGATGCCAAATGCCCTGTTGAGTTTAGTGGGAGTCAAGGTCATTCAGCATCTCAGCTGATCAAGTCCTGGGAATTTTCAGCCTTTATTTTGCACATCACCCAAAAGCAGTCAGTCTTGGTCCTTTCAGCAGGACTGCATGCCTGAGCGAGCTCTGCTCCGGTTGGGAGGGTTATGAAAATGGCCTCAGCTGTGAAGGACTGACTCTCTGTTATTGCAGTGAACGTCACCAGTGGGAAATCATTGTTGTGGGAGTCCGCAAGCCATGTCTCTCCATTATATCTGGTTTGAATATATTTGAATAAATTTAGGAAGCAATTAATTTCAGCAGTAGACAGTACAACATAGACAATAAACAATAACACCAAGCTTTTCAGACATATTAATTGTACTCAAAGACTGAAGTGAAACATGAGGATTTCCAGTCCCAGGAGCGTGGTTTCCATTTCCACAGGGCCAGCCCATGGGTGTGAAGGCAATGGCCATACAGTGTTGAACCCAGTACACATCTCTTTTCCCTCAGTTTCTTTTTGAACTCAGTTGCTTGGTTTTTTGTTTTTGCGTTCCCACTCTTTCTCTGATGCCTGCTGGAGGCTGTCAGTGAAGTACTTGACTTTCCTTTGAGGGTCCAGGTATACTCGATTTCCCATGCAGCTGGTGCCAACACTGCTTCATGGATCACTTGACAGGGGAAATCCTGAGAACCAGCCAGCTGGCACCATCCTTGCCAAAACCTAAAAATGTTGTCTCAAACTTTTAAGCCCCCTATCTGGAGACTCATAAATCCTATGCCCATGCTTGCCCAGCATGTGTAACAACATGCAGCATGCTTAATTGTGCTGGTGAGTGAAGAGGTGGATGCTTTCCAGGGAAGTGTGCCACGGATGCAAGAGGCCATGCACAATGTACTTTCATTGAAGCAACCTGGAGTTACCAGTAACGTTTGTGCCTGAACTATTTTTCCGTGTGGTTGTTAAGAGAGAAGATTTACTTTAAAAGAAGAGATTTGAGAAAAGTAAATGTTGTTTTTCTGTTTATTTGAGCCTGTTTACTTCCTGAATTTGGCAGCATTTTCTCTATAGTCAGCAGCACAGTTTCCTAAGTCTGGGCAGAAATATTTTACCCTATTGTCTGATTGAATCTTTCACACAGAAACAGGAAAGAGAATTTTCTTTTTTTAAGTTTTTCAAAGCCTATGAAATACAAACAACAAATTATTGTTGTTATTCTTGTCTTTCCCCCTCTTCGTCTTATAGCTTATTACATTTTTATCACGGTACATCTGCAGACTTTGTCTACATTTTATCCTTCATGCTGATACAGCTGTCTAGGTGAAGCTCTGCTGATATAATCCCCAGTGTAAGCAACTTTGCTCTGTTTTAAGCATAGCTGTTCAATTTAACTTAAACGTCTCCTTAAGAGATATAAACAGACCAAAAGATCAGCTCTGGTATTGGATTAAGGCTGATCAGTTTGAAGTTTATTTGTCTCCTACCCTCAAAATCTTTTGCATAAGACCAGACCATATCTGAAGTTCTTTTGAGAGAAACTGTGAAAGCTTATACCACGTTCTTTGGGCAAGTATAAGCTTGCCTTTGTCCACTTCCAGACTGAGAAGAAACTATCTGACTTTATTACATGACGTTTAGCCCAAGGTAATGAACCTCTTTGAGGCCCAGCTCTTAATTCATTATAGGTGTAGAAGTGTCTATTTGATATTCCACTCTGAGTAGACACAATGAATTAATGCTCTTCATGGTATAAAATGTAGACATCTCTGAAATACCTTTAATTGTATCATGGTCTATTATAACAATCCTTTACATGTTCTTTAAAGGAACATCAGACCAGACAACTCCATTAGTTATGGCAGAAGATTCTTATGTCTAGCAGTAATTTACAGCTACATTCCTGTGGATGTTGGCCAACTAGAACTTGTGGCAAAAAGCTACTGCATACAAGTACAGTATTTACCTGATTTGAGCTCAGTGCATGTGGGATGGTTCTGACTTCCTGGATTTGCTGTGCTCAAGTTCATCCAATAAATCCAGCATCAAATACAACAGACTTGATGCTTTTGAAGTAGCTAATGCTGTAATTCATGCTGCACAGAGCTGCCTCTGGGACGCTGGCAACTTTGGGTAACCGAGCAAAGTATCAGTCTCACTTCTGTCCACTCTGCACTCTTACTTCAATCAAGCATAAATCATAGAATCATGGAGTATCCTGAGTCGGGAGGGATCCACAATGATCATCGAGTCCAACTCCTGACCCTGCACAGAACTAACCCCATGAATCACACCATGTGCCTGAGAGCATTGTCCAAACACTTCTTGAACTCTGGCAGGTTTGGTGCTGTGACACTTCCCTGGGGAGCCTGTTCCAGCACCCAAGCACCCTCTGGGTCAAAAACATTTCCTAATGATGTCATAAGCATAAAAACTTGCTGGCCAGATTCACCAGCAAACTGCAGCTACTTTGTGCTGTTCTGGAATAAAACTATATAGCACCCACCCATAGAAACTGAGGTGCAGCTCTGTGTAGTGGTAAAAAAGGTTCCAGAAAATAACAGATATATGTGTGTGTGTATATATATATATATATATATATCTTTTGTAGCCTAGTAGCATTATTTCACCAGTCTTTCTCTTTCATAACTTCTTAAGCTACCACATATTTTTGCTTTTTTTTCCCTGCAGGTGACAGGCCATTGTGTCAGTAACTATGTAGCAGTTAACAGTAGGTTTTGACAGACCTGCAAAGAATAGCTACTGGTTGTTTTCTGCCTCCTGCAAACTTATTTAATTGCTAGTGGCTTACCTCTGGATTTGCTTTGACATCTCTGTTAGAGCAGGACAACAACTCTCCCAAGAGAAGTGGACCACTGAAAATATTCCAAACATTAAAGATGGTAGAATTTCTATTTCTCCTCACTCAATGATTTGAAGAAATAAATTAAAATGTATTCAAGAGCACAGTTTCTCTGCATGCAACAAAGATTGGAAATTGATACACAAATGGTGCCTAGCTGTAAAGATATACATTCATATATATCCTCTACTTTATACATATATGTCTATATAAATGTGTGTGTGTGTTTAATCTCAAATATGGTTTGTAGTTAGAGATGCAGCTGGCTTTCATAGTTGGGTTTGGAGTTGGCTGGATTAAAAGTCTGTTAATTCAACGGCTAGTTCGTGGCTAATTCAATGGCTAATTCAATGACTAGTTAATTCAATGTATACCATGCTTCGACAAAATGTGTTTTGTCTAATAGTGTTATCCTGCTAGTGCAGACTGTTTAACCTTGTTGCCTCAGAAGAAATATGTCCTTGAGTGAATTCCTTGTCCTGTGCACAGCAGAGGAAGCATTTTTTTGTTAATTCAAGGCTGCTTCCTCAACTGGGATTTAACAAACAGGTACATTCATCCCAAACCTGGGTGGCTAATCTGGCTTTTGACCTATACATCGCTTTGTACGTCAGGAGAATTCTTATTCAGTGATCTGCTTCTATTTTCATTCATAGGAAACTTTCATTAATCTCAACAAGACTGGGCTCCAATTTCAGTCTTGCGATATAACTAAAATGAGAATAAAACAGCTTTAATCATATCTATGAGAAACTTTTCTTAGCTTATGACCTGGCATACCATATTTTGGGACTTGAAACAAAACCAGTGATCAGTTCTTTATAATGCACTATCTAATAGGGAGCAGAGATACGATGGATTTTAGGCACCAATGCTGTGGAGAGGTAATAACCTTTATCTAATTAATCCCTTTGTTCACCTCATGTCTAATGAAGCAGCAAATTCACAGTTCAGTAGCAAATGAGAGCTAATCCAAGGCAAAATATGAATTTGTTTCACTTGTGGCAATCTCTTTTTAAGATTAAAATCTTTTACTATTGTTTGTTTTTCACTTCTTTCACAGGAAGAAGAATAGAACTTGTAGATAAAAACACCCCAAAACAGGTATTCAGAACTGACACCCTGTTAAAACTTCCAGAGAGCAAATCTCTTATAAAATGTTGGAACCTGTTTGGTCTTTATTTTCTCTGGGAAAAACAAAGGGTCTTTACCTTCTCCCAGTATACATCAACTGTTTGAGTCCCATAAGACAACTGGTTTGTATGCCATCTCCAGTGAGAGGTGAGGGAACACCTCTTCACATGGCCAAGTGTAATCTCTGCATGTTATGAACCCAGCTGAGAGAAAGTGTAGGTGGCACTGTTAGGAGAAAGAAGGTTGTCACCTTTTCCTTCAAGAAAGACAACCTCCTTGCACCCTGGAAATATCCAGATACTTTTAAGACCATGTCAGAGTAACAGCAAGCCTACCAGAGCACTGCATACAGCACTCAAACCATTCTGGAGATTTCTTGGCATTCAGATGGTACTAAACTGAGTTACAAACCAATCTTTTCCCTATTTACCTCAATAGCTAAAATTCACATTAATTTACAGCTTTAAGATGTTGTACTTAACTCTCTTGATATTTGGTAAATAGCCTGCCAAACTATGTCCTTGTGTATGCAAAACCATGGCAAATCATGACAAATCTGCAGAGTTTGTGATGTTACAAAAAAAAAGCAGAATCTATTCCTTTATATATGTAATGTTATTAATAATGTTAATAATATTAGTAATGTTATTAAAAAACTTCACAACCTCATAGAAATTGCTTTCTAAATGAAAATATCTATTGCAGAGTTGCCTCTTGTTCAGTAATGAAAGGTTCAGGGGATAATGGAAATGAATGGGAAGAAAACAAAATAGAAGAGTGGTAGCTGTCTTACAGGAGCTGCTCTCAAAGTAGTCCCTACTATGTGCATCTCCAGAGCAAACTGTTGCTTTGAGCCAGCTCTGCAGACCTTTAAGTGATGATTGTATAGTTTCTGAGCTCCATAGTTCTCTTTGAGCATAAATATTCTTTCTGAAGGATTAAACATGTGCCTCTGCTCTTCTTGGCTCATTAGACGTTGTTCCTGACTGGGGAAAAATATTCACTGATGGCATCATTTAAATACCGTAGGCTGTAGAGCTTCAAAAAGAGAATTCGTTCACAGGAGATGACACAGACTTGTAACCTTTCTTATGCCCTTTTCATGGAAATGAAATGCAGGTCTAACTTAAATAATTAACACTAAAAAGTGAGAATTGATTTCCAGTTAAGAATGTGCTGTTTCAGTCCTGTTTGTTTGTTTGTTTTAGTGTTTTTTGTTTTTGTTTTGTTTTTTCTTTTACTATTTCAGGACCTCCTAGATTTACATTTATATTGCTATCACCAACATGAGTTTGAGCTGACCATACTAGTTTCAAATATTTGTTAAGCTAAGACTTGAAAAAAAAATTAGCTTAAGATAATACATATAGTACAAAGAAATTTCCCTCTCCAAGAACGGTAGTTGGTTTAATTTGTTTTCATGCCACAGTCTAAAAGCACTCAGCACTACCACCATGCCCCGTCAAACACTAACTGAGATTGATTTTCTGTTGTATTTTATGTCCTTTGTGTTGCTTCTGGGCTTTTTTTTTCTTTTGGTAAGAAACTAGTGAGACAATATGTTTGTAGTTAGTAACTTTCCATTGCTACAACCTGCCTGACCTATCAGCCTGGGTGTAAGGAGTAGGATAAGCAAGGCAGGATATGGCAGAGTTCCTGCTGCTTGTTAAGAGACACAAAACAGACACTTGAGCAGTGTAATACAAAATGGAGGGTCCATAGCTAATGTTCTCACATCTCTTTTGCATTCAAGGTGCAACGCAGCCACAGTTCAAACTGTGGTGAACATAAAAATTGGAGTAAACAAGATCCATTTTATTTATAAAATACTGAAGGATACTCTAAGCTGAAAGTGTGACATAAGGGTAGAGAACAGAGTCAGGCTTATCCTGTACATATGCATAAGTGTAAAGGTAATTCAGAGGACAGATAGTATTGTTCTTAAGCAACACTAGATTAGACTAGATTATAATGATTTACTTCTTTATTCTGTCAACAGAAGATTCAGTGAAGACAGGAAAAGCCAATGACAGAGGGCTGTCCAAGCCCCTCACGAGCACTCTCCTGCACTCAGGTACTTCTCTGGAATGCTTTTTCCCCATCCACAAAGCCAACTTCGGTAATCCCTCTTCCTATCAGTACTCTTAGAGCAGCAGTATAAACATGCAGCCTAACCCTAAATAACACTGCTAGCACAGCTTACTGCAGATAATAACAAAATCATCTAGTCCTAGACAAAGAATTACACTGGACTGATTTTCCTACCGCGTACACCCAAACTACACCCTTTTTCCCTAGATATGAGACAAAATTGCCTTGAAACAGCAGCATGACTTGGAAGGGTTAGTTGCTTTATCAACTGCATCTTACTTTGTCACACCTCTGGCTCTGCAATAGAATCATCATACCAGGCACTGTCACAACATGTAGAGTTTGAAATGTGAGGTTTCTTCTAGGCCAGGTGTATAGCTAAAGAGATGTTTGCCCTGGAGACAAAGCTGAAGAGGGAAATGGAAAAAGGCAAAAGCAGATCCATTTTCTTATGAATTAGTAATTTAAAAAGTAATTTATTAATTAATGCAATGTAAAAATAATTTTTAAATCTGATTGTTTCTTATTTCCACCTATTTTACAATTAAACAGGTAAAAATAGTAATTATATGGATATTTCATTTCTTAACTAAATATATTCAGCTCATGCCAATCATCCATCCTTGCTTAACTCTTGATACTGCAAGCCATGTCTGACAGCCATTTGTAACCAAGTTGTCTTTATATGCAATTCCACACATGCTGTCATGGAATTAGCTAAGCTGTAGAATTTCCAGACTTAAATCTCAGCAATTAAACACATAGGCTTTATCTACTTAGCTTCTGCATTTAAAAGGTATTGTCTTCTATTGGAGAAATCATAATTTAATTCCATCAATACAATTTTTTGCTTAGAAACCTTTTGTCCTAATACTGGCCTGGTGTGACCCAAGTTAGCTCACACATTTTCATGATGCCATCAACAGAGCTTAGCTCATTTACTGGGCACGGGGTCACTGTAAAAGTACTGTCAGATTCTTTTAGAGAACTACCCACACAACACAGTGTTATGTTAGCCTGTGTCCAAAAGTAGTATGTGGTGGCAGTAACTGCATAAATAACTTTTTAACTGAAACAAAACCTTAAAAGAGATTATACCAATTTCTACAAATTAAGCTGAAAGGAAAACCTCTTGGTGGGTTTCTTTCATGAAACCTGCTCACAGCAAAAGGACATTGATCATATCTCCCCAACCAAAAGTGTATGTTTCCATGTAAGCTCTTACCATACCAAAAGTATATCATGCTACATAAGCACAGAGTCATGTGCTCAGCCATTGACTGAAATGAAAGGAGTTACAGAGAGATGTGACTCAGTTCACAAGAGAAATGCCTTTGCTTTCATCATCACTAATGTAATAACAGAACTCTCCACTTTTTTAAAATAAAGAAAAGAAAAGAAAACAAACAACACAAACTGCACATTTGAGGCATGAGGAAATGATTCGTCTCATAAAATATTTAATCTTCACACATCAAAGTACATGCATGCATTGCACTCCTTGTCTTCTTCATTTACAGTCTGCTAAAACTGACATTTAGAAAATAACTAACCTCTGTTATCCAGCTACAGGCACTTCACTAATCATGAAAGAAGGAAGTTCAATTAAGATTGAAATTATTGAGACTGGGAGTGATAGATGTGACAGGAAGTTTATTAAAGAAGAAGAACAAAGTTTCCTTCACCCGGCTGCAATGCAGATCTCTTATCTGTGGTATGAATCGTCACAACATTTGTATGATGTGGAGATACTTTGCCTTTTAATGTCCTAGTGACATCAGCAGGAATCCCACGAACACAACCATGACAAGAGTTTCAACTTGGAAAAAATTATTCTTCTTCCTTCGAGTAAGCCTTACACTAGTAAGAAAAGTAATAAAATGCACAACATCCTTTTGCAACTTTACCTTTCTTAAAGTGTCAAGCTTTATGTCATGAATAACATTTCAGTCTTTCCAATGGACACTTTTGAATAACAATATACTTATATTATTATGTATTTTGTATTACATTATTCACACTTGGATTCTTGCTCTATGGCTTGGCATTTATTTTGGAGTAGATGTATTTCAGTTCATCTGCCACTTGTTAACTTCACTGGAGAAAACTGTTCGCACTAGACTTGTCCCTTGCAGAGGCAGGTCTGTCACAATAACTATTCTTTGACTTCATTTAGTTTGAGGAGTTCAGTCTTTAACTATGGAGCTGTTGGTGCTTTAGTTCTCAAGATCCAGCTTTATCATTTCTCTTCCTAATAGGAGTTGTTGTCAGCTGACATTCTACAAAGAAATGTTGCTGTTCTGACTGAGAATATATATCCACTTTTTATTTTTTTTAAATTCATAGTTTTTTCATTCTCCTGTTATTTGTGGGTAAGACACATTGTAAGAAGTCTGCTAGTGATCATATATCTGATCTTCAGCATTTCACTCTCATAGATTTGAAGGATAAGAATTTGCAGGCTGAGTTACTTGACTTAAATAATGTCCCTAGTCAACCCTACAGGTTATCATTGTGACAATTTCTGCCTGTCTGAATAAATTCCTGACTAGCTGCAGATTATTCTATGCTCTGTGTTATACTAAAGCAGAATAGAGACCTCATTTTCACTCCTTTGCCTCCACAGCTGTCCTATCTGTATAAAAATAATGAGCCAGTTGCAGTCTTCACATGTTGTGACCGGCAGTGCTGGTAGAAAGAAAATCCAGAGCATGGAACCTATTGACAGAGGGTACAATTTGTTTTGTTATATGGCCAATTTGCTGTCAGCCTTTGCATTAGGAATCTGTTTATGAATATCTGGGTATGGTTGCCTGCTCATCAGAAACTAAAAATAATTACTTTAAGAGAGGGGACAGAATTTGCAAATATTTCTCTTTGACATCTGTGGTCTTGGAGGCTACTCTAGCCAAATGGGGGCTGTCAATCACTATTTGAAAAGATCCAGAGAATAGCCAAGTTAAAACAATTCCTTTTTTTTTCTTTCTGAAAAGCAGGATCGTAGCCGGCTAAATAAGGTCTGTACTGGAGGAGAAGGGAGGGGAAGGGGGAGCATGTGCTTGTATTGTAACATGACTCCTTACTCATCAGATGGCACCCATCATCATCACAACCACAGCCTTTCAGTGTGCTGGAATAAACTAATTATCTCACTGACAGCTCAGGTTTTCATCCCCATTTGTAAGCATTTGTCATAAGCCTTGGTCAGCCAGTTTTTAAAGATTGCTATGAATTATATATTTCTCCCTTTATAAGACTGCCTAAATAAGGACAATTACAATGTCTTGGAATGGGTTTCAGTAAACACATTTGTGCTTGCTGCTGCTGCCAGACAATGTGAATAGGACAAAGCTTTTTACAGTGCTGATTGTTAAGAGTTCTAATATTCAGTTCTTCTGGAGCTGAAGACTGTTCAATCCCCACGACAATATACAGGGAGAGATCCTTCTCTTGCTGTGAATCCATGGAGCCATGCTTTTAAAAGGGTAAGATACTGGACCCACAGAATTTATTGACTTCAGTAGAGTGAATCCAAGTTGATATTTCCCTTCGTTCTTCCAGTCTGAATGTGCATTACACACACACATGTATTGGGGAACAAATAAAAGTCAAGCTTCACCCCTTTATGTGTAGGCACTTAACTGGGATGTTGAGATCCTGCCTACCCTTCATCTATTCTCAGTAAGAAATTAGGGGATATTTGTCTCAAAGGCAAGTTGCACAAAGGGCAGATCCAATGGACAAAATGTATTTTTTTTTAAGAGGGCAAAACAGCCTTGTAGTGAAATTTATTGTGGAATTCAATACATCTGATGGTGTGATGACTATGTGGTATTTTTCAGGAGTTATTAATATTGCACTCAGTAGCATAATGCAGGGCCTTTTTCAAGGAAAAAACTTCATACTGAAATAACTAAATGAAACAGCTAAAATTCCTTCATTTTTGCCACGTCTGCTCACAGTGTACTATTCTATAAGGTCTTAATGAATCAGTGAGGCAGTCTTCTGTATGGTGTATGTTGATATTTAATATATAGCTCCAGGAAATACCTTCAGAAAAAGGTATTTACTTTTTTCTTCATGTTGGTTAGCAAATTAGCAGCTTGAGCCAAATTAATCACTGGTGAAATTTTGTTCACTTCAGTTGCATTAAATGTAGTTACAGCACACAGGAATTGGCCTAGGGGCTTTACAATCTAAATCTTCAGCAATCTTTCCACATAGTGCATGCTTTCCATGTGTTCTGCACCCATTTTTGGACACCTGAAAGGATAAACAAATAGTAGAAACAAGCTGCAGGTAGAGGTAATGTACCACATTAAAGCTGTGTTTTTATTTAGGCACCACTTCCAACAACTCATCAATAAGCAGAAAAAAAGGCTGTTCTGTATCTATGAAGTAATTTTGCATTACTGTTTCAGCAATAAAAGTACCATTTCTTTTCTGGTTGCCTACACAAACAACCTATGTGACACTAAGTACTTTGAGTAGAAATATATTCTAGTATATAAATGCAGTAACACTTAAAAAGAAAAGAAGTAAATATCTTAACATTCCTTTCCCTTCTAACATTTCTTCAGGTTGGAACAGGTTCTTCCTATTCACATCTCAGCTGTTGTCAAGGGTAAGAGCACTTTTCATTCATTACAGGGTAACAAGAAGGTATTTACATGTTTTTATCAGTCAGCTTCGATAAACAGACTGTTTTATGGTATTCTCTTCAGTCCTTGAATATTATTATGAATTTTTTCTGTACTGCTTCCAATTGTTCACCATCTTTTTTGCAAATGTGAACATCAAAAGCATGTCTATATTAATTTTTTTCTCAAGATGAAAAGAAATGGGTGGGTGGGTAGTTACATACAATGAGCAGGGTCACTTGCAAAGAGAAAATCAATTCTCTGCTTATATTCTTTGGCTGTCTATCTGCATATCTTTCTAGAAGTTTAACTGTATGTTAGTAATGGTTTACAAATCATGTGTTCTATTATAAGACTTTCCTTGTGCTCCAAATCCCTTCCCCACTTTGAAGATGCACTTCAAATTCCCTGCTTCCAGACAATTTTATGCTTATTATTATTCATTTTTTATTTTGTTAATTTTTGTACTACAAGGGTAAGCTGTATAGGAATATTGATGGACCAAGGCAGGATACAAGTCTTGAGGACAGTCCAGGGTTGAAGGTGATGTTCAGGTTATTCTACATGAAGGGCAAACGTGGTAGAGATCAGGAAAAATGATAGCTGTGAGGGTGTATTTGTTAGAACTGGTGATCACAGGCAGGGAAATACATGTTTCACTTCACCTGTGCTGAATTTGATTTGTCAGATGAGTATACACTAAAACATGTCAGAGAGAGAAGGCAGGACACTGATTTGCACAGAAAAGTTGTATCCACACAAATATATATGCAGATCCAGGCACAGGTTTGGTCCCTGGAACTCATTCACTCTCACTGTCAGGACATTCAGCAGTCCCTGCCAGCATTTTGACCTTGCCGCTATGCCAGAAAATAGCCTGGGAACTAGCAAAGGTCAGGAACCACTCCCAAATTAGATGAGACCATTTTGATGTGAAAGGAAAGAAAATGTAACACTATGGAAGTGGTCAGACCTGGATAGTTGCTCTCAAAATGAGAGAGTGGCTAGTTTCTTTTTTTTTTGTGCTGATGTAGCCAAGTAATCATGTCTGGAGTAGACCAGTGTATTTTTGAATACAAAGAATTCATAAGACATCTAGCAGACAACTGAACCACTCTTCATTGTCAATGAGAGTACCCAAGGATGCGATGCAGAGGCATCAGAGAAGCTAAAGAAGAAAGATGAAAAAACCTTTGGAAACCTTTAAATTAAGTATTTGGCACTAAAAACATTTTGGCCTCAGTAGTTTGCAGGTCACCCCTTATTATATTTTTTTTCAGAAATTTCAGCGGTAGTGATTTGCCAACTTTCATGACGTTGATGAAAACACTGAAAAAAATTATATCTAATGCAGAAATACAGACACTTGCATGAGGATTCTCTCTTGACAGCTATTTTTATGATTTGTCAGTTAGCCACCTCTTAATCTGCTATTATGCTTTATTGTTAGTGTACTGTGGTGTATTTTGAATAATACTATTAGACAATGTGAAGGCATTCACCCTACAGGAGTCCCAATATAGCTACACAACTGTTTTCTCAAACAATCATAACCTTCTCAAAGGATCACATCAAATTCTTAGAGAAAAACTAATTTCCAGAAAATTGTCTTGATCAGTTATGCTCCTCATCCTTCACTCCTTTTCAGCTGAATTCCATGAGTCTTCTTGTCCCCTCCCCCCTAGGATTTGTACCACATGATCTAGCCTGTGATTACTCCAGTATTCTTATTTCCCTTTGATGAATAGTGGTACTACACAAACACTTTAGCAGTTTCATGAAGCTGTCACATTTTCTCTGGAAAGTTACAAGTAAATAACACCAGGCAAGATATGGGAGGAACCACTTATTTAAGAACTCTTTGATGTAAGAAAATGATTTAAAAAATACCCTAAGAAGATGTTTGTTCAAATCCTTCTAATATCCAGTTGGCTGGTGGATGGGTGATGATATAAACTCTTAGATCATCGTTCCAAATGCAGAAAAAAACCCCCACCACATACACACTGAGCAATTCTGTATTTTCCTTCTAATTAATGCCTTGATCATATCCAAGAGCTTCAACATTAGAAATTCCAATACTTTCTGCTGTTCATCTGGGTTCCTAGCATTAAGATGCAGCTCTCTGACTCCTCGTTTTCCTTACCAAGTATCAGCTGAGTCTGTTCACATCTTCAGTTTGATTGTACATTGCAATTGCATTCTAGGGAGGATATTTGATCCCTTAGCTGTGATTCACATAGCATCCTATTTTTACATCTCTCTGCCACTGGAAAATAGCCCAGCACTCTGCTATAATAAAACTTCTACAGGACAAACAAAGTTTTCTGCCTTCTCCCTGTTCTTTCTCATTTTCCAGTCTTCCACTGTACTCTCTATAGATTAAAAACCTTGACATAATCCACGTGTCAAAACCACATGAAAAGTGTAGAAGTATTAGAAAGGCAAGTAAGTGATGTTTTGAAGCAAAAGAAAAGACTATATGATCTACATCAGTAAAGACCTTAAAATTTAAATATTAGAGATTTAAATAGGGACTGTAAATCATACTCCTTATACAGTTAGATTGCATGCAAAGTATCTGAACAGAAATATCTGTGATCTAATTGAGACACACCAGAAATACAACTACAATTGCTCTTTCATGCTTGAGCATCATGCTAGGTAAGCAGAAGACATTGCCTCCTTTTCTGCCTTTATACTGGTTAGTAGAAATTTTGAGGTCCTAAATGGGAAATGGAGCAGTGTTATATCCTAATACATGGTTCCCCTCTGGGGTTCAGAGTGTTATGCCATGACTAAGCTCATTCAGCTTCTTACAGCTGTGAGAAAATCATAAAGAAGCATTTCTCCTAGAGAAAAAAAAGCAAGGAGATGGCTGCTGAACAGCAAGCAAGGAGATCGATCTACATGCTAAGCTAATGTGACATCCCCTATATCCGAAAATGTTTTCAGGAATCTGACATGAGGTGCCAGCAAAACTGGCTCTGATGGCAGTTAAATGTTTATAACTGACGAAGGTCAGTTAGATTGCATGACGTTCAGTGATGGAAGAGTAAAACTCAACATATATATTAAAAGTGTTCAGAAGTTATAGAACATTTAAAATCCATTAGCTAAAATAATCTTTCCAGATAACTTCAACAGGCATAAACAGTAAGTGCACACTTTTAAGAGAATTTGTGCTTTCAAACTGTCTTAATGTTACAAAATTTAAGAAGCTGTAATTGTTGGGGGGGGTGCTGATACATTGCAGATGTGAATTGTTGGTGCCCCTGGAGGCACAATAAAGGTACCATGATTCATAAACTTTAGCATCTTTAGGATTTTTTTCCCACACACACAAATGCCGGGGACATCAAAGCAAGATTTTGTAAAGGTGACAAATATAGAATGCACAAATCTTTACAAGGTATAGCTGTCTCAGTATAGCTTTACATTGCTATACTTTTTGTACAAATTGTTAGGATATAAGATGATAATAACCACTTACTAATTTAGAATCTAATCCAAACACAATATCTTCATCCTGAAAGCTAGGTGGTTGTCTCATCAAATTTCCTCTGCTGTTTGTTCCAAAGTTTTTGAAATGAGAGCAGTATATTGTGATGTGCTGGATATCTGATCACAGCAGATTACCTAATGCTAAGAGAAGCAGAAAGGTGTTTTTTTTCTGTTTTCTTTTCAATACTTGTATTGTGCTTGGGGGTAAGAATGACTCAAATCTGGGAAAGAGAGTTCATCTTTTCCTTTAATTATGCCCATGCTACCTATCTCCATTTTCGCACCTCCTCCCCCCCATCTTAGGAATACCCACAGTGATCTGAGTAGTCATTTTGCAGAACAAAAATGTCTGCAAAGGACCGAAATCACTCACAGCCACACAACTCTATTCCCAGCACCGGACAGCAGGGTGAGTGCAAGCATTTGGCATGTAAACAAGACCTCTCTGTTTATACACATATTGTAAGTATTAGGTGCTAGTGAGTTGTTTCTAGCAGACGTAAAACATCCGGATACTATTATATGTGGGAAAAAGAAGGGTTGATGGCTTACTTGGAATTAAAGTTCACCCTTTTTTCTCGTCTATACAGGAGAATGCAAATCTTCTGTAGCCTGGTGCAGGTTGCTAAGACTGCTTCAAAGTCGTAAGAAAGATAGTACAACTTCACAAACGCAGGAAAAGGCAGACATGAAGATCCATTGACCAAACACACCTCAGGCTTCATATTGTGTAGTGCAGCTGTACATTTCTACGCATGGTCAGAATACAAATGTTGTCTTTGAAATGCATGGACAAATTTGGGCACACACCTGAACTTTGGAAGTGTCAACTCTATCTTAAAAATGGCAGTTAAGTGAGATTTTAAAATAATTATTCAGACACTTTGAACACAAAATTAATTAAAACATCCAGTACTTGCATTTTCAGTCTTGTCTGACATGGCTTTTACTGGCCACTGTGAAAGAAAGGCTGTTGACTGATCTAGAAATGCACTGAGCACCTTCTCTTAAAAAGCAGCGAAAATGGTATTTATTAGTAACTGAATTAAGCACCAGAGGTTTATCAATTGGAATATCTCTAGAGCCTGGCAGAAAACAAAAGTCAAGAAAGACATAACAAGGAGACATATTTTTAAAATTCTTAGGAAGTGAAGCTTCTATCTACTAGCTTCTGTTGGCCTATAATGCCAACAATGTATTAAAATATGTTTTTATTATCACCTGGGGAGTCTTTCTGCTGTGCCTTTTGCGACCGGACTTGTCTGTCCCGCATTGGCCTTTTTAGCCATCAGCGTGCTTGTAGCAAGCGTGGGTAGTGCCCTTTCCAAATCTTCGTTCGCGAAGCCTAGCCATGATGATGATCTACATTCATCTACCTAACTTCTAATTTGAAAAGGCTATAAAAAGCAACAGATTGCATGTTTTTTCACCATCACTTTACTTGGATGAAGCTATCCAGTTTTTACTACATTTTAAAGAACTTTTTTTTGGTCAGGGTGATCACTACCATCAAAGTTTCAGAATAATCACTCCTGTGACTTCAGTGGCTCTTTGTTGCTAAAACACAGGTAAACTGCAGTCATCTTCAACATAGAAAAGGCCATCCACCTTCCAAAGAAATGTCTGCTGAGAATGTCCAGACCAATCTGTACAGTAGCTCCAACAGCAGCCAGCAAGTTTAGAATAAAACCAGGCAAGACAGCTGGAAACCAGCCAGGTGGCAGTCCTAATTTACACATAAGCAGCAGCTCTTACATTTAATAAACCCGCATAGCTCCATGGCACCGTGCCGAGATACATTAGCTGAAAGCCCACATAGCCTTTTTTTTTTTCAGTGCTCTCTTTTTCATGTCTGCTGCCTTCCAAAAAGCATATGCAGTGTCCACCAGCCTGACAGAAGCATGCCTCTTCCATAAGCAGAACTGCCATACCTGCTGCAGAGCAATGCACAGCATTCCCAGTGGGATGACCTGGTTTCTCCACACTGTAATGACAGCTTTCATTGTCATACTGCAAAGCTCCTCTGCTCTCTGAAGGAACAAACTTTTAGGAACTAATGTTTCTAATCCCAAACTCACCTACAGTTTAGGCAACTTTTTTCAGACTGCCTCAGACTTATAATTTTATGTTCAAAAAACGTGAAGTACTGTATTGGACATAGATATTACTGTTCAAAGTCATCACAGACAAAATAAGCACATAGAAAATGGCACAAATAATACACTAAGAACACAGGCAAAGCTATGGCTTGGATTTTTCCTGGAGTAAGAACACAAGATGTGATTTCCATTGCCTTCCAGGATTCTGCTCATATGCATCTTACTCCTTCATTTGTCTGCTGTTTTCTCCTTTTGCTGTTCTCAAAAGCCCCACAGCAAGGGAGAAAAAAAACAAACAAATTATTTGATGAACAACTACGACATAGAATAATCACT
The DNA here is from genome assembly GCA_035584735.1 of Pseudotriccus pelzelni. NCBI lineage: Eukaryota > Metazoa > Chordata > Aves > Passeriformes > Tyrannidae > Pseudotriccus > Pseudotriccus pelzelni. Next base: position 103,127,884 of record JAWMRA010000113.1, read on the forward strand.
TTCAAAATTATTTTCTCGGAATAAGCAAAAACCTGTCTGAAAGACTCAGAAGCATAATGGTATAACAGTACAGCAGACAGTAGTTCATGCTTTGTAAAGGTACCTTTCATGGCTACGCCACATTTATTTAGCTAGACAAAGGAGAAATTTAGGCTAGAAGATCAACAGCAATTTGTTCTGTCTCTGGCAGGAAATAGTAATGAAACAATTTGCCAAGAGACAATTACAGGGTGATGGTAACTGTCTTCTTGTTGTCTGAGAGAAGAGATAAGAAAACAAGAGATACATTTTATGGGTTTTTTTCTAAGCATTCTTCACATTCCTCTACCTGCCACTGACAATGACTTTAGTAGCTGACCAGCATTCCTTTAAGGAGCAAACAGATGGCTGTTATTTAAAAATCTCCACCCTTCTGTGTTTGGATCAGTACCAAATTCAGTGCTGACACAGTAAGTTATACATTGAGTGGAAAGAATACAATGGTCAACAGGATAATGGAAACAGAAAGAATGCTTTCAAATAATATAATTTCTTCTCTGAAAGGCTGTTCTTCTTTAAGTAGTCACAATGTTTGACATCAGAAGTTGCAATGTGATGACACTGAGCTTAGATTTAGCTATCATTAAAGTGGCACTGCTCTGGGAAATGTCCCTTGCATTGGTCTGCTTTCTTGGAAGATCAAAAACTTGTATGAGACTGTGCCATGTTTCACTCACATATAGTAGAATTGTACCTCGTGACTACCCAATCATTGTATTTACATTTACTCACAGCATAAAACACTACCATTCATCCATCATACCTCTGCACATGGTTACTGACACCAAGAAACAGCAACAGTATGTAGTAAAAACATGCATATGATATATCAGTGATATTATAATCAGTGAAAAGAGCATGAGGACACGCTCTTTTAACTTGGATGGCTAAAATTACAAATTTAAATGCTGCTTCAAGACATGACCACTGTCCCCACTTTCCTCTTTTAATCTTCCTGAGCTGAAGTCCACTCTCATAGGGGAGTACTGGTGTATAGATCTCCTTGATCAAAATGCTTATAAGGTCAGTAACATAAACTTCACTATTTCTTTAGGTTGAGTGAAGATTGAATGGATGAAGAACACGTTATTTTAGTACCTTGACTCACCAAGGGATGTTTTCAGGCATCTAACTGAAGACCTTTATGAACCAAAGCCATATATATATAGAGGTGAGTGTAAAGTCAAATGGCTCAATTATTGTCTTTAATATTGTTTACTTTAAAAATACATGTAGGTGTCCATTAGCTATATGACAATCACAGTTAAGAAATCATGGTCTCTTCTGGCTGTGGTATGACACTTTTTACATGACAAAGTTCAGATTAATAAGTAAACAAAGCATCATTAAAATTCTGCATGCTCTATTGAATAAGATGCACTATTATGACAAGTATGCTAACACTTATATTTGTATGCTTTTTTATCTGCAAGTGCAATGATTTTTTAATTTTTGTGTTGGTTAACATCAACTGGAAATAGAAAAAAAATCGTTAGAACTCTCAAACAATTTTAGCATTATGTAAGTTTTACAATATATCCTTGGGCTCACTCCTCTTGTGCTTTTTCAGACAAAATGTTACTGTAATCAAAATAGCTTAAAAAAAAAGATTATGAAATCAGACCCCAAATGTCAGTTCATTTCATGAGCAAAAGTCCTGGACACCATAAAATATGGATTAGCTATGCAAGTAGTACTAATGACTTTGAAGAAAGCCTTTTAGTCTCCTAAGTAAATGTATAATTAGGCTGTTTTTATTTACTCAGGAGATAACTTGTTGAAGAAACTGCTAAGGCTCTTTGGTAACTTAGACAAACTTTGCTGTTTACTGCCTGTCTACTTCAGAAATAGCTTTTTATGTAGTGCAGGGAAAGGTACTACATAACAGCAACTGCAGCTACGGTGGTATGTGGATCAAAAGGTAACCTGAGAGGGTTTTTGATCTGCCAAAATCTCACCTAAACTTGATATGCCCTGACTTAACAATCTGCTATACATGTGGTCTTATGGTTCTTTTTGTTGTTCACAGCCAACTATTTTCCAAGACAGGTAGATAATACAGACTGTCATGGCTATAAACATGGAGGCAGTGCTCTTGTAACTCTGGTTTGATTTCACAATAAATTCTGCAAATTCAGTTTGAGCTGCACTGTGAGATGTACAAGAGCCCTTAACTAAGCTCAGTGATACTCTGGGACACTATATCTCTATAATAAATCAGTGCTTTCCCAGGGTGTACAGTTCATCCTAAATGTCATCTTGTAATTAAGATGCTCACTGAGTTGCAAGTCCATTGATCATTTGCAATTCAGGCTTTCTTGTCTTTTTTTTAAATTTATAGTTCCAGTTGGCTAGAAGAGAGTTTGTCTTTTCATTCTGTCTGTCCTACAGAACCTATTTTGGTCAGGTTGTGGTCTACATCTAGGACTTCCACAATCTTTGAGAACAGAATGATGATTATTAACACAAATTATCTCAGCCTTTAGTACTTGTGATGTATCTACCAGCTAGTTTTTTCAAACTATAAAGAAAATGTTATTAAAAATAATCCAGATGATGGATTCTACTGGACACAGCCTGTCGGGTAGCAGCAAGAGCAGGACAGCTGCACAAGGGACATGAGCCAGGAGCTGGCAGTGATCACAGGAGAGGCAGGGCAGCGACCACCCTGACAAGGGCACAGTCCCACAGTGTCTGAACAAGACCAGGTTGGTCAGTAACTGGTCCCATCAGCAGTCCCAGGCATAGTGAGGAAATATATCATGTTTGGGGTCCATCCCATCAGAAATAGCAGGAGGCAGGACCCAAGACTGCACTGGAGACAGGGCAAACTACAGTGCAGGTCATCCAGTTTTCATCCAGTGAGTCACGAACAGGACTGTCTGGGCACAGGCTGTCCTGAAAATTTACTGTTGCTAACTGTATTGGACCTGGATGAGCTGGAGTTCATTTCCCCATAGCAGCCCTCACAGTGCTGTGCTTTGCACTGATAGCTAGAAAGGTGTTGATAATGCACCACTATTTGGGCTATTGCTGAGCATTTCTGGCACAGCATCAATACTGTAATGCGACAGCTAAATTGGAGAAGGGAAGCTCCAGGTCCTGGGATTTTAGCCCATTACCTGGAGGGGGAAATGCTCTCCCCCTGCCCCCCTGCCATGTGGCCCTGGGAGCCCACAGTGAGCTGCACACGGACCACAGGAGAGGGACGAGTGAAAAAGGAAGTTTATTGTGAGGTACAGGTTTATATGGGTTTTAGGAGAATTATAAAATCACCAATGAGAGCTCTCAGGGGGTTTACAGAATCTTCCAATAGCAAACAGGGGTTAACAACCAATAGGAAGGGGTTAAAAAAGCCAATGAGAAGTCTTCCCGTTATCCCTTCGGGACATTCCTGCATTGGAATGACAGTTGTCGAGAGGAGTCTTGGGAAGAGGACAGTGAGTTGGCAAAAATCTCCAAAAAGCCATTTTGAAACATGTTTAAACAACATTAAAAAC
>JAWMRA010000113.1:103166177-103181964 GCA_035584735.1 Pseudotriccus pelzelni
TTTGGTCTAAGTTCTCCACTGAGAGCAAACCCTGGGTCAGATCATGTTGCTCAGGGTCGTGCAACCAAGACTTGAATATCTTAAAGAATTGAGATTCCACAGCCTCTTCTGATAACACATGCTTTTTGATTACCATGACTGACACAAATTTTTGTGCTATCTGGTTGAAATTCTTCTTGTTGCAAACCTTGTCCATTGCCTCCTGTCTTTTTGTGTTTAACCTCCTGGAAGAGTCTGGCTCCACCTTGTCTGTAACCTCCCATTAGGGAATTGAAGACGGCAATTACTTCTTTCTCCTCTTGAGACAGCCCAGTTCTGTCTTGTATTGTGGTAGCCAAGCATTTAGAGTATAATAAAGGTGAAATACTCAGATTTGTTTGGATATTCAACAGAAATCCCATCTGAAAGCCTTTATTTCAGTGTGGGAGTCTTGGCCTGATTCTTTAGAATTCGGTTATAAATGTCCAACTGATGTCCAGGGAGACAGAATCTGGCCCCATATGCTCCCATATACTGTACTGTTTGCTGTTCTGTGCTGTACTAGCAGTACTCTGGGGTTGTCTTTTTTTTTTTTTTTTATCGTCTTTTAAATAACTTCATGGAGTTAAGAGGTTTGTTTTCATATCATCACTGTAGGGAGCAAGTTGTCAAGGACAAATGTTTTTGGTAAAAAAACCCTCAGTTGTAGGATGTTAGTAAGTTACAGTTAAATGGAAGATTTCTTTTGTATTTACGTGATAAAAATAATTGAGAACGGTAGGAAAGATAGCTTTTGAAAAGACAAAGTAAACAATTAATTGTGTAATATTTTCTGAAGAATCAGTACAGTATCCAGAAAACTACATAGAGAAGGACATAGAAACAGGCGCAGCCGTAACGTAAGGACTCAGTCAAATAATAAATTGAGATAATATTCCTTTTTTTTTAAAAATATACATATATACATTTACATAACAAGTGCAAACATATCTTCTAGAGAATCAGTTAGAAAATGCGGCTGCTCGTTACAAAGCACGTATTGCTGATTCCCAAAGGGAGAACTTAATTAAATTGATTTCAGTCTTATCTGATCTGTTATAAAAATTCTTGAGTTCTTTTTCATACAAGACAGAATTTGCTGATGGAATCAGCTGGTTTTATCCAAAATCAAATATCCTAGAGGATGGTTTCCTTTCCCTTTTCTGTTTATTTTCTTAAAAATACCACTAAGAACGCAAGGGACTTGTAACACCAAAGTGAAATGATTTCTCCATAAACTAGTATAAGTAAAACACCAGCAGGAGAGCTTAAAAAGGTGAAATGTGTTAATAGTGTCATTACCACTTGGTCACCTGTTGCCATGAGTGCAAAGGAAAATGCATTTCTCAAACCCCAAGCTGCTGTTATAGCAACTTATCACCAGGTCTTGGCTGGACTGCTTGAGATTTCTTCAAGTATGATATTTGCTGCTGGTAAGAACACTGATAAACCAAGCTAGAATAAAATTACTTTAAATGGATCCCATTCTTAATCTTGAATTTCCTGGCTTGTGGCTGGTTTAAATCAGAAGATGATATTTTGTTTAAAATATTAATGTTGAGATTTTTTTAATCTACCATTGCCAAATGCTACATGATATGTAGCTGGGTTACTTCTTGTGTCCCTTTCCCCTTTGCCTTTTTCCCTTTTCTGTCTCTTCTCTCAGGAACCCAAAGCCATCAAACTTAAAGGGATCTGAGGTGTCACAGCAACTCCTTTAAATTAAGTAGGGATTTCAGTAGAAACAGGATATATACAGCACTTCAGAAATCTCACAGGAAAGTAATAGTATAAAACATGGAAGAGAGCTGATTGTAGGGCCAACATGATTTTTTTTCTCAGCACTTCTGGCTGCTCCTGAGCATTGACAGGCAGAGCGCCAGCTTTACCTCAACAATTGTCTGAATTCAGAGCCCTTGGTCTGTGCCAAGAGCATGATTTCACTTCTGCTGGGCTACCCTTTCAATCTGCTGCCCTACACTATTTTGCTACCTATCTGCTTGTACTGACTTTGCAAGGAGGCTTGGCCACAGTAAACCAGGGATTTTGCTGCTGGGTTGCACAAGGTGGTAATTTCTGCTGCCTGCAGACCTGTGATTCTCATTCAACTTCTTGCCTCTAGTGGCCAAATTCTTCTTTAGATGAGATTATTGATATTTTTGTGCAATAGTTGACTCAGAGAAGATAAAATGAGTTCTTGATCTCTGAACCGTGAAGATTCCTTGTATGTGTATTGTATGTATAGATTAACATACATGCTGTGTGCACACAAGGGATTCCATAAGTGTTGATTCACAAACCCTGCTAAATAAAGCCATTTTAACCGAGTAAAGGCTGTCCATTTGGCCTTTTGAAGAAAAAGCGAGCATAGATATTTTTTCCCTGTATTTACGATCACAATATGACACACCTAAATAATGCAGAAATTAAAAAATAAAGTACCTACAATGTAAGTACAATTAATGGCAAGTTCTTTTTAACTCCATAGTGAAATGAATGGGTGTGTAGACTTTTCAGACTTCAAATTTATCAGACTTATAACTGAATTATGACCTATTTGTTACTGATCTCTGAACTGTTGAGTTACATTTTGTATGCATAATCGTTGTTAGGCTCCATATATGCTATTACAGCTGCTCTATTTGTGAGCATATAATTTGCCATCTTATAGTGCTTCCATCTGCCATTATTTAGATAAGTGGAGACACTTTCATTTTACGGTAAAATAAGATTATATAATTTTTCTTAGGCTGTGCTCCCAATTTCCCAGCCTCATTTGTCTGCTTTAAGTGTTTATTGCTTTCTATCTTGTACGCTGCCTACATTTAGGGAGAGGAACTGTCTTCTATGCTATCTGTCTGAAGCTGAGGTTAGATTGTGTCCCTGTGAGTGGCTGTATCAATGATTATAAAATTATAACAAGAGTCCTGTTGTCTAACAGCTACATATAGCTCCGTTTTATATTAGGGGTAGGATGAGTCATGTTGTCTACATCCGTCTAGTTTCACCTTCTAATCTACAAGCTTTACAAGCATTACAGAGTTTTAAGCACCTAGCTGCTTAGCTTCCTAATTCTCCTTATGTAGTCACCAGAGTGTTGGAGGCTCTTCCCAGAGGACAGTTCAGAGCATCTACACTGGGCTCTTAACTGGAACAGGCCCAAACACTGCTCTGCACCTTGAGGAAAGAGTGATTACAGCATGCAAGGAGTGATTATATGAACTGTGTTAAGGGCTGCTTTATCGCTGCTGGGAACCATCAGGTTTCTTGATCCGTAGCTGATCTTACTTACCATATGAAATTTAAAGCAATGATCTGGAGAAAACTGCAAGTTAATAGATTTGTTACTTAGAATAAAACAGCAGATGAATGTATAGTTTAATTAATTGGCATTACAATTAGTTGCAATTTAATAAAATATTTCATTGGTACTTACCTCCATTGTGCTTCCTAACACCATCAAAAATAAATACATAATGTTTTAGCATTCAGTGCTTTCACTTCCTCACAGAACAAATCAGTGTAATTAGAATATTATTTGAATGGATATTTTTAGTATCTGTATACAAATAGTATTTTTCTTCTGCAATACATGGCAATTACTTTAGGCATAACCTTGTTTCTTCAATATGATATAGATTTAATAAAAAGTATATTGTAATTAATATTGTAACCAATTTAATTCTAATATGTAATTAATATTGTGACTATGGTCTAGGAAATGAGGGAACTATCCAATATCATATGCACAGTTCAGTGTTGGCTAGTAGCTGGGAAGCCTCATAAAATGTTTTTAAGTAATTAGATAATTTCTTTTTTTATATTCCTAAAATCAATCTCAAACCATCCTTGAAATATTGTATAAATTTACTTTTTAGTATAGAAATTGTCTTTGTCTTCTAAAGCTGTTACTAAATTTGGCACTTTATTCTTTTTGGAGCAATTTGACACTTTTTTTTTTTTTTTGAGCAAATGTTCAGAAAGGAACAATGTTACAGAAAGGAAATTGCACTGTTCCAGTGCTCAGTCACCCTCAGAATTTGGTCCTATAGTGCTAGAAGATAATATTTACATTACTAAATCAGGTGCTAAAATGAGACTAGTGACATAGAACAGCCTCTCCCTGGAAGTGGCAATGCCTTTTTATTTTTAAAGAGATCTTTAGAGGTTCATGCTTGATATTTCTCCACTCCAAGAAATTTGGAACATGTTGGATCCCTTTAGAATTCCATGTACTCTTAAGTAAGAGATAGAAAATTCTTAGTGTAAACCAAAGTCTATTAGGAAAGCAAAAATACTCAGTTTTATCTAGAACCTGGATCATCAAAAATGTACTATAAACTGTGTTTCTGAGGCTTTCTTGCTTCTCATTTTCTCATATAATGGTTAGTTTTGGTTAGGGTTCCAAGACAACATTCCTGAGTCACATCTTTAATAATTATGATTACAAAGATTTCTCTAAAAGCTCTACTTCAGGCCAAACAAGCCTGAAGGGTAAACCACAATGTGCTTCAACTCTGATGTATTATTTCTGAGGTGTACAAGATAATATTGGACATATCATAGCATTGTGAAGCCGTATCTTTATGAACACTTCTTTCAAACATATGCTAATGCTGCTAGTGAAGCTATGTAGTGATGTAATGTATTTCATTAATTTTTATTATCTTCAGCATTTGAAGATTTTTATGCTGGTCTGATTTATTACTTCTTGTCTTTTTTCTTAGCTAAGTAGCCTTGCGGAGGCAAGGGGGATTCGTCCGACCAAATATCAACGCTTTTTAGTCAATACAGATAAGAGGTCTTTTTAGTGCACAATTAATTTTATCCTTAAATAAATATTGAAAATAGCACAAATTAATCTCACGCTGGAATTAGTCATTCTTGGTGTGGATTACAGAGAAGCCTTGGGTGACCAGATACATGTACCAACACTGTAGGTGTCTAATATGGGGTTCAGTCTAAGATATCTAAATCTGGGTGTCTGTAGATATCTAACTGAAAGCATGATACAGAGGTGCTATTATAGTCAGTGGAGTCTGGAGAGGGATTCAGTCTAGATTTCTATTTTAGGATGAACTGGATTAGTTCTCAAGGTTCAGTTCACTGTACTGATTAGCTCTCCATTGGCTATTAAAGGAACTCCAGGTATATAGTGAATATATAAACACCAATTAACATCCAATTTCACTGCCTTAAACTACAAGTTGACTCCTATTACTCCTGTCTTCCACTTCTTTTATTTCACTTATACATCTTAAAGGTCTTTCTTGAGCTAGTCAAGTAATCTTAAACTCAGTTCTGTCTAGTTTATCTTTCCTGCAACATTGAGTATACTTTTTCCTTTGGTTGTCTACTATAGCATCTCCATATCTTTAGCATCTTTGGATTTCTTTTATCCTCTCACGAGTCCTGTTTATCATCAATGTATAGCAATATTCATCATTGCCAGAAAATTGCTTGTGCTACTGATAAAATTCCCTAAAACATCTCTCGTGTTACCATATTGCATGGTGGGCAGGACCTTATTTTCTCCTTCTCACTCCTACACAAAGCTCATTTGCAGGGCATGTTGATACATTTCAGATGGTGATATACTGACAACATTCTAAATTAAATTAAATTATAGCACATATCACTTTTTTTTCAATGTAGAAAAAACACAAACCCACAGGAGAAAACCAGAAAGTGGATGAATATTTAGCAAAATCTCTGGTAACTTTTACATCTAGATCTGTTATTGGACTTCTTATAGTTCTAACTATTTCAGTGTTTCCCTTCACTTGTTTTTACAACCTTACTCCAGTAGTTCTTATATTTCTTTGTTTCTTTAAGAAAATAATTTCTTTTCACAGCTCCTTTGGTCTTCAATAACTGTTCTCTATCACTCTATGCCAATTCCTCCTTTCATTCATGCACTTAAATGTCACATCTTTTTTTATGCTTTACAGTCTCACCTCTCCTACTAGTCTCAATTATGTCTCAATGTATTTTTTAAATTTAATTCTAAAATAGAGTTCCATTCTGTGAGCTGCTAAACATTTGCTGAGTTGGTATAGGTCTGTTGACTTCAGTAGGAATGTATAAAGTAAGAACTCCAGACCTTCTAAGACTTTTAAATGAAAATTGTAGGTATACCAAGTTAAATTGTGCTGTATTTTGTATTTTTTTTCCATTCACTATTAACTTAGGAGCAGTTAAGTTACCATGAACTCCTTTGGTAAGGAAAATTATACCTTTCTTTTCTGTTTCTGGTGTTGACAACATACAATAAACTGGAAACTTTGGTTATGTAAACACCAGAGAAAATAAATACTGATTAGAAGTGGTCAAGAGTAAGGCACCTGGCTATCTATCCTACTGGAAATCTTTTAAATTTACAATAAAAAAACCCCATGTAAATGTTTTTCTTCACTATTAACAGGAATGACAATAAAAGAAAACAAATATTGGATGGCTAGTTTATTTCTTATCAGAGCTCTTAATTTTGAACTTTTAGGATTCAGTCTAGCAAGTGTCAGAGTAAATAAATATATAATATAAATATAAATATATAAATATATATAAATATATAAATATACTGATCCGTGTCACTCTACAGCTGTGTAGGAGTGCCTTTGGTCTATACTGTGTGCATTATCACTTCTGCTCCCAGACAGGAGATCCAAGCTCATCCAGAAGGAAAGTTCTTGCTTTTTCTTTCATTGGCTGGGGAATAATGACCCAAGAAGGGATTTTACTTGTGCATTTGTTCTGGTTGCCCAGAAAACTGAGCTGCTATAAAGCAGTGTAGCACCTTGGGAGTCAATGGATTATGCCATCTGAGGAGCTGGAGTTGAAATAAATTGAGAAACTTGATTATAACTGTGCCATTGTACATCTGGAAAAGTATTTGAAGTCCCTCAGTGTTTCACTGTGACTACAGGTAGATATGATTTTTAATGCCCTGAACCTCCTTAATCAAGATCTTAGTTTTAAAAATTGTTATTATACATCCCTTGCACAAAGTATTTTTATATTTGATATACCACAATTGTCACCTACATTTCAGCAAATATGCACTGTGATTAAAGGGTATAATCTCTCAAGAGAGGTTTATAATCATTTTAATTACCCTGGACTTAATAAAAAGACTTAAGGGATTTAATAAAAGGGCATTAAGAGATTGCCAAAGGGTTATATATATATATTTTTATAAGAAAAATTGTAAAGCTTCTGTGGCTTTGAGGTGGGAAGGTGGGAAGACTTAGTGGGAAAAGAGGAGGAGGTGAGCAAAAGTCAAGATGAGGATTAGTGTCAATTAAACTTCCCTTTGAACCTCCTAACTTGCATATGCAGAACCTGACACAGCTGAAAATATTTGCAATTTCCTGGGCCACACAGACCAGAGAGGTTGCTGTACAGCTCAGTGACCTACAGGAAACTGCAAAGGAATGAAAGGAAGGTATAAACCCAGACAGTTTCTTCTAGCTCAATCCTAAGATAGTTTAGCTCTAGTCCAGGGGAGGAGGTCTGAGTGGATGACAGAATTTTGAGAGTCAGTACATTAATTTCTCAGGACTCAAATATTTTGTTTAGTTTTGATCTACCTTAGATCAAAACTAAACAAATTATTTGCCCTAATCCTCATCCCCTGCTCTTAAGTTTCAGGTTAGCATAGAACTAGGTGTTTTTCTAGCTTTCTGGAATATAATAAATGTAATCAGAGAAGAGAAGATGAAAGAGAACCAATAATCTCCAGACAGGAAATTCTATAGCTCTTACAAAACAAAGCAAAATCCAACATGCAAACATCTAGAACATCACCTCACTTCACCCTTATACTGACTTGAACCTCAAGACTTATCCAGAAAGATAAGGTGGAGATCCAAACGTAGATACCTGAACATAAACCAGCAGAAGTTCCCTTGAAGGTTTCTTTGGCTGGAAGTAAAATGAGTTGCTTAGGTTTTCCAGTTGGGGTTAACACATATTTCTAATGTGTTTTCCATTTCCTAACACTACAGTCTTTCAATGCTGGGATAAATCTTTTCTCCTGGTTGTGGGCGTTCCTGTAAGCCTCAGGGACAGACATTCTGCACAAGGAAGCACAGAGGAGTGCCTTGGGGCTTATAATGCGTGTTTTCTTCTCTATAGAATTCTGCATAGGAACAGACTTCTTGAACATTTTTATATGACCGTCTATAACGTTCGCATCTTGTAACCCTTTCCTTTTCCCTCTCTCCCCAGAGACTACGCCTCTGGTGGACAGAGAAACCTGGTGTTGAAGTCAGCCTTCAGAAATCGAAATTAAAACACAAGAGAATGCAAGAGAAGCAAATCTGTGCCCACCTTTATCAATGAAAATGCCACTAAACCTTCAGATAGATGGGGCAATGTATGATTATTTTAAAAAATCAAAGGCAGCATCTGTTCATATATACCTGTGCATATCTCTGCTTTCGTACTTCACACCTCTTTATTTGTAAGCAAAAGCTACAGAAGCTTGGCCAAAGCCACTCAGGTCCTCCTATATTCTGGAAAATGCAAGGGGATGTTCTTTAAATCTACACTAAACAAGAGATAAGTTTGAAAAATACATTTTCTCTGGCATGAAGGCATGAGGATAGCTGAGAGAATATGTGTGATCAACTCATGCTCTGTTCATTATCAAAGCATAATTGTTTCCTCACTTTTTTCTGACATGCTAAAAATGCAGGGCAGTAGCCTTTTAAAAATTATTTTTGGCAAGCAATGACTGGAGATGGCAAGAAAAATGCAGTAGCAGAAAAACTTGTATATTTCAGAAAACTGTTATGCTTAATCAGTTCTTGTAGCAGAAACAATCTAAAATGGAATTTTGAGAATTTTGAGCAGGTCCATGCAACCACACTAGCTTTGTTCTGAATTCCATGAGGTTATAATTCAAACAAACACTACCAAACACCACATATGCATTATTCTGCTAACGAATGAAACCTAGAGGGTTTGAATGCTTCTGTTGAAAAGAGATTGATTCACTGCAGAGTAATTCAAGACATTGTTTCTGCTCTTGGCTGAAACAAACAAACAAACAAACATGCAAACAAATAAATTCCTAGGCATATAACCTGCAAAACAAAACAGTTTGTTTGTCTGTTTTGTAGTTTGTTTTTAACACTGTGAGCTTATCATAAATAGTAAGGTTAGTTTTGTTTTTTTTTTTCCCTTTGGCTAATAGTGAAGGGCCTATGCAGTGGAAATATAACATGTGGATTATAAACCTTCAGAGGAAGGAACTGTGCTATTGTGGACAGCAGTCAGCTCTCCTGAGTTTCTGTGTCTCTGACAAGGTTCTCCAGGTCTGTCTACATCGCAAAAATGGACAAAAATTCAGTCATATCTATACATGGACAGGTTAAAGCAGTAGGAGCTTTAACACTGTTAGTATTTCATGTTCCATAGTAGCTAGCTCCAATTGCCCTGTCTGTCTGGGTTGCTGGTCGAGGCCAGGGCTCAGGGGCAGCAGTGGTGCTGCTTACCTGATGCTGGCTGATGCAGTTCCACCCTCCCTGGCAGTAAATAGTTAGATTGGTTTAAATTGCTGTGCAACCGCAGCCTAAATTATCTAACCTGGGCTAGGTAACTCAAGTTAAGAACACACCTTTCTTTGTGGTGTGTTTCAGCATGACTTTCATGTTGGTTTTATGTTTCCCACTAACACAGAGATTGTTATGGGAAGTGCATGTACTCGGAGGAACACTGCTGAGTTCCACTAGAGATTTAGCCTTTAGCTATAACAGGCACAGCCCTAAGTCCTGAGAAAATTCCATATACTCCCTGTGACTCATTTCTGCATACCTTGCCCAGGCAAAGCTTCCACTTAATAGGATATTTTTAAAAAGAATTAGACTAGCACTTAGACAGGATATAGCTGTCAGATTGTCAGATCAAGAAAAGTCAGTTGGCTTTTGGGGGGCAGTCAGGGGGTACCACACAGTGTTTTCGTAGCATAGGCAGTGGAAAATATTCTTTTTAACAGTATTTGTGTTTTTAAAAAAGCTGTGTAAAAATGCATGGGCCTTATTTTTAAGGTTTTTCATCATTCTGGTCCTGCTTTGTATAAAGCACTTAAGCCCAGGGTGTATGTTCAATACATAGGCAGTACTGTGAACTTAAATTTCATTTCATTAAATTTAAGCACACGCTTAAATGATTTGCTGGACTGAGGCCAGAATGCTTGCTGAATCAAACTGAAATACAGCTATGTCTGTTCTTCCTCCTTAAACAAACAAGTACTAAATGAAATACAATAAAATAACATTCCCAGAGAAATCTTGTGCCACAGAAAGAACTTCTCCACTGTTGTGTTAGTAATTTGCCTAATGTTCAGTATCTGCACTGTTCATACAAGGGTAATGCAGTAGTAATTAGGTAAGCCTTATGATTTTATCCTCATGTTATACTGGGCATACTTTTGTAGAGGAAGAAAGCAAAATGAAACTAAGTAAGAAAACAAAAGCTGGAAATGTCATTCAAAATTGCTTGACCCAAACTAACTAATGATATGGCAGTCTTTACAGAAGCAGTGGAATCTTGAAAAAATCTGGATTCACTTCCTCAGTGAATGGCATGCAATTCAGGACATGCAAAGCAAGACTCACCTCACAGAGCTACAGATGCTTCATCAAAGCTAGTGAGTTAATGTCTATTTCTTGCATAAACTGTAAAATGAGAATAATACTAGTTATCAGATACTACAAGGGAAATGTGTTGATTTTTCAAACATTGAAAAATATCCCATCTGTTTCCTATTCTAAGTAAAGCCTAGTCAGTATATTTTGCTTTTTATTGTGCTTTGTTACTAGGAGTGTTACATGTAAAGTATTGACAAATGAACCAGGGTAAGAGAGTAGAAAGACTGTAAAAGAGTTAATAACAATTGGACAATAACAAAAATAATACCAAGTACCTGTGCATCAACCAGTGAAACAGCAAGAATATTTTTTACTTTATTGGATTAAGGATCAGGTCCTAAATTGCTGTGAGCTTTTTCTTTGGGCAAGGCAGCTACTATTTTTCTCCACCTAAATAGGTAATGCACTGCAGGTTTTACCAAAAATTTGTACATGTACATCCCCATACCCAAGCAGAACAACATTTTTAGGGCCTTTCACACTAGGCTGTAGGCCTGTATAAATCTATGACGTTTCACTGCCCATGTTGGAGTCATGAGTACTCTTTCATGGGCAAGCTTCCTTGGTATTTCAGACTGTCCAATGCTTCACAGTGTTCTGCTTAACCTCCTGTACTGAGAGAGAGAGGTAAAGTAGAAGGACCAAGTGATTTGTGCTGAGCTATTGAAAAATAAGATATCATGGCTTCAAAGTAGAAGTGTTTTGTTCCCAATCCTGTGCTCAAGCTTTCCCTCATTCTGTCTTGTTGTCTTTCTTCCCTGATTTTCTTTCAAAGAAACAAAATAGCTTTAAAAACCTTCTTCAGACTATGACCCATCCTGAATTTTCTGCACTAAAGTTGTGAGTTTCCCAATGTCTCTTCAGTTGCTCAGCTGAGATGTGAAGCCCAGACATATTTCTATATACTCAGCCCTGGATACAATAGTCTTCTTGTCTAGGTGCAGAGAGCATGATCGGGCCCTGAAAGAAAGGTCTGGTTTATACATTTTCAGAAATGCAAGATTTTTTGGTTTGCTTTGAACTTCTTAATCCTATTTCTTTTTTTCTTTCTCTTGGTAATGCTATTGTACTACAAATAATTAGACCTGCAGAAATTAAGAATGTAATTAGAAAAATTAAACAGGGAAAGACTAACTGAGCCTGTCCCAGTTCCCACCAAAGCCCTATTGATTTAGCCTTTGGATCTGTCAGTTTATGTATGAGCTAGCAAGAGTAAGAGGCCCAGGGCACTGACATTGGCAGTGGCCTGGGATTGCCCCCACAGTTACATGGCCAGCACGCATCCTGGCAGGGCTTTGACAGGGACAGTGGTCTGGGAGAGCTGGGATAGAGAGCATTCCCAGTAAGGAGGCTGGATGTGGAGGTAAGGGGGCATAGCTGCCATGTCATGCTAGTTTTCGACTTGGGTCCAGAGATAGCCCACTGAAATAACTGTAATAAATATTACCAACAATTTTTCATGCCCTAAGGGACAAAGAGTCTTTCAATTTCAGTCTTTAAGAGACTTTTACAGCAAGCAGACCCACTCAAATTTAGATGGCTTTTAACAGAGCTTTTGTTTTTACAACAAGTAACTTCATTAATTGCAGCTCATACTTGTGTGTGGTGCCAAGAAGAGTTTTTCCAAGGTCAAAGGATGTTTCCTGCTGTCCTGGCATTTGGACATTTCCTGGTCCCATCTGACATACAGAGCCAGGTATGAAATCCAGCCTCCAGTTTTGCCTTTCAGCTCGGTCTCTTTTTCCCTGCTCTGCTCTGGAACTGTCTTCCTCATTCTTTTTGGTTCTTTTATGCAACAGGAATGCAGCCAGACAAGGCTGTAACATCTTACCTTATTCCTTCCTTTTTTTCCAGAATTGGGTCTCGGATGTAAAATGAACATATAGTCAGTGTGCAATTGAAAGATCCTGTGCAGTGACCTGTGCACGGTATCTCTTGATTAGCACCTCTTTCAGTGAACTTTGTTCAGTCCAGAACATTTCTAAGAACATTAGTACATTTCATAAATCATAGTCATAATACGTATTCATTGCATATATATTATATCAAACTCAAAAGATCTATCTCTCATTTGGATCTTCACAGGACTACATATGACATATTACCTATAGGGATGGCATACCTGGCATTTGGAATATTTTATGTAATTACTCCTCCCCATGCCTTAGGGTAAGCTCATGTCATCTTGCATACACACATACACACACGCCTGCAGAAAAGGAGTAGACAATTCCATATGGTCCTTTATCATCATACAAGAATATTTGTACTTTGTGACACACAATTCGTTTAGAGACACTTGGTAGCTTAATGTAGTTATACAAGAACACGCATTTCTGCTGGAGAACCAATTCTCAAGAGGAGGTTTTGAGGAAAGCATGAGTGTTTCTTGGCTGTGTAATAAAAACCAACTGCTCCTAAAAGTTGTGAGATATTCCACAGCGAATTTGTACAAGAACAGACATTGGTCCCAAAGGCATCATTTTGCATGAAAAAAGGGCTATGTTATAACAATATGTGTTTTCTGAAGACTTCATATCTGATAGGGGGCACAAGACATGACTGTATTCCAAGGAAGTGCTGCTTTTCTCTATGAAGTTTCCCCAAAATCCAAACTTGGAGTGTGAATGGTGAGTGGGGTTTGTCATCGGGATGAAATGATGTAGGAAAATACTTTAGCTTGATGTGAAAATGCTTCAGTAAATTAATGTTGGACTTAATAGGAGAGGATGGGCGGTTTTATTTGCATATAGAGACTGCTGCTGTATTTGTTAAAGTTTATGACTCTGTCCACTCCTCTTATAAAGATTTCCTTGTTTGTGTACAGCTGTAGAGGTCTTAAAAGTGGGATAAATTCTTCCAGCTTCAAGTGCATGTGAGAGAAGCTGCCTTTGCATTCCCCAGGCAAGCAACCTCGGGACAGCTCAGTTATTCGTCAAGAGGGTTTCAAGGTGTGTTAAATCCATGCCTTTTCCTGGGAGAATGTGGGGAGAATGGTTACATTTGAAAGCAGAATCAGGCTGGAAATTTGGTGTAAAACTGAGAAGACTGTCCCCAGGTGGGGACAGAAACCCTTCCATCTTCCTCATCTTGTGATGAGGTACAAACCGAAGTCTAATCTCTGGCACACAGACCCAGAGGACTGTCAGAATTGACGCCCCTGTAAGCGTTCAAAAGAGCATGTGGCACTTGGTGACTTGGTTTAGTGGTGGACATGGTAGTGGTGGGTCAACAGCTGGATTTGAAGATCTTAGAGGTCTTTTCCAACCGTAATGCTTCTATGGTTCTATGCTGATGGAGATCTAAAATTGCGACAGGAGGGACTCAACAAATGTCCACTCGCATCCAGCTGCCATTATTTTAACGCGGTGTCACTTGACCTTTACTGGGGTCAGTACCTGAGCGGCTGGGGAGGCAGGACCAAAACGGAGCCTGCCGGAGTGCTGTGGGATATAACGCACTTCTCTGTGCCTTTTTGCGTATTTTAGGGTGCACATATTTTTGGAGAGGGGGGGGGTTGGGGGTGTGGGTGGGCAGCGGGCGCTCTCCCTCCGCAGGGCCCTGTGGCTCCACGCCGGCTGGGTTCGCAGCCCATTGTTCCGGCGTTGCCGCGGCGACGGGAGCAGCTGCCGGCGGCGGGGCCGGTGCGGGCCGTGTTTACCAACACCGGCCACATGGTCCCGGCGCAGGGCCCCTCCCTCTGGAAGCCGTCCGTGCCCATGGACAGGCTGAGTAACTTCGTTCTTCCCCCCGCGGGGCCCCCCTCGGCACTGGGGGTTCTGTGGGGCGGGACGCTGCCAGCGGGGCCCGCGGGGCTGGAGGCGGGACGGTGCCGCTGCCGCGCTGGTGCTGCGTGTGTTTGCTCCTCTCGCACATTTACAGCGGGACATTGCTGCTGGGCTGACCTTGCTTCCTCCGTCCGGCGGTAATGAATGTTGCTATTTAAACGCTCTGCCTCCACAGCCCCTGCTCTTCGGTTTTTCGAAGAGTAGCAGAGCACCCAGGGGAAGCCCTTTGTTGCCTGGATGTGAAACCTACATATGGGCTCTCCTCTTGGAAGCTTGAGGAAGAAAATAAAAGCTGAGAATAGATTTATGGGGTTTAATTTTGCCTAAATCATGTCACAGAGATAAAAAATATGGATCAGATCCTGAGCTGTGTAAATCAGCGTAATCCCATGGAGAAGTGATGCTTACACGGGCCCAGGAGCTGGCCATTGCTCCTTAAAATGCAGATGAGCATCATCCAGCAATAGCGAAAAGTGGTTTAAAGGAGACAAAATGGCAAAGAAGCTTCCTGATAGGCAGCACATAATCATTAAATACAGGAACGTCAGAGAAAATGCCTTGGAATCTTTATATATACTCAACAACTTTAGGATCAATATATTCCGTATTTCTTGTTCTGTCTACGTATTTCTTCACAGTTTGAATGGCCAGCTCCAGGAATATAAGGCATTCTAGTTTAAAAGGGATATATTAACACAAAGCCATGGAAAAGAGCAGTATCATCTAATTATCAGTAGCACATCGTGTAGCTAGTCCCTAGAAAGCCTACTCTTCAGAAATAGTACGTTGTAAATGGGTCAAAAATATAAAATAAGGAATCATAGAGTTAAATACAGATCCTATTGAATTTCAGTCTTCAATAAAATGTCTCTTGAAAAATTCATATTCATGTTATTAATCCCATTTCATTATCCCTAAACTGATAGAGTAGTAATATTTTGTAACTGTAATCAATTATACTAAGAAATATTCCAAGAAAGAATCAAAAGGTTGCACTAACATTTTAAAAAAGTTTTAGGATTTCTAGTAAGTAGTTAGCAAACACTTCTGAAATGTAACAAGAGTAATAATAGGAGATAGCTAGAAAACTGAAAACCTGGATTAATTTCCACTGTCTGTCCTGTAATCCCACTCCACTTCCTTTCTCTCCTATTGGGGGGAAATTTGTATTGTTTTAGTTGTGGATGTGAACTGAAATGACATTTTGAATGTAGGGTCACTTGTTTATCGCCTTAGTCTGGTGGTACACTGTCATGGGTTTGCAAAGGTCCCCCTCCTTGGGGATTGGAAATAGTTTGTCCGGATGAATTTCCGGACAAAAGCCAA
>JAWMRA010000113.1:103187038-103270322 GCA_035584735.1 Pseudotriccus pelzelni
TCTATTCTATTCTATTCTATTCTATTCTATTCTATTCTATCCTATCCTATCCTATCCTATCCTATCCTATCCTATCCAGTCGTGTCCTATCCTATCCTGTCCTTTCTTACATCATAGGACTCAGTGGCGTCTCCTGCTTATTTTACTGTAACATTTTTCTTTTCACAAAAATCAAACAAAAACCCCCCATTTTCATTCCATGCCCTACCTCAAAATCTCTCCTTGTGAAAAAGTTGAATGAATAGAAGAAACTGTCCACGGTAGTCTTGCCAAGACTGCAAGAACCCTGGATATGTCTGAGCTCATAAATATGTCTTAGGAGAGACTGTAGATTTAGTCTTGACACATGGATGAGGTGTATTTGATAATAGCAACAACAGCAATTAAAATATGTATTATAAAATGATCTAGTAGTATTTTTACTTTGAAAGGTAGTCAAACTGTTTCTATGAATCCAATTTCCCTCTCTTTTCCTTTGCACAGAACTATTAAAACCACCAAATGTGTAGTATTATGTTGGTTTGGGGTGGAATTTTTTGTTTGTGTGTGGGTTTTTTGTGCTTCTAGCATAAAACTTCCTGCAGAAACTTCTGAAGGACTAATCCTCCTTTGAAGCGAAGCATTTGAAACCTTGATGTAAGCCTAACAGGTGAACCAATGCTTGTTAGCCCTGGGTCTTTTAAGAGAAGCTTCTTCATCAGTGTTTGAGTCGCTGGTGAATAGCTCACTGCAGCTCTGTTTATATAGACATATGGTGAGAAGAACACTAATACAGTTGTCTGTGCACAACTGTAACAAACAATCTGCTTATTGTGTATTTTTTTAGGCAACACTTCATGCTGTCTAACAGGTGGCCCCAAGTTACAATAGGCACACTGTCGGGGTAGAACAAACCCGTTTACACAAGAGCCTTGACTGGAGATAGTGACTAAGACAGCCTGCAAAATCAACCTTAGAATATGATTGTTTAAAACACTGTAAATGTCATGAACCTCCAGTGAATATGAGCCCTGCCTTTTACATCCTCCTGTTGCCCTCAATCTATCTCAAGGCCAGTGGAGTTAATTCCTCCCAATGAATGAATGTCAAGCAACATTTAAAAATCTCTCACATAAGTCTCAAGTTTGTGGATATAATGCAGTATGACTTATGTAAAAATTGAGTTATTTTTGTTTTAACTAGCCTACCAAGTTTTATTGCAGGTTTTCAGTTTGTTAGGAACAAGGTTTGACCTGTAATCTCAGAGTTTTTAAGTGCTGCACACTACGCCTATGTCAGAGCATATTGTGGCAAAAAGTGTGTTTATGTTCACTGGGAAAGGGTAAAGCGAATCATTCAGCTCTTTCTCTATTACATTCCTTATTTCATTCTCCTCTGTGATCTTTTCCCCAGAAAGTTCCTTACCATTCACTGTTTTTAGTTGCTAAATTTTTCTTTTTGGATGCGCAGTCGTGAATCATTATATTTTCACTAGTTCTGCAGGAAGTTGGTGTTTATGTTTGTTATTTTTCTTCTTTTTTATATTTGTTAGTTTTATTTTAATTTCTTATTCTGTAGAATTCTTCTGGCAGAGAGGGCGATTTCCAGAACAGGATTTCTTTAAAGTTTCTAGAGCTCTGTTTTTGACACAATACTCGGTTCAGCTGTCATTGATTTTACAGAGGTGGATCAAGTCCTGTGTGAAAATCACAAATGGTAGTGGGATGGTAAATGGACAGTCCTATCAGCCCTGTAAAGCTGGCACCAAGGATCATATCTGCATAGTAAAGCTAGCAGTAATTTATATAGCATGCAGAAAAGTACCAATATTCCCAGACTTTGCTCCATCTTAATTAACTTCAGTTATATGTATATTCCAAGAAAATCCAATAAATTCCAGTAAATTCCAAGACACTGAGGTACTGAAGGGCAATGAAGCTGGTTAAGGGGCTGGAGCACACGTCTGATGAGGAGTGGCTGAGGGAGCTGGAGTTGTTTAGCCTGGAGAAGAGGAGGCTCAAGGGAGATCTTATTGGTCCTACGACTACCTGAAAGGAGGCTGTAGCCAGGTGGGAATCAGTCTCTTCTCCCAGGTAGCAAGTGATAGGACAGGAAGGAACAGCCTTAAGGTGTGTCAGGAGAGACGTGTGTCATGGAAAGGCTTGTCACGCATTGGAACAGACTTTCCAGACAAGTGTTTGAGTCACCATTCCTGGAGTTATTTGAGAGATGTGTAGATCCCCACTTAGGGACATGGTTTAGTGGTGGACTTGGCAGTGATAGGTGAATGGTTGGACTACATGATCTTAACATTCCTTTTCAGTGTTAGTGAGTCTATAAACATGTGTGAGATGATGTCTTTCCTCAAAAGGTGTTTTCCTTCAGTTCTGCACAGTGCTGAGTGTTTTCTGAATTACTTGCATTCAGAAATATGTGACTGTACTGACCTTCATGACTATTTCATGAAAGGAATGAAGTGATCTGATTATTTTTTTCCTGCAGCTTTTTAATCCCACTCCCATTCCTTTTGCAAAGTGTGGGAGAATTTTAAAGTACACCCATATTTTCTCATCAGACAATATCTGAATGAGACTACACAGAGCCTGAACCAGAACCAAACTTCACAAAGTCAGTGGAAAAATTCCAGTGGTTTCAGTGGTATTTGAGTGAAGCTGCTACTTCAGTAATTCATGAGGATATCTTGCTTAATTTAAAAGAGCTACATTAGGCGTCCTGTCTGGAGCACTTCAAATAATTTGCTGGGTAAGTCTGAAGTAACCTAACTCTATTGAATAGCATTGTACCCATGCACAGGGTATGTTAAAACTTTATCAATGATCAGATCTTGAACTCTTATGGACTACAGATAGTTTAGGAATAGAATTTTGCAGTCAAAACTAAGGGACAAGACTTCATTTGCCTTATTTTACTGACTTAGGTTTCCAAGATGTCTGAGGTGGTGGATTGAAATAGAAATAGAAAATGAATTTATAAAAAAGAATATTCTCACATTATGCGTTTGTGTTTGTATGCTTGGATGACTGAAAAAATGCGTCTCCTGGACATGTAAAGGTAAATCCTTACTCCATTCTCGTTGGTTATATCTATACTACTGAACTAACAAGAGCCAGAGCCACTACTTAAACTCAATAATTTGTTCTGCTGGCAAACATTCCCTGGCACAACTTTAATCGAGGACAATCAGCAGTCAACTCACAGACAACTCACAGGCAAAGTTCAGGAGTTTGAACAGGCCAGGGACCACTCCCAGAACATAATTTGGATGTGGCCATCTTGTTCTGTAAATTAAGAAAGTGTAATAGCATAGACCTGACCAGACCACACCATTTGGCCTGTGGGCTTAAGAATGAGCCTTGACAAGGTTTAATTTATCGTAGGGATGTTCCCAGTCATTTCCTGGGGCAGAATATGCCATGACCTGAGTGCATGATCTGAAAAAAATGTTTCCATGGCTCCAGAATATAAATATTACAGGAATCAGAACCGAGATTTTATTTTCTTTTTTTTTTTTTTCTTTTTTTTTTTTTTTAAATTTCTTCTTTTGCCATTATACCTTTCTTTTTTCTTCAGATGAACAGTAAAAATACAATCATGGCAAAAAGATAAGGAGTTTATATAAATTTACATATTCTCAGTTAAAAAAAAGGGACTTTCCTTTTAATGATATATTTCAAGTAATCCAGTAATCTGGGTGCAACACTATCTTTTACACAGAATTAATTTTACTGATTTAAAACTCAATCCAGCATTTAAAAACTAATTTATCCAATGCCAACAACTTCCAGCCCTTAAATCAGAAAAATGAATGTGCTTTTTGATATGGCCTCAAGCATTTCAGAATAGGGGGCAAGACTGCAAAGCTGGCAGATCTCCACAGGTGACACCACCAGCCCTTCCCTTTACACAGGAGTGAGTGCTTGGCTCAGGTGCCTCCACAACCTGGTACACAAAGAAGGTGAGAGATGTGAGCAGGGGGAAAGCAGAGCCTTTGAATGGGTCTGTGTGGGACATCAAACATTGTGTATTCTTACAAAGAATTTTAATGAATGCCATGTGGCTTTGGTACCTCGCAAAATGATACTTTATCTTCTGTAATTACAAGTTCCAGAAACCATGGGTTCGTCAAGTAGATCAGAGCAGAGGAAGATGCAGTCATCAGCAGAACTGTAGGCATCTTCTGAAAGTGATGTCAATGAACATTTTGAACAGTTTTCCAAGAGAAGTAACAGAATTTCAGTTTCTATATCTTTGGATAAACAAAAATTTGAAGTCAAAGTGAGATTTTAGTACTCACTGAATGTCTTTGAGATTGCTTCAAATTTGCACCTTACTTGAATTTACAGTTTAAATGCTTAATAAACTCAAGTAAGTGGCTAGGTAACCTGTTATCTGCTGGAGAGAAGCAGATGTCTTTTGAGCCTTCCAAAGGAGACTGTCTGTCTGCTTTTTTATTAACTTCTAGAGCATCACACTCAGATAACAATGTTGAGTACTGGTTCTTAATGAATACAGTTCCATGCTCTGTAAAATCACTTCACCCTCTTACCACTGAAAAGAAAATAAATGGCAGCAGAAATAAAACCCTTCCTTTCATTCCTGCTGTAATTTCTGACAGCTGCATAAGGCAACTGTTATTGGGAGGGAGAATTAATACTAAACTCAAAAAGTTCAGATGGTGTAAGCTCAATGTCTCTGCCGTATGTTTGAGGAAGAATGATGCACCTGAGGCACTTCTGAGTCTGGACATCTGCTTTACAGTATGTTACATTTATTGTAGCTCAGTCTAGCAGGGATCACAAGCTCCTCAATTTCTGCTAGTGCCTTAGGGCTGCCATTCGTAAAGTTCTTCACCTAAATTTTTCTCAAATGTTACACTAGAAGGCCTTTTAATAAACATCTCTGTGTGTTTGTGCGTGTATGTATAGATGTGCATACATGTATGTATACTTACAAAGTCTTCTATTTACCAGTTCTAAAACAGAACTAAAATAACTTTTATTAAAAAAAAATATTACAAGTAATTCTCTGAATTAAGGAAAGCCAGTGTCAGCAGTTACTGTCCTGTCTTGCCCTGGAGGGGATTCTCTGTCTTTAAGAATGAACTGAACTGCAATAAAGCCAACACTTTCTTTCTGCAGGATGGATAGTTTCCTTTTGTAGGTTTATACTAGCTCCTTGAATCCTTAAAATAAATGTTGCGTTTTAAAATACATGCCTCAATTTAGCCTGTGGAAAAAGTTTTATTGCCTGTACATCAAAAATCAAAGTAATTTTCCAAGTTTTGTACAATATATGGCTCTGTAGCAGATATGCTGAATCTCGGTATCTCTCTCCTTTTAATCTAATTGAAAAATACCTACATTTTTTTGTCACTTCTCAGTCTTTTGTGTAATTTACATACTGGAATATTGCCCAAGTGTTTTCAAGACTATGTCATCTTCCATAGTCAGGAAGAAATTTTGAAAGACAAATTAACAGGTTCAACCTGTACTAGTAGAGCCATGTGCTTTGTGGAGGGATGGAAGCAACAGAAAGATGGGTGCTGTGCCTTCATGGTGGCTCCATCCCTGCATTTGCTGGACTACATGGGTCTTCAGAAAGATAATAATAAATATACACCACCAACATTAACCACATTGAGTCACAAGTAAAATACATATGGAACAAGACTAAATGTGTTTGTTCTTGAATGGGGCTTTTGAAGGCATCCACACAGCCCTTATCCACAACATATAGGAGTACGCTCTGTACTGGCTAATCCTGATAGGTTCTGGACTTCCTTTAATTCTTTTTCTCTCCCTGAGTGTTTTCATACATCTTGGGGTTTGGTGATTTTTTTTTTCAGTTGTTTGGTTAGTTTTGTGTGGTATGGGCTTTTTTGAATATGTATTACTTTTCTTTGATTGTTTTTACTATTTTTTCCCTTAATATTTTGATTTTTTATTTTCCCTCTCCGTTTCTGTGTCCCTTCTTTTTTCTCTTCATCCTGTTTCCTGCTTTATGTGCCTTGCTCCCTTTTCATATATTTTTCCTATATCTTTGCTCTTAAGAGGCCACCTAAGGTTGCCCTGCTGTGGTACAGCCTCCTTGGCTTACCTTGGAGTGAGACAATATTTTCCCTGTTCTCTGAGGTCTGTGGTTCAAACACTCTCTCTTTTGCCCACCTAATGGGGTGAGAACTGCTCTATCCATAGCAGACTATTTCTCCCTTGAGTATTATGCTTCTGTGTGATCTTCTGAGAAGTCTAACACTGGATGTTGTCAAAGAGAATGATAGCATTTATTAAAAATGGTTTAAAAGGCAGAAATCATGAACCATGGAAACATGCTATAAAAATGAAACATGCAGAAAAAGGCTCTTTCAAGACGCTGTTTGTAGTCCTGGAAATGTGGTTACTGAAGAAGATGATATAAGTTATAGAAACACCCATTCATAGAAATCACAGTTGGCCTTCTACCTCAGGAGCTGCAGAGCTAGAAAGCAACCAAGAACAACTTCCCAGATCCTCGTCCTTCAGCTAGTTCTTTCCATAGGAATCACTCTCTCCTGTTTCACTGCGCCCACCATTCCTAGCTCATACTCATCAATAATGCATATCCTCCTTTAGCATCTGGAAGTGTTATATGCACTTCATTGATTTCTTGACTTCTTTAGTATCTGATTTCAGGCAGAAACTGCTCCTGCCTCTAAGTAGGAGGGGTAACCCTGGTTGTGTGTATAGACGGGGGAACAAGAGGCTGGAGAGCGGAGCTGATGAAAGGGACCGGGGTATACTGATCGACAACAAGCTGAATGCTAGTCAGCAGTACCCTGGCAGCCAGGAGGGCCAGCCGTGTCTGAGGTGCATCAGGCAAAGCATCGCCAACCAGTTTAGAGAGGGGATTGTCCCATTCTGCTCTGCACTGGGGCGGCCTCACCTTGAGTCCCACGTGCAGCTTTGGGTGCCACAATATTAAAAAAACATTAAGCTGTGAGAAAGTGTCCAAAGGAGGACAACAAGGATGGTGAAGGGTCTAGAGGGGAACCCTTTTGAGGAGTGGCTGAGGTCACTTGGTTTGTTCATCCTGAAGAAGAGGAGACTGAGGGGAGACTTCATTGTGGTCTTCAATATCCTCACGAGGGGAAGCAGTGGGGCAGGTACCGATCTCTTCACTCTCATGACCAGTGACAGAACCCGAGGAAATGGCATAAAGCTGAGTCAGGTTTAGGCTGGATATCAGGAAAAGGTTTTTGACCCAGAGAGTGGTTGGGCACTGGAACAGGTTCCCCAGGGAAGTGGTCACCACACCAAGCCTCTCTGAGTTCAAGAAGTATTTGGACAGTGCTCTCAGGCATATAATATGATTCTTGAGGTGTCTTGCATAGTGGACTTGATAATCCTGGTGGGTCACTTCAAACTCAGCATATTATATGATTCTAACTATTCACAAGTTGGTGTTACTAGCTAACATTTCTCTTTTGCACTCTGAGGTGCAGTAGTTGATATAGTGTCTCCACAACCTAGCACCAGCTGCGTTTTGGTTGTTCTGCATGTTATCTGATTGTTGGACACCTTGTGATCCTTTTTGATCACACACACTTTATCAATGACATAGCAGTCATGTTAAACTTTCACAGAAGAACACAGGAGCAAAACATAGTAAATATTCCAGAAACATGAATGTAGCAGCAAGACATCCATTTTTCACCCTTGTGAGAATGGTAAATTGTAACCTTTGAATTAATACAGAGCTGTTTGTTGGCAATTTTTAATGCAAGTTATTGCTGAACAGTCTACTCTTTTGCTCCCCTTTTTCAAAACATTCACTAGAATTTTTCCCCCCCTTTGCTTTCTCTTTTTTTTTTTTTTTTTTTTTTTTGTTAAATACCTTGATAGACTACTGGTAATCTACCACTAATCCTTTCTCCTCAGTACACGCATAAAGAAATAAAAGATGCCAGTTTGTGGCTTAGATGCATTCAGGAAAACTTCCGTATTGCTGCCAAGAACTGCCATCTGCCACCTACAAGCGCAGGTGCCAGGGAGTCTCCTCTGCACACAAAGCATAATAATATAACACAAAGGACCAATGTGCACTAATAATTGCTAAACACACAGAAAGAGGGGCCAGAACATTTTTATGAAAGTTTACTTAGTCTGTGGAGATTTGCATACAGATGGCTAGGTCAGGGTGCTGTGTATGCCGCCTGGGCCACTGTGGGGTAGGGCTGCCTTCAAGCAGCCTTTATAAGCACACACGGCTTTTACTATAGCACAGTGTTGTGGAGAGACCTCATTCTGCACACACTGAATAGTCATTCAAGTAGCTTGCTTTGAAATGAGAAAAGACCTTGGATAGGGGGGAAAAAAAGCAAATTCTTTTCTTTGTGAAACAGAGGAGGAGTGTTGGGAAAGAGGCCAGAGGACTTAAAGAATGTGGGTTAGCAACCAGGAATTAGAGGAAAGTTTCTGTGGAGACACACAATTAGATATGTGGCATTCACCCCTCTCCTTCTAGTGGGCAACAAGAGCAAGCACATTTCAAAGGGTTCATCATCTGCATGAAACAAGGATAGGGAGAAGAAAAAGCACCCTAATTTTTTAAGTATAAAGCAAAGTGTAACTGTCTTAAAATAAAACAAACCCAAAGGTTAAGCAGCAAGAAATTTCCCTTCAACTAAGAGCATGAAGACACAAACCGTGAATTTAGTGCATTTCCTTTGTGTATGTGTGGATCTGAAAGTGTACATATGTGTGCACACATACACACACACGTGTAGGTGCCTTCTAATATATTTGGATACTTTAAATTTGAAATCATTGCTGTAAGAGTTAGTTTGTTATGAATTTATGAAACATCTTTTTTTTTTTTATTATTTCTCTGTAAAACATCCAGGACTTACTAATCACAAAATTCAGAAAGTTGCTGCCTTATGTAGAATACTTATGGCAGGAATCAATATTTAGTTACTGCTATAGTAAGTACATTTACAAACACTGTATGTAAATAGAGGGTGATTTTCAAAGATGCTCATCTTTTATGGATTTTCAAGTATAACTATCGATGTTGTCTTTGAAAGTATGCTATCCTAAGTGTGTGCTTCAGTTTTTTCCTTGCTATTTGCAGCCTGATTTCATCACACCTGTGAATCAGTTCCTGATTCTGAAAGAAAAGAGGATTAGTTGTCTGGGATGTTGACTTGTCTCAATGCAAAATAATTAATCTATTGATTTTCTTCCTGTCTCTTACCAGAGATTCTTGGAAAAAAATATTGCACATGCTATATTTCTTTGCATCTTTAAATTTTTTTTATAGGTCCTTTCAGAAAACACTAATACAGCTCCAAAATATACTGCAATTATCTCAGTGTGTCTTAAAATCAAAATCGCACAATCTTACATCTTTAAAACTGTATAGATTCATGGCATATAGAATTTGAGTACTTTGCAATCAATGAATTAAAAACCTTGCAAAAGATCTGTGAGATAAAAAATATATAAAACATGATTTAAAGGAAAAGAGCAACAGATAGGCTTGCCCAAGGTCACAGAGGAAGTCTAAAAGAGGTAAGAATTGAACCCTAGTCCCCTGAGTACCAAGGCAATTCTGTATCCATTATCATTCATCCTACTTTGAGAGTGCTAATTGATTTTGACTGCTTAGCATGAGCTCTTTAAAGGGGCCTGATTTTCAGGGCTGTTTGTCTCCTGCAGAATGTGGGGCTGAGGTCTGGGGTAGGATGAAAAGGGCAGCAGTGGAGAAGCTTTTCCCGGGTTTTGATTGCTGCAGGGGTGCTGCCTCCTTCCTGTCTCTCCTTGCACTCACCTTGTGGCTCCTTCAGCCCCAGTGTGTTCCTTCAGCCTTTACACTGCCCCAGCTTCTCCAAAGCTTGGGGTGCTCATTGCCTTGCTGTACTTCTAATAGCTGGGGGCCTGAGATTTGCAGCCCTGTCCTTAACACTGGTTTTGTGTCGAGTAGTGCTTCCTGTAGGATTGTAAAAGTGAGCTGAAGCAGAAACTGTTATTATCATACATGAACTCAGATTTTGTATGTCATGCAAAGGATTCTCTGAGTCTATGCTTGATTACTGTGTTAGCGTGTCCATCCTTTGAAGTAAGTAATTTGTCACATAAAATTGCAACTTTAAAAGGCAAAATAAACCTTAAATATTTGCATGCACTAAACCTACCAATACTTTAATTTTCTTATTTGCTCAGTGTAAGGGATTTTTATTTGACCTGCACTCACAACATCGTGCTTTCTTAAGGCGTTGTGCCTGCACAGCAAGTCATATTGTCCTTTCCCAAAGCAACTCTCCACCTCTCCCCTCACAGCACTGGAATTCCCCTTTCATGACACTTCACGTACAATTAGGGTGTAGAGGTAGATCCAGCAGACAGAGAGCAACCAAGTGGGAGGTCTCCAATAACTCAGCAGCAGTCTGCAGCTGCTCACCAGGTATGTTCTAGCAGCTGATTTAGTATCTAACACAGTGGATGCCAAACTGGAGCCTTAGTTACACATTTAACTTGATCTTTTCTTTGAACATGTAGTTCCTTTTGTATAGGGCTACCATAAAAATCCTGGCTACAACAAGAATGAGTACAAGAGCAGAGGTCTCTTTGGGAGCCATATGCTTAAGTGACAACATGATTATGGGAGAGTACAACAGTATCTCTCTTTTTAAATTTAGAACTTCTAATGCATTTCATAAGCCTTCTGGGTAAATTAGGAAAAAAATAATAAGTTAGCAATGGATAGAATCCAGGTTCCTAAATACCAAACACTGCAAAATTTCCATATAAATTATCCCTTCAGGAGCTGGGCTTTGCTTTGAATGCCTTCTTGGTCTATGAGGTCTGAAATTATGCCAGTTTGAGGAAGTTCCAGATATTTTCCATAAAGGCTGCTTTCCAAACTCTTTCAAAGCAATCACAGGATGTCCAAGACTGTTCTAACCACTGTCCTGCTGAGCAGGAGGACAGTGGTTAGGAGATTGTCCAGGAGGAGTGTCTTCCTGATTGCTCCCCCATAATGGTAGGTCTGAGGTGCTTTGATCCACTGCAGTGACTTTAACAAGTATCACAGAGCTAATGTGGAAATTATTTTAAAGCAAATGTTTATTGCAAATAATTAAAAGCCGTAAAAGTTTTAAGACTCAGCTGCTGCCCCAAAAGTTTTATGTCATTGGTAAAATCCAGAATCAGTAGTTAAACTTTGTGACTTAGAGCTTAGAAATTAAATTACTGAAGCTGAAAGAAATTAAATGAAAGCTCCTGTTCAATGCCTCTAAGTGAAACCTTGACCTCACTCAAAGTAGTAAGGGCACTAAGGTGGCCAGTGACAGCTACAGAATTAGAATTTCTACTTCTGGGCTCAGTTCGCTTTCTCTAAAGCTGAATAACATAACTTTCTTACTTCAGGACAGATGCATTAACATTCATGAGATACTTCCATACAGCTCTGTGCTTGCTTTCCTATCTTTGGAAAAACGCCTGCTTTCTCTTTTGCGGAAAGGCTATGGTGATTCTTACTGTTTATATACACGTCTCAGTTCAAAACCTGTTTTGATGTCACCTGTTGAAGTTGAATTTGTGCAAACCCTACCAATTGT
The DNA here is from genome assembly GCA_035584735.1 of Pseudotriccus pelzelni. Taxonomy (NCBI): domain Eukaryota; kingdom Metazoa; phylum Chordata; class Aves; order Passeriformes; family Tyrannidae; genus Pseudotriccus; species Pseudotriccus pelzelni. The sequence goes on from JAWMRA010000113.1 coordinate 103,198,635, forward strand.
AAAACCAAATTTTCTTGGAGATGACTTGCGCTGAGTTCACAAAATGTTCTAAAATTCATAGAGACAAATGTTTGAAGTATGGTTGCCTGCTTCTTAAAATGCAGTTAGTAGGAATGTTTAACAAATACAAGAGAAACCTTTATTTCTCTCACTTTTCTCGCATTTTAATGAAACTGTGTTACAGATAAATAATTTTCTTGAACAAAGTATAGGGCATATCTAAAAAACATTTAATATCTCAGTCCACATTTATTATATTTCCACGTCTTATCTATTCCATAACTCGCCTCCAGATTTCCATTTTGATCTGTAACCATGTAATTCTCAAAGAGAAATTACTTGAGACATGCTAGTTTGAAATACGTTCTTATGCTAAGTCAGCCCATCCAACTATAAAGATAATTATTTGAAAGACATTTCTAATAAAGAGTCTTAAAAAATATCCCATGCATGACCACTAATAGGCACTACTTGTATGAAAGCAATGGAGTGGTAGAATGGATCAGTCTTTTGAACTAAGTGTCTAGCCTGCCTCAAAATAGCACACTTCTAGGTGAAAGGCAAAGGTATGTGGAGTTCTAACACTGCTGTTTCAAGGGTAATCTGAACGCATTATAACCCTCTGACAAATCATGTCCCTTTTCTCATTTGAAAAATTTATGCTCTGCTACTTTTAAGTTACAAATATGACTTGGAAAACACCTTTCTCTCTTGCAGTAAGTGAGCACAGATGCAGCTGTCTACAAAGTATGCATAAAACATGTGGATTAACATCTGGGAAATATGAAGATACAGTCCTTTTGTGATTTTGGTACATATTTTTGTCAACTGTCTTCTTAAAAACATAAAACTGAGTTTATCAACCAAGTGATAACAAAAGCATGTTAAATTTCTTTAGATTTTTGATATTTCCGTGTCAAAGGGCTGGTTTTTAATGAGAAAGAGAAGAATCCAGGATCAGTTCCCTTGGACCAGATCTTTGACTGACGAACAGGATTTTAAGAAGAATGGGTCATTTGGAGATGTAGAGAGCATGAGGTTCTCGGTCATTCACAGAAATATTAGGAATTTACATGATATTTCAGGATAACAAGTTAACAGACAACAAGAAGACAGTGGAGGAAAGACTGCAGAGCTTCCAGTCTTTTTGTAAGTGGTATCTGGGTTTTGACATCTAAATCTGCTCCCTCTTTTCCCGAACAACTTGTCCTAACTTGAAACAGCTTCCAAATAACCAATGAGGTAATGCAATACTCCGAGGTGATTTTTATTTTAAATGCCTTGGTTGCACTAATTTTCCTTTGCTTTTGGAGTCAGTGGAGAACTGAAACTTATACTGGGGCAATTTCTTAGTGTAAGACAACGAAAACAACTCTGAAGAGGCAGAGTAACATGGAAAATTTTGGTGACCAGAGGCATGTCATTAGTGTCACACTTTTAAATCCATTTACCTAAATATGAACTGAGGTGCCTAATTCTAGTAAGTGAAGTTTTTGAATGTACCTTCTCATTGTCTTGCAAAAGGAGCAGACCACAATGTGGGTCTGTTCTAATGCTTTGGAAGCAAAAAAGGACTACAGAAGTATGACCTATTGATATAGAAGGACACTACTTTCATTTGTAAAAATGCACCTTTTTAACCCTCCTCTTGCTATGGCACCCTATCTGCAATCAAAACAATGACTTTACTTTCTCACACACTCAAAATATGGAGTGAAAATAGCAAAGGAAACCCACTTTCTTAATAAAATAGGGTAGGTAACATTTTTTTAAGGCTGAGGCAAACTTCTCTGAAGCCATTAAGCAGCTTTTCCATTGACTGCAGTGGGCACTCGATCAGGCATTGATGTTATAAGAGGAATTAGTACCATCCTTACGAACACACATTCCATGGAATTTGTTTTCCTGTAGTGGATGCACCTTCTCTTCTCAAATTACAAAGAGCTTGTCATGAATTATTTTTTCTGCTTCATATAGACAATGTCTACCTGCAAAGGTAACTAAAAGAATAACCATGGAGACTCCAATTTTACGGTAATTAAAAAAAGAAAAAAAGCAACTTCGCTAATCAGCAAACCCTTTGATCTGGTTGACCCTAAAGGTCAAACTACCCTGACCCCATCAATGTTCCTGCTCTAATGTTGCCTCGCTTGGATCATTTCTTCCATTGTTTTATTCATCCCATATTAACTTCAAAACGAAGCTGCAGTGTTCCTGTGTACCTAGCAAATCTTCCTGATCTTACAATGAGGTGAAGGCCCATTGTTTCACACCAAATCAGTTACCATTGTGCCCATTCAGCAAAATCGTTCATTTCCCCAGTCTAATGACTATATCCTATGCGAGGCTGTAACCATTTTGTCATTCTGACCGCAGAGGCTATTTAAGCCCTTTGATCTTACCTGTTATTGCCCCGCTCTTCAGCTGCTGAGCTGACAAAATGCGCACTGTTTTAGCTAGGAGCATGAGTGACTGCATTCCCATTTTGCAAGACGTATAAGTAAATGGACGAATATGCATGTGTTGAAAGAAATACCTCAAATTTTTAGTTTTAGTGTAATGTGTGCAACTTGTGGGGAGCTGGGATTTTCAAACATGCTGCATGTTCGTCCCTGATGAGAGGTTGTTTTTTCTCCTGGATGTCAACAAGAGTTTTAGCTTTCATTTCAGTGGGAGCAGAACTGAACTAAATCCTTCATCGCTTTCAGTAATTACAGCCTAATTTTATAAAGCTTCTCATTAGGATACATGCCTTTTAAGCAGTGTTTACCAGGGGGAACAAGGATGAGATGAGCCAGGAGCAGTATGCCCAGCAGCCCTAAGAAAAATTTGTGATTGAAGTGGGCAGCTCTGGTCCTCTCCCCTCTTCCATTTGTAGCTGCACAGGTTAACTGGAAAAAGAGTGATTTCTTAGAGCAGGTTTTCCAGGTGATAGTTGATTAAAACAAGAGAACGAGGAACTGCAGCTTGTAGCTCTTGAATTTATAAGGTAGGAAAAGAATGTATAAGGTAAAAAAAGAGTGATAAAGGACAATACAAATCAAATAGAAGGTCTTCTCCTCAAACCAAACACATCTGTCTTTTTCTTCTTGTAGCACAGTTTTCTCTTTAGAAAAATTCTTCCTGACTGGAAACATACCTTTAAAAAGTGGAAAGAACTAAACAGTGCATTGCCAAGTTACCAAATGGCATTGGCTTTTAGCACAGCAGAAACTGTTGAGCACAAGGAAAAGTAATTTTTTTTCCCAGTAAAGTGAAAATTATATGCTTCTGGTCCAAATCTTGGTTTTGTTTTAATAGGGCAGGATGACGTTAAAAAAATGAAATGCGTATTTTGGTCACAAAAATATTCAACTGCTAAACTTCATCTGCAGGAGGAACTGAACACCTTCTCCAGACGTGTAAGGTGCATGACTCAGGAAGTAGTCATGTGACATAAAGACACAGAAATTACAATTCCTATAGAGCTCATTTGTAGCTCATAAAAGTTCATAAATTAATACTGACTCAATTTAAAATTAAACCTATATTCCCAGATAATAACTGGAGGAAGGACAACCTGAAATGATGAACCACCTTTTCCAAATTATAATGCAGATGTTCAGGTTGTTTTGTTTTTTTTTTCAGAAGAAATCTTCAGAAATTAGCAATATAAGAGCTACGCATCTGTTTCAGGATTTTGTAAGGTACTTTGTTTCCTGATTTGTGATCAAAAGCTATATTGACATATTCTAACTTCTACAGGAAAAAGCTTTGCTCAGTTATTATACTTTTGAGAGGAAAAGTTTTATAACAGATACAAGTTGTCATAATAAGACAAAGCTAATGTGACCTGTTTATTTTAGACAGTGAAATAATTCATGGCTTTAACTAGTCCCAGAAAATATTACCAAAACTGTCAGTATGACCTGCGTCGCTGTGTAACTCAGATGTCAAGAACTGCTAATCAAACCTATGTTTTATATTTAAAATTTCTTTAATTCATAGGTGATTTTATAAGAAGAGATTAATTTATGCTGGGGACCACACAGAGGGGACCAGAGGATTTATGACCTGAGGGAGCTCAGTGTTCTGTTCAAAATATACTTTTAAAAGAGATCCACTTCTAAATTTTAATATTTGTTGGCCATTAGCCCTGTACAACTATTTACCTCATACCTTTCTGGTAAATGTATGGCAAATCTTTTACCTAATTTAATGGTGTCCATAAAGCTTAAATTAATAATAATAGGTTCAGGTCTTAACCCTTAGCTGTGTCTTCTAACAGTAAATCAGATGGGCTTAAATAAAGTTGCTACATGTTCTGCTTCTTATGCTAAGTACCTCAGCAAGGAATATCAGTCATGATCAGAAATGCAGGGAAAACAAACAATATGTGAAACACACCAGAGAACACCGAAGAACAAGTTTTTGAGTCATTTCAATAAGAAAATAACACAGTTGCTGTTCACTGAAACCATGATTCCACTATCATGCTTGCTTCGTTTTGGAAGCATCAGCTTGGCATTCATTTCTAAGACCTTTTCAATGGCATTCGACTACTGTTATATACAGAAAGGTACCAAAGATTGTTATTAAGGCTCATTTGGTACTATTTGGTTCTATCGCTAATAAATTACTATTGTAATTTGTCATTTGTAGTGTGGTGGTATGCCTGAGTCCTCAGATACAAGTACAGGACCAACCTCTGCTAGATATCCTGGAGATGTGTAGATAAACAGAAATTCTTTCCCAGAGTCACTGTGATTTGATTTTGTCATTAATATCTTATTACTATTTGACATCAGGCCATTTTCAAACGCAATAACAAATTCATATACTATAAGGTGAGGCAATATAAAGTGCTATTTGAGTTTAAAAGTATTCATCTACGAAATTTATAGAAAAGAGGTGAGATCATAAAATCATAGAATAGTTTGAGTCGAAAGGTACCTTAAAGAATTTGGTTACAACCTTCCTACCATGGGGAGTTATCCTCACTGATAACTCATAAAACATTTTGGGAAGGCCTGTAAGATTTTAATATTGTTTTGTCCAGACTGGGAAGGCCAGCATAGCCCTTGGCTGGTAGGACAGTAGGAAGGTTTGATTGGATTTTGAAGGTTCAGCTCAGAGGAACAGATCTAGAACAAGCACCCATGATATTGACAGCCACTTATTTTCTCCAAAAAAAAAAAAAAAGTGAATACATTCTTCTGTTAAGTTTAGAATGTGAGAAAAAGTATAAAAAGTAGTATACTGATATATGCTCAGTATTAGTTATACTTGTGGAAGGCTAAAAGCTTGCATTAATCTCACCTGTGATAATGCTGAAAGGGAGTAGAAAAATATGACTGGAAAAAAGTAGTATTCTATTAAAGAAAGTTAGTATTAATTGTATTAGAGAAATTTAGTCTCCTCTAAAATGAAAATGTCTCTCTGATTTGATACTATAAAATTTTAAATCCAAATGTTTAGTTGCTAGGGGTGTTTGGCGCAAAGTAAGTGCTTAGAACTTGAGAAATTTTAAAGGTATCCTCCATAATAACAGTCCCTTGCCATTCTGTTTTTAAGATTTACATTATGAATACATTTAAATTTATGCACAAAGATAATCTATATACTATGGTGCTAAAGTTTAATACAGTTTCCCAGACAAAGTATTTCTTCAAGACATGGCAGAGGGAAACCCAAATATTCTGCAGGAAAGAGCAGGAGTTCTCTAGGGGCTTATGAGAAGCAGTCCCTCACTCCCACCCCTCCCAATAGAAAAAAAGTCTGATGTGAACTGGAATAACGCTAAAGGGTTTAGGATAGGGTTGGGTTTGAGCTGAATGCTCATACCTGCCTGAGATAAATTGACTGTATCAAAGTTCTCTATTGGAAATGGTCCCTGGGACATTCTAACTCCTGACCGATGCCTTGGTGTTGGCCGGGAGAGCTTGAGTTGTCACAACCTGAGCTGTAGAGACAATGTTAAGAAGAACTTATTTTCTATGAGAGTGACGGAGCACTGGAACAGGTTGCCCAGAGAGGTGGTTTGCTTATCCCCTTCCCTGGAGATATGCAAACACTGTCTGGATACAATCCTGAGTAATGTGCTCAAGGGCACCCTGTGTCAACAGGGAGGTTGGACTACATGACCTCCAGCTGTCCCCTAACCATTCCATGGTTTTGTAATGTTACAGCTGTGATATGCACCACTGCAGACCTGCAACCTGGTCTTGCTCAATTTACCAGCATAGGCACAGCTTGTGAGCACAGTCAATGGCCTGGAGAAAGTTTATGTAGTCCTCAAACTGATGCTGGTCACAGAATGATCTTTGAAGTTTGGTAAGAGGTTGTAGTTTGATTCCGTTGTGCTCAAGGAAAGAAGGCTCTGCAAATTTGTGCTGAAAAACAAGACTGCATTAAAGAAACACTTCACAGTGTCCCCAGTTCCTCTTGTTGGTGAAAAACCCAATAGAACTCAAGTTTTCATTGTTTATGGTGGGATGAGAGTATACTAACAAACTCTGCATATGGTTGGACAGGAGCCACATAGAAGTCGTGTATTCTGTGATCAGACATCTCTGCACACCATGCCAAAATGCAGCATATTCATGACTCTTTGTAATGAAATTTTGCATATAATTGCTGTGCATTAACTTGCTGACAGCATTATTTTCCATATTTCTGTTTCCACTGAATATTTTGTATTTCTGATTCTTTTCCTTGAGAAGTGCGAATGTGTATTATCAAGGTCACTAATGTTTTTTTGCTCTCTGTAGGTCTTGTGCATCATTCCTCTGTGCTAACATGTACTTCCTAATGTGAAACAAATAATGAGTTTATCAACATGTTGTTTTCTTTTTGTTTGAGAGCATTAATGAAGATTTTTAAGGACATGGTAGCTAAGATTAGTCCTTGCCAGGTATCATTAAAAATCTTCCTCCAGTTGGCGGTCATTTACCTTTTTCTTTTTAGTTGCACATATGAATCATCTTATGTATTACACAATTTTATTTCAAAAGCACCAAGGAAATCTCTTCTACTTTTTTTCTTTTTTTTTTTTTTTTTTAGTTTCACATATATGTATCCTTCTTTCTCCTGTAGCAAGTATAGAATTATATATCTATTCTTTGAAATAGCATCACTGAAAGACTGTTTTGTCTATCCTGAAAACCAAATTAATCATAGTGGGAAAAAACCTACATTAATAATAAAAATATTTATAACACTTTTCCCCAATAAATATCTTGATTCTTTACAATACTTTTGTCTCCCCGGCTGTACATTCAAGTCAGTTGTCATTTTTTAATACATTTTTGTCTTTCAATAAAAATGCCAATCCAAGCAAGAACATAAGCAAAATAAATCACTGATCCTACTGTAATGAAGCTTCCTACTATGATGGAGCTTGTCTGTAGCTTGTCTGAGTAAAGCATAAAACTGGACCCGGTTCTGCTGCTGCCATGCAGTTTGTGCTGAATCTAAACCCAGATCTAACATATACCTCTGAACTCATGTGTGAAACAAAGTTCTGCTTGGTTCAAGAAAGTCAGCTCATTAAAACTTAGTACTGTCTGAGCTGCACAGAACAGATTTAGAAGGAACTGAGGAAGTGAACCTCCATTTCTGCATGATGGGATCACCGAATCCATGTTTTGGGACAACACCTCTGCACGTGCAATACTATGCAAGCCATGTTGAAAAACATTGTCACACTGTCCCATAGGAGCATTTCTCATTTGCATTTTCATCCACAAGTGGTGTGTATTAGAAAGATTTTGACACTACATTCAACTAGTCATTGACCAGGGTCAGATCAAGGTAAGTAACTCAGCACACCACTTCTCAGGCATTCCAGGGAAAAGGCTCCTTTCTTCTGGAGGGTATTTCTGGCCTCACTCGTCCTTTCTAACATGAGTGGTAGCTTCAAGCCACAGACACAAGTTTTAGGTCCCTTTGTGTGCCACCTGTTGTGGTATATTTGCATGGGTACAGAATTATAGGTCGGTATGAAGCACAACTCGTGCTCCACAGCAGCAGCTGAGGTAAACTAGACCTTATACTGTGTAGGAAGGATACATACAAGAGGCAGAGGTGGAGGGAAGGCCCGTTAGGAAAGCAAATACTCATGTAACCTTAATATTTTCAGAATAAATGTGTACTTTAAATAAAAAAAAAGTATCAATAACGATCAACTTCAATATTGTTTGTACTGGGTAAAACCTTTCTATGTAGAAAATCATATTGGTGTTAGTGACACTTTGGTATAGGGCCAAATCTAAAGCCCATTTAAAGCTATTAAAACATATCCACCGATTAACCACTTTTAATTTGCAGAGGACAAGGCACTACTACTCATGTGAAGTTGTGTGGTAAAATCCAGCTTTATCACCAGACTAAGATTTCTGTGTAAAACCTGTAAGGAGAACAGCTCTTAAATATGCTGGTGTCACCTACTTGCTTTCCCAACCAAATACACCCAAGTAGCCAGGTAGACACCATTTGCACAGGGTTATGATCAAACCTTCTATGAATATTTGTCAAACTATATTTGGTTCCTTCCTTCCTGCCTGCCTTCCTGCCTTCTTTCTTTTTTTCTCCCTCCCATCTTCCTTTCCTCCTATTCTTCCCACCTTTCTGTATTCTTTCATTCATCTGTTCCTTTTCTCTAGCTGTGTTGTTTTCAGTTGTTTGCTGGTTTTACTTTTTGTATAAAATGGACATCCCCATCCTCAGTGATTCCACACAACTGCATAAAAATCTATTTTGAAGTGGAAGCATCTAACATCACATGTTTTAACCTTAAGCTTAGTCTGGTTGACTTCTATGAAAACCCTTACTGCAGTTTTTCTGATGTAGTATTACAGCATTATAGCTTCAGGAACCAATTTTTGCTAGTGAAATAGCAAGAGTAATCTCAGAAAGGTGAAAGTGTAGCAAAAGTTTCATGCCTTAATGGTCAATTACAGACTAATGAAATCTTATTTCCAGATATGTGAGTCATGTTGTAAGGCTCACATGTACCAAGCTTTGTCGCTAATTACCATTTCACTGTTTTACATAATTGCACTGAATGTTATAGGCTGGGTCTACCAGAAATAGTTTAATAGGTGACTATCCCTTGGCATAATTAGCATCATAAGTTCTTATTTCTTTGGTGCTTGCAGGCAAAACACTGTGGTAGTAAGAATGACCATTTCTATAGGGCCCACAATATGCTAAAATGAGTGTGTATATTTAGTCAAGTGGGTTTGTGAACAGCATGTGGGTATTGCATGTTACATTCTTACTTTAAAATAAACAACTTCCATTCTAATTCTTCAGCCATACAATTGCATATTGTGGAGTGTCTCTGTTTCACATATGTTTAACTCAGGCATTTCCCCAGTACAAGTTTTTAGCACATCTCTCCTTTTCTTACTGGTTGTTGTCAATGAAAAATCTGATAGCAGTGATGTTTGATAGAGCTAAAATGTGTAAAACATTCTTCATCTAGTTGGAGCCTAGGGGATGTGGAAGTAGTCACTGTAACTGTAACCTTTGAAGAAGAGCTGGTCTTTCCTGAATTAGAAACACAAAACTGATTCATTCATTACAGATAATTCAAGGAAGCTGCTGGGAGGCAAAAGATTAAGATCTTCTGAACACTAAGAGCATATGAAAAGATCAAGACTTGCCTAAGAGCTTTTGTAGCCAAAGAAGTGGATAAGTAATTACCCTTGTGGTGAAAGTCAGGCTACCTATCATTTAAAACTAAGGACTTTACCAGGTGTTTCTCTACTTTCAGGTTGCCACTTACAACCTCAGTAACTGAATATCTGTAATATTTAAAGTATATCCTTCAAAACTTGCCATGAGCAGAACCAAAATGCTCAACATATCATATGGTAAATTCTTTGCAGAATCAGGTTAACTGCCTGAAAATAATCATCCTCTGCCAGTCACATCTTGTAAATACTGTCAGGAGTGAATATAGGATTTTCTATCCCAAGATATTGCCATCAAAACACAGACATCTGTACCCCTTGTCACACTTGTATGCCAAGTGATCCAAATGTCACTCAGAGCACTCACAGCTTGTCCATTTTTGGATTAGTCACATGGGATGAAGCAGAACCCAATACACCTGTTTTGTAAGATTTCTGTTTTTCTGTCCAAGGTCTGAATTCTTGAGTGTGTTTGAGAGGTTTCCAGAGTGTAGGACAAGAGACCTACATTTGTTTGTATTGCAACACATACTTTTTCTATGGTTCAAATTACTTTCTATAGGCTCACTTATTTTTTAAGAAGTACTGCCTTAATTCAAAGGTGAGCTATAGTCATAAAAGCCATTAAACATCATACAAATACTACGCAATGCTATATAAGCATGGGCAATTTGTAAAAGGCAATTTTATTTAATCTTATTTGAAGAATTATGAATATCTCAAAAAAAAGCGCAAAACTTAAGAAAGCTACTCAAATCGGTTTTTTATTCACAAATTGGAAAAAGAAAGAAGCTTGCAACTTTGTCAAGTGGGCTTGATAGATTTAACACTGAAAGTTCCAGGAACAAATTTCATTTAGCAGATCTGTCTCTAGAAGCTTGTTACAATTTTTCAGTGTCTGAGATTTGGAACTGTGTTTACTTTATATGAATGAAAGAGTGAATGTGTGATGCCTTTCCTTCTGGAGTCAATATAACTTCTAAACTTAAGTTTCCAACAAATTCTTTTGCTTAAAAAATGCAATTTTTTAAAATTCTTGATATTATTGCCTGCCAAGCCATTCATTTTGATGTTCACACAAACAAAACATAAAGTATGTATGAAATCATTGAAAATGAATGTCTTTAGAAGTCATATTTTGCTATATTTGCTTAGAACTAAAATCCTTGAGATTAAGAAATTTAAATCACTTAACACCTACATACTTAAATTTAGTAACTGGCAGAGAGAGTGAGAATGATTTTACCATAAATGAAAAATTAAAATAATTTTTTTAAGTGCTCCACTAGAAGCACAGTAGTACAATTTTAGCATTATATCCTGAGTATCAAACCAATTTCTTAAATAATTTGGCCTTTTCCAGACGGGGAAACCTGTACTGCTTGTGGCCGTACAGAGTAGTAGATTGTGCAGTTTAGTTTTAGCTGAACATTGGCTTGGCTGAGTGTCCAGCACTGTTATTATTACTGCTGTAAATGACCTTAAGGCATGGTAAAAAAGGGTATATAGGCTGAATTGAATGTTTTTGTGATGATGAGAATGCTTAATTTTTCAGTGTGGCATTTCAGGTTTCAGAATGAAAACATAAGCCATCTCTTAATTGATGTGGCAGGTCTCTGAAGTGGGAATCAGCCAAGAGACTGGATGTGGCACTAAGTGCCATCATCTAGTAACTGTGGTGGTGTTGGATCCATGGTTGGACTTGATGATCTCAAAAGTCCTTTCCAACCCATCTGATTCTATGATTCTGTGATTCTATGATCTAAGTCATTGTATTCTGGTGAATTGTTACTTGTGTTAACAGTAAACAAAAGACTTTGCACCAGTAAGACTGAAGTGGGGTACAGGACTGCTGCAACAAGCTTCAGTCTTCCTTCTGGCAGACTCTGTTTCCTTTTCTTTTTTTTTTTTTTCCCCCTCTAATAAATACATTATTGTAAGGAAAGGGAAAAGGGAAAGTTTACCTGCACTGGTAGCATGTGTTTAACTTCCACGTGTTTCTTCAAGAGGAAGGTTTCAGTGTTTTGAGAACAAGCTAAGAAGCGTGGTTGCTTCCTTGCTCTATTGCTAGTGAATAGTTTGAGGCTGTATGTTATATTCAGTGGATCTAAAAACACAGTGTGCTGTTGTGATTTGATTAAGTATGAGAGCTGATAGACTAATTCATGTTATGGCTCAGGGCTGGGCTAGTCATCTTACTACTGCGATTAACTGGATATTTTAATGTGTGCCTGAGGCCATGTTCTCTCAGTTACACATCTAGATCTACAATGCTACAGCAGTTTAAGTTAAATTATAATTTTCAACTAGTTTGGTTAATCCAATTTGAAAAAACTCCATTTAAAATTCTTTTTGCTTAGGCTAAGCTTACAATGTTTTAACCTAAATCATTTTGGAACTGGGCTAAGCTAAGGCAAAATAAGAAATTCTTGAAACAAGTGTCAAAATGCATGATTGTAATTGGACAAGCTTAACAGAAGCTCCCATCTCCTGTTTTTCTGGGTCTGCATGTAAGTGATAATGCCCTGAGCTACATCTAAGCCTAATACATGAAGTGATTTTATAACCTCCTTGCAAGCTGCAGCCTTACCATTTCAGAGATGTTTGGTCTCAAAGAGCCACTAAGGGCCACTAATAACCACTGACGGTCGGAAACTTTTTTTTGTAGGAAATTAGACATATTTTGCACTATCGTGTCTTTCTGTGTCATTGCTGTTGGCCACTGATGGGAATGGGATGCTGGACAAGAAGAACTTTTAATTTGGCACGACATAACCACTCTTATACTCTGCATAGAAAATATGAACTTTGGGCTCCACTTCCCAGGCAGGAGGAAAGCACATAGGAAGAATATTTTTTCCTGAAATGAATCCTCCCTTCACAAAAATTGTCTAGCTTTAGTTGAACTCAAATGTTACATCCGGGGCAGGTGAGTGAGTGTCCCCAGGAGCTCTCACAGTTGGAGTGAGGGATGATATGGTAAATAATTGTTTTAATGCAGAGTATTAACCAGTTCACAAACAAAATTGGGGTTGTGGAGAGAACTCATGGCCTCGAAGTTACAAGTTACTGCCTAAGGAGAGGAACATGCTTGTTTCTGGGACATTAGAGTGGCACATGGAATCATGAAAAAAAGAAAAGGTCAAAAATAAAGACAACATATACAATTAAACAGAAAAGTAAAACACCTATATGAATCTCTAGACAGACGAATCTCAGAGCTTCTTGAAGTTTTTTTCACTCTGGACAACATGCTTTTTTCCTGTAAGTAGCAGACGCACAAATAATTAGATATTTTTTAGGTCTAAGAGTCTTAAAACTTTTGGGTGCCAAAAAACCCCTGCCATTTTCAAGTCCTTTTCTCATAGGGCACAGGGATGCACATGAGCTAAGTCTATATGAGCAAATTAAACAGTGACAGTGCTCCGATCTGAGCACTGGGGCTTGCTAATCTTTGCTGTCATGTCAGCTGAACCATTGCTGGCAGAGACACAAACCCAGAGAATAGTCTGGGAGTCAGCAGAGGCAGAGACCACTGCTGCTGCAGCACCCTGCTGAAGGGAATGGGACTGCTGTGGTCCTCCCCAGCATCTGGTCCACAGCATCTGACAAAATCAGAGTGTCTGTCTGCAGCTGTCTTCTCTGAGGCTTGATTCCACAGAGTACTTGGCATGGCTTCAATTTGGGTGATTAATTAGAGGTAGGATTTAACTCCAAGTACTCTGTTGAACTAGAACATCAGTATAGTTAAATTTCTGCTTCCTCTCAACAGTTTGGCTCCTAGAAGAGAAACACATAATTCTATTAAGCCAAAATACTTGGATCAATAAAGGATAAAATAGAGAGGCAAGACTGCTTTGACTTTGTAGGTTAAAATATGACATGGTTAGAAATGTTTCTTTTTAATGTGCATATATAATGACGCCATGTCACTGTTATATAATTGTCGATTATATTACAAACATCTCCCATTTTAACTCTAAATGTCTATTCCTTTTAATAAGTCTCAAAAATACACATGCAGAGAAAAAATCCTAACACTCCAGCTCAAAAAGTTGTGATAGCTGTATACACAGAACTCTAGATTCTAGCCTGTCTACATCAGTTATTCCTCTGAATTTTGGTATAATTGAAACAAATGCATCCCCTGTTTGAGAACTATCCACAGTATGTCTTTCTGCCCAGATGATTGTGTGACACTGTTCACAGAGCAGTGGTATATCTGTGGTTAAATAGCCAGAATACCAATGGTTGATCAGGGGAGTTATTGTGGAATTTATTCTAGCCTCTGGCTTGTGGCTTCATTCATTTTTAAGTTTAACTCAAGTTATCCATCTGATGCAAATGGCTCCAAATTATCTGTTCTGTAAATGCCAGATGCTGTCATCTGAACTCAAATCTTTGCTTAATGCTATAAAGGATAGCTGTATTTTACCAGCTTCTGTTATTTAAATGAGCTGAACATGTTTTGCTGATCACTTGACTGAAACTAAAGCATTGTGAGTATGTGTGCTTTGTTGTCAGCTACTAGTGAAAGATCAAAGAGATGGTACTGAACACTGTCACAGACTCTAATTAATTGGCACTTACTTGCTTACATCTCAAGTTAGCCCATAAGCAGCCCCCTAAATCTGAAATAATTGGTGACTTGTTATGTTTTTTAAATAATGCCATTTTATTTTCTACTTCTTTATATATGCATGCTATTCTGATTGTAAGGAATACTGATTCTAAATATTCTGATCTAATAAAGTATATTTCTGATCTTAAAGAACATCCTGCAAATTTGATGTGAACATATTTTGTGATTGAATTACCTATAAAAGAGATATTCCAACAGTAGCTCTTAATTTATATCACATTTATTCTAATGTTGAAACAGAGGATATATACTAAACATAAATGCAGTACCTCTCAGCTGTAGCTTCAAATTCAGTCCCTTTTCAAATCCCTAAACAGCAAGAGAAGCTCAGGTTTTAAAACTCAGTATAAATTTATGTATTTCCTTTAGAAACTATTTGAAAATTCCAGCTTTCAGCATTAACAATTATGGCTAATTAGCAGGCAAATGGAGATGAATTTGGGCTTTCCCATTAATAGCAACAGACAGGTATCCCAATAACATACAGAAAATACAACCATGGTCAATGTTAACTGTTTTCCAACTAGTTTTTTTTTTTTAAGTTAGTCCAAGGCTGAATGAGCCAAAAGATGTAACTACACCTTTAAATATAGGAACTACACCTATAACTTCACCTTTGCTGAAGAAAGTTATTGATATAATTATGACAAATTTGAAAAGCTACTAAGGCCTTTTTGCTTTGTTGGGTTTTGTTTTGGTTTTAATTTGCCTCTGCATACCCATTAAGCAACTTCTTATTAAGTTTTCTGTGAAATCTGTTTTATTAAATGCAATGAAATTTCTTCGAGCAACTGTCCGGAATAAGATTAAGTGTGAAAATTGTGATATCTAAAACTGTTTGAACCTCTATATGAATGTGTGCATTTTTTGCATATGTTTGTAGAAAGACAGATTCCATGTAATTTTCTATATAATTAATCATATATATTCAAAACCAAGAAGATTCACAGTTCATTGAATGGACATTTAAACCACAGCAACACACAGAAAGCAGCAAACTTTGTGACTTATTTCCCATTGGTCCTCTCAAGTATAACTGAAGGTAATTGCCTCTCAGGTCAAAGTCCATTATTGCCAAATGCAAATAGAATAGCATAAAAAATCAGTTCCCACAAAGTTTTTTGAACACAAACTCAAATTTCATATACCATTTCCTCATAGAAGAGCTGTAGACAGAGGCTTTGTACGATCATTTAACTAGTGTGAGCTAAATGCTGTCTTGACAATAAGAAGCAAAACCTTGAGATTTATTTGGTGGAATAAAATAGACAAGAGGTTTAAGGAGCTTGTGACAGCTTGTGGTACTGAGCAGAGCGCAACAAAAGAGTCCAGGTGACTGGAACTTGTTTAGAGTTGATAGCTTCATGGTGGTTGTGCTTCTGATATCCAGATATGTAAGAATAGTATGGTCACCTTTGGGATGAGACTGACCTCAAAGCAACTGGTGGGAGAAAGTATTTTTCATACATTTCATGTCATAACTAGTTGGGAGTAAAGAGACCAGGAGCTTTCCAGGTTTATGAAAAGTGTATATGTACACTTAACCATAAATTCCATGTGGCAACGACTTCAGAATCTCCTTTTTTTCCCCTCATAGTAGTGACACGGTTGATATAATGAAGAATAGCTGGAGAAATATATGTTACTTCTTGATAATGCTTGAATCTTTATCAGTTTTTCATTTTGCTTAGTGGCTGCCTGAGGATAAACCTGAGAAAAAGGATCATGTTTCTGGGACCCTTTTTGCTCTTATACTCATTGGGACAACAGAGGGCTTTCTGGGTCTTTAAAGGTCATAGAATTGTAGAATCATAGAATCATTAAAACTGGAAAAGACCTCCAAGATCACTGAGTTCAGCTGTTGTCTGAACACCACCATGTCAACTAAACCATAGCGCTAAGTGACACATCCAGAAATTCTTCCTGATGTCCAACCTAAACCTCTCCTGGTACAACTTGAGGCCATTTCTTCATGTCCTGTCACTTGTTGCCTGGGAGAAGAGGCTGGCCCCCACCTTGCTACTATCTCCTTTTGGGTAATTATAGAGAGCAATAAGGTCCCCAGTGACCCTCCTTTTCTCCAGGCTAAACAGCCCCAGCTCCCTCAGCTGCTTTTCATGAGACTTGTGCTCCAGAGGCTCACCAGCTCCATTGCCCTTCTCTGGATATGCTTCAGAACTTCAGTGCCTTTCTTGTTGTGAGGGGCCCAAAACTGAACACAGGATTCAAGGTGCAGCCTCACCAGTGCCAAGTACAGAGATACAATCACTTCCCTACTTCTGGTGGCCACACTGTTTTTGTTACAGGCCAGGTCAACACACAGGTAAAAAACCTAAAGGACTGAAGTATCAACAGAAGATCTGCTCATGCTTTCATGTTACTGCAGATCAATTACAATGTTTCTGTCCCAAATTACACTCACATTCCGTTGTCAGACTTTTCCAGAGAACTAAATGACTGTATGTTCAGAGATGCATAATTTGCTTGAATCTGAGTTATAATTGACTGCACAATGCCATAAAGTATGGGTTTAGTTACAGCTGGAAATAATCTGCCGTTCACTTTGAGTTTAAACAAGTATGTCTTTTGCTATAAGATGTAATGTGTCTTTGCTGTCTGTGAGTTATACATGGGCCTGTTACATGAACTTGCATAAATTGTTGTGGATCACTTCAAGGTGCAGCAAAAAACTCAGGCAGGGTAACTTTACTTATTCTTTTTTTTAATAAATGTTTTGCAGAATTCCAATAAGAAAATCAGGTCACTTTCAGTAGGGAAAGACTAGGTCACTGCCACAAAGATCACAATACATGGTTGTAGATAATCTTAATAGGCAGACAGCATCTTTTCTGCAGCATCATTTCTGCTAGCTCTTTCTGGTCCTCATGTTTATTCCCTCTATTAAGTTTATTTTCTCCTTATGAATTAAGGCCCAGAGAATGGAAGGGAATGACCAAAGGAGAATTGTTTTTATTAAGAAACCTAGGCTTCATATTTAATATTTCTTAATCTAATGTGTACTCGAATGATGTCTTCAGCTCGCTCTAATTGGGATTTTGATTGGTTGCAGAAGAAACCTCAGAAAGAATCTCTTTCCAAATAAGGTCTTTAATATCACTTGTTCTTCCTCTTAAGATTAATTTCCTATATAGAAACTGAGAAATAAGATGAGAACTGTGCAGAGAAAGTATTCAGCAGTGAGTAATATACTCTGGTAAATTGGGGGACTATCGGTTGTACCCAGTGATTGTCACATCTTTTTAAACACACTGATTAATGGGTGGATCTATTACTGAAAGCATGCATGCTTAATTTATTCAGAGAAGTTGAGTGTATGTCACCACTTACAGGCCTGTTTTTCTAGCAGAGCGTTTCACATTTACAACGTTATAACTACTGACAACTCAATGGAAGAAAGAGAACTAACTCATAACACAAAGCACTAAAAATACAGCATGATCTGTAAGTGATATAAGCTGACATATAAGAAAATATCAGTGAGATAATTTAAATCCAATAGAAATGAAGCTGTCATCAGTATTTAGATACGTATTCTTAGACTAAACATTTTCAATTGTGACACTTAGTTCCATATTCTTTTTTTCCTCCCTGTTTTATGGGGAAATGTGTTATTTGGAGAACAGCATGTGGAAACACTATGGAAATGGCAATTCTGTGAAATACCATTTGAGAACTGAGACACACTTTCAAACAAGGAATGGAATTCAGGTCAAGCATCACAAATGAAATGGTTATTGTAAAAGCAGTGAGAGCTAGCCATCTGCCACTGCAGCACTCAAAAGGGCTGAGATACGGGGTCTCCGCAAAGATATTCCTTAGTGCGGTATCGGTTAAGGCCCACAGAAGGCTCAGTTACAGACATTAATATAGCAACAGATTTTCTAAAGGGACAGATATACTATGTGGCTACAAAAAGCTGTGCTTGTGTCCAGGGAGTAAAGTTGAGCAAGCAGAGGAGCAGCATTTTGGTCGTTTTAGAAGGCGGCAATTTGTGCCCCTTAAGGAACTGATCCTGAATTATTTACTCGGAGGCTGATTATAGCTCCTTTTTTGGAATGAATAAGATGTTCTGTGTGTTGGTGCCATGCTGAAGATTTAAATGTCCCACACATTTGATCCAGGCTGGGGCTGTGGCAACTACTGCACAGCTGATGACAACAAAGGCTGGTTTCAAGCTCATTGTCATCACCATGGTGTTACACCAGATGAATGGGTGGCATTGATTCTGATTGGCATATTCATTCACATGCATTCAAAGCTCATGAATTTTACTTAACACGTCCCTTTGCTTATTGGCTGGGATTTAATTGGAGTGATGTATTGCAGCACTGCTAGATGAAGTGGAACAGTTTCTTTTTTTTTTTTTTTTTTAGTTCTCTTTCTTCCAAACCTCCCAACTAGAGACACCACAGCATTATTTTTTACAATCACCAAGGCATTTCCCTGTATGGAACTTAATTCTTGGCTTTGTATTGAAGTTTGCATTTAATATTTGGAGACAGAAAAATAAATAGAGGGAGAACTCACACAGATTTAAGTATTGACTTTTGTTACTGAGTTCACAAATTGTTTTTTTACCATTTTCTTTACATACCAAGAAAGCAAGAGGTCTTTTTTATGCTTGTTTCTATGAATTTTTTCCAACTTTCCCGTATTTTTACTTCTTTCTCAGCAAGCTGAAATGGAGAATCATGACCTATCAACTAGCAGATTGTTGATATCTTTCCAAAGAGTGAATACATATGAGATTATGTACATGCATCTAACAATATACTCCTGTGTATATGTGAATACCTATGTACATCATTGCTGTGTATTTATCAGAAACATTCAGAGACAAAAAAACCCTAGACATTTTTTAGAAGAAAAATGTATGTTTTCATTGCAGAGATATCTATGCTGAATTTTTCCCTATTGCCATTTTTAATGTGAAAAACAAAATGTTTCATCTGAAAATCAAATATTTATGTTAGAAAAATAAAAATAAAATATTTGGTTTGGGGTCAGATCTGTCCAGGTCAAGATATTTTAGTTTGTTGAACAAGACTGAAGAGTTTAATTTCAAGGTATTTCTGTATTAACTGTAGAACGTGTTGGCAGAAGATCAGTGTATCTTGGGGTCAATATAGAGAGCACCCTTTGGAAACAATTAATAGCATCTATGGTTCATGCTCTGAGCTCTGTCTGAAACTCTCAAGGCTTCCACCATTGTTTCCAGAGCTCAGGCAGACTCACCTTCTTGGGCAAAAGTTACCACTGTAGTCTGCAGAGGGTCTGGTATTTCTTCCCTCCCAGCCTCCTTTGCCTCCATTCTCCAGGAGAAAATCGCATCAGCCAGTGCATCATTCCATGATATGTTATGATGTTCTTTCATGTTTTCAGTGGAAACTACATAGAAGTAGTTTCATGGGAATTGTTGGATGGGTTGCAAACCTAGTCCGCAATGATGATGTGCAAAACAGTTGACACATCACTGATGAGAATTATACATGCTGTAAATGCTGTGAGTATACATTAATTCCATGCATATGCTTAGTATTGCTGCTAGCATATATAAACAGTTAAACAAAATCCTATGAAAGTTTCTGAATTAATGTGGATATAACTCTATAAATACATCAGATAAATGCTAGAGGAGATTTGAACAACAAATTACAATAGAAAGG
Organism: Pseudotriccus pelzelni; assembly: GCA_035584735.1. Classification (NCBI taxonomy): domain Eukaryota; kingdom Metazoa; phylum Chordata; class Aves; order Passeriformes; family Tyrannidae; genus Pseudotriccus; species Pseudotriccus pelzelni. Next base: position 103,218,641 of record JAWMRA010000113.1, read on the forward strand.
ATGTAGCTCTTCTTTGGTCTTAGCTTAGTTCAGCAAATATATAATTCCTCCACACATAGTCAAAGCAGTAAAATAATTTATGAAAAAAGTGAAGAAGACTGTATCGAGCTTTGTGTATGGGTTGGTGCTTCTATATATGAATAGATTTTCTACCTGATGTGGTCACTCTGTAATTCAGTGGTATCCACTCTTTCTTTCCTTCAGAAAACTGCCAGACTATACAGTTCTGACTTCTCTCTCTTCTTCCCAGCTAGGTAATCCACTATCAATAACATAACATAGCTATTCAAACCCATGCCATGCCGTATGACAGTCTGAACATCTCTGAGACACAAGTCAGGAAAGCCACAGATAATCTAAATCAAAAATGTTTTTCCCAAATTTTGGCCATGTTTTTTTTCTTCTATTCCATGGTCATGACATTTCCTGATTTATTGTCTTTCGTGTATTGAATCAAACACTGCTATTTGGAGATAATAAAATTATGATTGTGAACATCTGCTTGGTATAAGTGGTTCTTTTGGTTTTTCTGGCTTTTGCTGTGAATGGGGTTGTACATGGAACATTGTCTATTCTCCCTAGTGATACATTGGCTTTTACAGAAGTACTTGCACATACCTGGGTTATAGTAAAATGAAAAAAAATCTCTGACATTTGGTATTTCTGAACCAACAGTCCCTGATTAATTTGTCAGAAGATCTGTCTGAAGACTATTGCATTTTCTTTTTCTGCAATTTCAAGTAGCATTACGTGGCTGGAATTACATTCTGTGGAGACGCCCTGAACTGTGCTTGAGGGATTAGAGAACTGTGACTGAGGATGTGAAGCTTCACAATTACATTTTTCTGCAAGTTTTTAAGGAAATCAGACCTGACTACCAATTCTGACCACTGGTATGAACATTGGCCAAACTACTGGAATTTGATGGGAGCCTTTCTATCCACTTTTTAGTGTTGGATTAACCATTCTGTGGTCCAAAGGAGCATGTAATTGGAAATAAATTTGATACTGGAATATAAATAGCTTTTCAGAAAAAGCAAAAATGGGTTTGCTGAGTGCTAAAATCCTCATTTTCTCAATTAGTTATTTACTTCAAAATAATATACAAACTGAAATAAGTGTATTCCTTTTGAGAAAACATATAAAGGTTAAAACCTCTAATGGAAAACTATAGATGCAAGAAGGCTAACCCTGAGCTATGTTTGATGTCAGTGACAGTGCATGGAAAGCATGGAAAGCATATCTCAGATTCAACCATAGGAAATCAAAGCAGATCACTGAGTTACCAGGTGGAATTTCAGATATGATGTTCAGACATCAACAGTTATCTTGCATCAGGTTTTTTTCTCACAGCCGTGGTAAAAAGACAAAACTCTGTTAATGATCTCACCAATACACATTTAGAGTCACAGGCTGCAGGGTAAAATTCCCCTGTAAATGAGGTGTCACTGAGGTGGGATATTAGTCTGGGTACTATGTGGATCCAGACACAGTCTCAGTTGGAGCTGCAGCACACGCGGGGGCCAGTGTGAGGTCTGCTCCTGCAGGGGTTAGCAGCATGTTAGGCATTTCCCTGTGGCAGAGAAGAATGCAGCTCAGCATCAACTTCCTCTAAGGGAAAAATCACTAAGTCCTGTTCTTCAGCTCCTTCCTCAGGAAAAAAGCAACTGTGAACAAAACTGAGAAAAGACTTGTCCCACTGGAAGGAGCAAGAAATCCCTCTGCTTTGATGCACATGGTAGCACCAATAGGTGCTGCTAGCTCAGTGATGCTCGGGGTTGTCTCATGGCAGGCTTTTGTGTGACTGCACATTCCATCCCTTCAGCAGGGCACTGCCGGCTTAGCAACATTAGCACGCTGTCAATATTTGTCTGTCCAAATCCCACTATTAAGTATGCTGCTTAAAGCTAGGCTTTACAGATAATAATTACTGTCCTACCTACCTCCTAAGCCTCCCCTATCCCACTACTGCCTTCTTCAGAGAAAGGACCTCTGCAGCCTATAAAGGGAACTCAGTAGTTTCTGTCACCAGTTGTTTTAGAAAAGCGACTCAAGACTTTTGTTTGTAACCAGTTGTTGGTTATGCTTATCCAAAAATGTTCAGATTTACTACATGATGTATTTTTTTACAATATTTTAGACACTGTCATATGTTAAAAGTGCATTGGATATTACCTGTTCCTCAGTGTGTCATCTTTCCCTTGCTTCTTTCAGTCCTGTCTCTGGGAGTTTAAAGGCACCATATGGATGACATAGAAGTTTCAGCTGGCTAGAATGAGAAGAAATGAGCAGCTTGAGCAGCAGTAATTGCTGTAAAAAATAGAAGATAGAAAGGAATAACTTTCCAGATGTTGTAAGAAATCAAAATATGACTACTTTATTTTGCAATAATCAGTAAGCACTGAGTCTGTCATAGCCAGCTGGACTCTCTAGAGCTGCCCCTCCTTCTAGTTCCAATCATCAAAATTATGATTTAAGAATATAATGACTCTATACCATGAAGGTTCAGAACTTGAAGGGTATTTCTATGAATAAAACTGGGAATTAGGCACATCCTTAGCCAAGATCTGAATTATTGCTTCCACCACCTAGCTGTAAAGTCATTTCTCCCAACACAAGGCAGGGAATGAAATACAGGAAAAAAACAGATAAAGGTGAAAGTGTCAAGAACTCTCTGAATTATCTTAACTTGGCATTGTCAAAGAAAGTTTGGCATGACCTCAGGACTGTTCTATCTAGGTTGTCGTCTCTGTAAGTCTCAATTTCATCTAAATACTTCTGCCCAAAGCAGTGGCACATGTGGACTCCTACACTGTAGACCCCTGCATTGATCCAGGTGGAGTACACCAGCCACCCAGGAGTGGGTGACAGACTGAGAAATAATTTGGACGATGAAATAATAGGGGAAGAAAGATAAGTACCAAATAGATTTCCCAGTTAAACATGTGTTAGGAAAAAACCCAGAAAATCATTGACATGCATAGAAAATGTTTTAATGATAGCTGCCTACAGGTAAAGGAACACAAGGCTCCAATGTAGTTACCCATAAATTAGTGTATAGTGCTTTTTTAAATGAGCTAAGGTGTCAGATGTCCATGCAAGGCTGCAGGTATGGCGTGGTACCTATGCTGACCTGTGGCTTATTGGAGCAGCAGCAGGAGATTGGGTGTCATTCCTTATGGCACCAGATAATGGATCTCACACAATACCAGATGCCCTCATGTTGATGAATGAGTGGAGCCTTTGGTTTCCAAAACAAAATGAACATAAATACTCTTCTAACTAATGTTGAACAGAAATTGTAAAGATCACACTTCTGTGATAAGAAATGGAAATAAATAACATATAAATTCTTTTAGTAAGAGGCAACTGTTTTACTTTGGAACACAGTAGCCTTTCATACCTATACTCTTCTCACTGTAGAGGCACGCACATACTGTAAATAGTGTAGGTTTGACATGATGCTTACAAGGATGTGTCTGTTGCTGAATGTACTTTTATACATGTATATATAAAAACATATACATATAAATTTATGTGTCTTTATATATATGTATATACAGCTAAAGATACACAGGTGTATATATTTAATGTACATTACTGTCAAGCACAGAACATGCTAGTGTAAGAACAAGTGGATATACACTCCTACATAATAAAATACACGTGTGGGGACAGATCTATACCTGCACACACATATATACAGTCTGCCTCTACATGAACTGAAATGCAGACATAGGCATCACACTAAGGCTTGGCCGGTATATTTTTTTTTTGTTATGGATCTGTCACCTTCCTGGTTTATAGAAGACTGAACACTGAGAAGAATTTGAGTGTAAACCTACAGTACCAGCTTCCGCTTGACTCCAGCCTCCGTTTTGTCTGTGGAGGCGGCTGGTAACAGTTAAGAGTTTGCTGGTGTGATAGGTGAGCTTCATCTGTCGTGGCTAATGTCCTGAGACAGTTGTGCCTCCTTTTGTTTCCGTATTCCCTTGAGGACACATTCTGGAGGCATAGCTGTGTTTACTCTGCAATTTTTTTTTATTTTTTTATTTTTTTACAAAGTCAGTAATCATGTTTGCTTTCCTTCCTTCCTCAGTATTGTTTACCAGCTTTGGTGCAGTGAGATGACTAAGTCAATATATTTTAAGGAATACATAACAATGTTGTAATGAGAATTAGCGGTACTCTGAAAAGGCAGAGACATTGGCTGCTATGTTTTGCACTGTTTAGTCTGGGGGTAATGAAGAGCTCACAGATGACCTGATTTCATTAAAGTAGGTCAGATTTGACTGAAACATAGCTATGGCTCTCTCCCAGCAGTGCAGTGTCTTTCTCCCTCCCATCCCTCCCTCAGCCCCTCCGCCTGTCACCTCAACATTTGCAGTCTTCCAGGGAATTACCTTAGGGTTTTGTTAGTATCTTAACCAAATATATACTATAGATCTTAATTTCCACTGCTCTCCATGCTTTCTGACAGATATGTGATGGAAAGGATGACCATACTTCTATCTTTACTACAAGAGAGGGATGATGTGAGAGGGTGGCACAGTTGCTAAGATAGAATTTATGTAACAAAGATATTTCTCAGTGAATTCCAATATGGACAGGATACTTGCTAGTTTTACTGTGAGGCAGCTACATTCATACACAGCTTTCATCTAATTTTCCATTTATTTCTAATGTTTCATACCCACAAGTTTAACACTGGACTAGGTAACTCAGATTTGACAATATCCTAGTAGAAAAACACCTTTAAAAAGGTACTAAAAATGTCTTTACTAGCCTTTGTGCTCACAAATAAGAATATATTACCAGATATAAAAATTATTCATAGCTTCTGATGGAGTGTATGTGAGATGCTGGAAGCAAAGACAGAATTAGGTATTGTCGTCCCACAGGATGTCTGTTAAGAGAGTTTCCTTCTAACATCAGTGGGAGTAAGGTGGGATCTATAGCCCAGACCTAAACAAAGATGTTAGGGAAGCTATTCAGACAGTACGCAGCTTGAAAAAAAAATCACACCCTGTTAGGTGGAAAAAGTGATATGGTAAAATGTATAGAGGACGCAGCCTTTTACTGAAATAATTTGAAAACACTGGGCTGATAAATATGTTCAGACTTGCTGTTCGGCTTCTAAAATCACACTGAGCTTCTATCATGAAATATTCTTGCTACTTTTATTACAGCCTTTCCATACTCATATGATTCCCGGAGACAGACTCAATATCCTGCATTTAACTACCCATCCCTGTTTAAAACTATCAGGTTTTTTGTGTCAAAATGTCTCTGCAAAGGTGTCAGCCAAAGTAAATTGCCTTCACTTTGCAGCCATATTACCTTTAAGCAGAGGCCTGAAGTGAAATTTGCTGAAATTTGGGAACTCGAGTTTCCCAACTCCCTCCTCCTCCTCACTTCTCTTTCTTGCCTTTAATTTTTGTGATTGTGCCTCTCATGACTTCTAAAGCAGGCGTTGTTTCTTGCATTTGCTTCAGGTCATTACAGTAAAATCTTTTCATTCCTGAAATCTTTTCTCCCCCCATTAGTCCTGAGACAAATAAATTGATTGTGATTTTCAGAGGCAACTGGGGTGGCCAAGCAGTTCCCAGAGAAGTCTGTAATCAGATTACTTGTGTAAGTCATCTGAGGACCATGGGCTTTTGAAAATCCCATGTCTTCTGGCTACATTTTGGCTTTTTAATTTTTTTGTTTTTAATTTGCCTTCCCTTTACAAAGGATATAGTAGTTTTATACAGCTTACATGATTATAAGTAAAACGAACCATAGAAATATCATGTCTTGTTTAACTTAGAAAAACAGGACTTTCTGGATCATCAAGTCCTGTCTTCTGCTTTTACAAGCAACTACACAACTTTATTTTGTTCCTATATATCTATATATATCAGGTTCTATTTCCAAACTACTTCCATTTTCTGCTCTGATGTCTTGCAATAGAGGTCTATTTAAACTGAAATACTTCCTAGAATCTAATTATGTCACATTAAAGCTATGTTTAAAATAGTTCTTAAGATTTAATTTAAAAGAAATTGCCATAGTTTCACTAAAAGAACAAGAAAAATCTGTGTTCACTTGAGAGATTTTATCAAGTGAAGCATACTTGCTCTTAAGGTCTTTCTATGGCTTGGAAGTCTTTGTCATAGTAGTTTGTCTGCTCTTCTGACAGGTCTGCTAGTCTGTCTGTGCTTTAGGGATGTATATTTGTAGGGATGTAAGGATCACCACTTTGCCAGTGAGAAAGTAACATAGGAAGCACTAAAACTCTCTGCCAGTGAGCTGATGGTACGAAGGACAAGGCAACAGCAAATCAGTCTCACACAAACTAGAATAACCTCTTCTGAGCAGTGCTATAAGGCCTGCCCGTTTGAGATGTTCAGTGATGGTAGTGGGAATTTTGGCTATTCTGGACCTCATTAATCCAAATTTTTTAGGTTATACTACCCGGGTAACAACTTGGGTTACTCTGGGATGAAGTGTAATGTTGTTACTGACTACAGTTGTAGTTGTACAGACTACTGACTAAACCCGTTGTTTCTTTTCTAACTGAAAGATGCAAAAGATGTGTGCACACTGATTTTTCTGAATACATATTAATTGGAAGGTTCTTCATGTTCAGCCTCAGATTTATCTTTCATAAACTTCAACAAAGGCATAATATTTTAGTTTACTGCTGTCCTCAAATCAAAGGAGGGAGATCAAAAACCCTGTCTCGAAAAGATTATGCAACTCAATAGGACCTGATCTTGTATTATTGCATCCATTACAAGAGCACAGTTCAGACAGGTGTTATTTTCAATTAACCTGGGATTCAGGTATTCACAACATCTTGTCTGCCAATTAATCACATAATTACATGGCCCAGGACTGTAGAATAGAATCAGCCATCATGCTAGGCATGTGTGATTACTGAAGAAAGGAGGAATTCAGAGGATGTATGAGTAAAGCACAGCTTCAATGATCATGGACAAAAGTGGTCTTTAGTGAAGAAAGCTTATTTACTAGGCTCTTGCTGATCTCTTGAATGCAGGAACTGTGCCAACAGTGTTTGTGTGACACGCAGATGCCTCACAGCTGTCTGTTGTTTTTGTATTCTTATTCAGTCAGTAGGTAAAGTGAGAACTTATTTAGCATTTTCAAGGAAGGAACTGAAAAGCGTTCCAGGGAGCTAATGGCACAGCCATGTATGGCAAGAAATCAAAATATGAGAGTCAAGCAAACGTTTAATCCAACTTTCTCAGACCAGGATGTCAGCTGAAAAAGAAAACTGCTGACATTTTGACCTGAAATATCCACTGACTTGGTCAATATGAATACCTTTTTTGTATGGCTCTGTCACTGTACTGTCAAAAATCAATCCACCATGGGCCTCCACATAAAGATCTTTTAAGGTCAAAGGTCAGAGGTCTTTCTGAGTCTTAAATACCACGTATCTTTGTACTATTTTAAGCTATAATGCCATAGAAAATGTGAAGTTACAGATGAATGATGTGAAAAGCAAAAGTATCTTTGCCATCTAAAATTGTATATACTTAATTATATATACTTAATACCATCAGATTTTAGCGATAGCATAGCGAAGGAATCAATGAAAGGCAAACTGTTTCTTTCCACTCACCACAGAGATCCAGACTATGGCAGCCTGAAACACTTTCTAGCAAAATAACTCTTCATTTCAGTGGAACAAATTGTGAGGAATGACACTGCACTGCCCTGATGGCAAAATATGGGCCTTTATTTCATCAGGAAACTGATATGTATATGATATAAAGCTAATATAATTTGACAGTGGTACAAGTGCACTTATTATAAAGGAGAACTTAGACTATTTTAGACTACCTTTGTCATGGGGAATTTTTGATATGTGTGATAGATTTTGTAATACCAGTTCTTAAATTTCTTCAGCATTTTCCTACTAAACACAAATACTTAAACAAGGAAATTCCCAAAGGGCATACATATTCAAATATTCTAATTTTTATGGAAACTCGTTGCTCCTGATAGAATGTATAGTATATGACTAACTGCTGTACTATGAATGAGACATAATTTTATGCCTTTCTGTGTATGTGTTTGTGTGTTTATTTATTTACATGGGTAATAAAAAACCAAATTATATGATTTGTAAATGCTATATTGAGGGATTTTTGTCATTTTCTAGTAAGGGAGTTAATATGGCTTCTACTGAAATTCTGCATCATATTATACCAAGATAAAGCAATTTAAATATATACCAGTTCTCTGGGAACTATAGCACCAAAAGCTCAGGGACATTTGTCCCACAGTGCAGCCTTTTCTCGACGTCATATCCATACATCTTATATCAATCACAGAAATAATCTGTTTGACAGCTATGTGTTTGGGGCATTGTGATACACGAAAGTTCCAGATTAATACACGAGCTCAGAGATATTTGCTGTCATGAAAATAACAGTTTTAATGCAGTTTGAGTGTTGTCTGTATTCAGAGATCAGATTTAAGAAAAACAACCAGCCTCCAAACCTATGGATATTTCTACTGCTACATAGTGTTTCAAATTACATGATTGTTTTGTAATTTTGTAATTTTTTGTCATAGGACCAAGGCAAGGATTAGATGATGATTAAAAAGCAGTCAGGATTATTCCTATGCTGGTAAATATGCTGCTATATTGCTACCCTTAATATCAGCATGGAAGAATTCTTCACGCTTCCCAGTATTTCTGTAGAGATTTTGGAGTGTGGCCAGAGTATCCCCTTTCCGTGGGGGAGGAGGAGTCAGACAAAGGAGAAGAAGAAACAGAGTGACAGCAATGAGCCACTTGACTCAGATGACACACATGGATGAGCTGCACCTTTTTTCTGCATTCCCATGAATGCAGTCTGGGATAGGCAGGAACATCACCTGTAAGACATTGCAATTGCGCTCCTGCATTATTCAGGTTTGCAAAATCCCAGCTGTAACAGCGGCCAGTCTGGGTTGGGCTGAGCGTTACAGGGAAGATGTAAACAAGCTGGATGGAATCCAAAGAAAATAATAGAAGAGAATGGTCCAGGAAATGTCACAGTTGGAGAAAGACAGAAAAAATCACAAACTGAGGAGATCGGAGAGACATGTTTACCTGGTGTATGGCAGGACCATGAAAAGGAAAGGAATATGACAAATAGGAAGTATAGAGATAGTTTAGGCTAACCATGAAAACAACCCTTCTTTTAGAAGTTCTCACAAAATACTGGAATCAATTTCATGTTGAGGCTCTGGAATCCCAGTTAGTCTAGAAAAGGAGGTTAGACTAACAGCTCCCAGAAATTAATTGGACGGGATAGTCTGGTGTAGGAAGATGGATCAAGCAAGCTCTGGAGGGTTTTTTCAGCTCTATTCTCTCTGATTTCATCTTTAGGCAGGTATAAATCTACCAGAGTATAGCAGATTAGTGCATCTGATAGCTTTTATAAGTGCCACAACCTTCAGGGTAAGCTTTGGATGACCAGTTCACATCTGTCAGCATTGCAAAAGCCATAACCATAACTGGCTCTAATTAGCAGCCTATGTGGCGATTTCAGCAAGTTAGGACAACAACTTGACTATAAAAGATGAAAGATCCTTCTGCCCCAGTGAGTGTTTCTTTAAACCCAGTGAAGCTGGTAAGTCATAGTGAGGGATCTGACAGTGCTGCTATCCATGATGTAGCTTTCTTTCCCTTTGCTATACTGCAGAGGACGTGAATCTCTGGGACTGTGCATTCAGCATCTTTCACAAGCAGTGCTTTCATACACAGAATAACCTACTTGTGCTTGGTGCTCTGTGCTGAAAATCATAGGGGTTTCAGTGGAGAGGATGAAGGGAGGGAGAGGAGGGGAGAGATTTATGGTAAGCAGGTAGTTGGCTGCTCTTTGCCAAAGGCACGTAAATAGAGCAAAATTCTGACATCAGCACGTTTTCAAACCTAGGCAGTGTTGGGAGCTCTCCTTTTAGATCTATGTTGTTAGACAGAGTAGAAGGATGACCCAAGAATTCCTCTCAGCCTCACGCATAAATATTTGCATCATGGGTTTCAAGAGCAGAGAAAAAGCAGTGTTACTTTGCCTCCTCCTCTCCCCAGTGTGTGTCTGTGTCTCTTGATTTTCTATTACCCCAATGGCAAAAAATACGCTTTCAGCTGTGATGAGTGCTTCCGATTTGTAATCCAGGCCAGTCTGTGTCTTTGCAAACTGCCAAAATTTTGAAGGATGCTGGTCTTCGCCAGATGCTCATATCTGGGGTCAGAAAAAGGCTGATCTTTTGAATTCTGTCTGCACTAAAGCCAGAAGGCATATGTGCTGTACCTGCCTGAGGGTCACTTGAGATTGCAAAGCTGTTATATTTCTGTCTTTTCAACCAACTGCTTTGTTTCTGTCACAGTGGAGCTGCATAAATTCACATTGCTTTCTTTGTTATATCTCTTTCATTTAAACTACACAGGAAGCCTTGTATGAAAGTGAGACATTCTGGAGCTTTGGCTCTGGTATCTCCCGATAAGAAAAACCCAAACAACTTCATGACAGAGCACTAAGGAGAGCTGCTGAGAGGACACCAGTTAGAGGACATATCAGACTAACCCAGTCGCTTGGCATGTTGATGCAAATGGTGACTGCTTAAAGGCAAACCAAAGTAAGCCCACAAGTCTCTGTAAATGTAGAAAGGGAAACAGTGTAATAGTGTGATTTATCTAAAATCACAGTCCATGTAATTTGATGAAATTAAGAGGAAAAATGAATGCTCCCCTAATTTCCACATGCATATCCATCCCTTAAAAATCAGTAGGATAACTAAAGTGGCATGTAAGCCCTGTGGCAACTGTCAGATAAATTATACAACAGTGAAGAAATCTCCTGAAAGTAATGCAATATCCAGCTAACCGCTTTTCCTCTTTCAGAAAAAGACCTTGAGCTGCTGCAGTTGATTCTACTTCAGAAATGTTACAAAATTTCTCACTGAGAAGGCAGATCTGTGTTTTTGTGCATGAATAAGCCTTTTATTTTCTAGACAGAGTGCAAATGGAGGCATAGTGAAAATTATTAAAGGGCACTAACAAGGGAATACCAGTCTTTAGGCTAATTTTTGGGTAACTATTTCTATTTATTTTTTCATTAAACAAAGTCTGCAGTTGCACAGATTGTTGTTATGAAGTCCCTAAAGCCCTATAAAGCATGGTAATGTGAGTAAGTTTTCAGAATTTAGTAAGCCTAGCTCTGGGATTTTACTATTACCTAATGTTTCCATTCTGTGGTACTATGAAAGCACTATAAATGGCACCTTTCATGAACCAGCTCTTCTGAGACTAGCAGGCTGCTTCTGCAGTGTGGATCTTTCTTAAAACATGCGCAGACCCACAGACACACAGACATGCAGACACACAGACACACACGCACGCTATGACCGCTCCATTATGAAAGCTTTCATAAGAAAGCAGAATTATCCCACTCATAGCCATTATATCTGATGACATTCTTAATACTGGCTATTGTTAGCAGAAAGAAGCCATTGTCTAAGATTGCATATCTGCTGACCAAAGCACACGGAATAAGCACGGCTTTGGACACACTGAGCCTGGCCCCAGGGAAGAGCTTAGCGGTGAGTTTGTTTGAATGTCCTGATTCAGTGGCGAGCTCCAAAGAGGAAATGCCCACCATTATGTAAGGATTGCCGTTTATCTAAAGTTTGGAAAAACATCGTTCGTTCCTTTCTGTCCATAAAAGAGATGGGTCTTATTTAAACCAAGACATGGTGTTAATGAAAAGTTGCCTGAATAGAAAAATAGTGAAAATAATCTTTCTGTGTTAGAAATCCCCTAATTCACCTACACTGTCTTTCTAGTAATCAATCAGCAGATAGTTTTCAAATACAAAACTTTTCAAGAGAGTATAAAGACTCAACTTCAAAAGAGATAGAAAACATCTTCACACTCCTACATGTTATCAGTACCTGGACAGTTTTACTTTGACAATTATTAGGAAAGATCACACGACACTCAAATTCAAATGCCAGAAATCATGTAAAAATAACTTCAGAAAGTCATTGGAGCATTTTCTGGTTTTCTAAGTTTGCTGAACTTTTAGTTGCAGTCAATGGGCATTACCCAGCTTTTAGTGACAAAGTAAAAAAATAAAATCAAAAGCAAACAAACAAGCAAGTTCAGAGAAGAGCAAATTTATTTATTAAATAATTATTAATTAATAAAGAATGATTATTCCTTTTTCTGTTTCTGAATTAGCTCTGAAGTAATTGTAGAATGGCATGCTATTTAAAAGTATTCATATGTTCTTTAAATTTTGGTGTGCCACATTAATTTAGCATCATTTAATTAAATGTAAGTTGAAAGTCTAAAGGGGAAGACAGGGTTAATAAAATTTTCTTCATCAATCGACCCATAATCCCATAAAAATATTTTCTACTTTGATAGAATTTATTTACTGTAGTTTTCTAGATTGTCAGCAGTTCAATTTCTTCATTTAACTCTTTACCTAGTCCTCTATCAGCTGGGACTCGGTGCTTGTTTTGCCTGAGTTCAGTGTCAACCTGACAGCTTATAATTACAACAGTCTTCTTGCTATCCTTTTCAAATATTTGCATAATATTATATTTTATTTCCTTACCTTCTGGAACTTCTATAGAAAAGCATAAAAAAAGATCCAAGGCAGCCTTATTACTGAAATGTAATTTTGAGAGCATTAAAATTCATACTTGTTGAATAAAAATTTCTTAAATATCTATGAAAGTCTTTTATTATCACGTATGAGAAATCTGCTCATCCAGAGTCTAACCAAATAAGATTTGTTAAAAATGTTGGAGTTTATCGAACTGTTTAAATTGTTGCTACCTACTTCATCGAGGAAGAAAAAAAAACAACCAGTTTTATTTATTCTCAGTGTATGTCTCCATATGTCTTCTTCTTACATATAAATACTTTTTTATTCATCCTTCATCTTGATATTTCTCTGGGTCCATTTTTTGCTTACAAGCACTTGAGGAGAACAGGAACAGGTACAATAAGACCAGCAAAAGTGTTCAATGATATGGAACCTTTGGAAAAGAGAAATGACTCAGTTGACTGGCACTCAGCCTTATGAACAGATGAATGAGAGGGCATATGGTACAGGTCTACAAAACCATGCAGGAGCTGGAGAAGGTTAATAAGGAACAATCATTGTGTATCTCTTTGATCATAAAAAAACAAGCACTGTCAAATAAAACTAACAACTGGCAACTGAGAACAGGGCGGAGATTCTTCATGCGGTGTTAAATTAAGCTGAGAAACTTTGTGCTGTTGGATGTTTGCAATGCTGAAAGTTTACACGGATTAAAAAGTAATAAACTCACATGGAAGCAAGTCCTTTCAGGGCTGTTAAATGCAAAGACATTCACACCAGCTCAGGAAGCCTTTGAGCCACAAAGTACTGAAAACTGGAAGTGTATTCCAGGGATGCACTGCCACAGGCATGCCCTGTTTTGCTACTCTTTCCTAAGAGCATCTGCTGCTCATTGTTGTATTACATTAACTACCAGCCTTGTCTTGACCTAGGATGGCACAGCTCTTCCTATGCGCTGCAGCGGAACATTTGCACCAATGTTAACTCTCGTGTACAGCTGCTCAGCTGTGTCATATGCTGCTGCTTATGTTCCTTGAGGAGCTGAATATCTTTTTGTAAACAAAACAAAAACATCACAAAAGCGAATAAGTGCATGACAAGCAAAAACCAGCTAATCCACATGCACAAATACCTTTGATGGCATGTGAACACGGGTATTGTTCAGAACAGCTATCTCTGCAAAGATAGTGTGACCAAAAAGCTTAACTGCAAAAAAAGTAAGTATGATCAAAGATGAGCTAAACAGCTGCCATAAGCTGAAGAAAGGCTCACAAACACTGCTTTTGTGCTTTCCTAATGGCTCCAGGCCACAATAACAGTGCTGAAGTTGATGTGATTAATTCAGAACTACACCACTGTAACACGAAGTTTTAATCCGGTACAAAAACCAGATGGGATGTTTCCTAGCTCCTTACTTACCGAGTGTTTTTAATGATCCTTTGTTATGTCATTACTGCAGTGTGTGTGTGAGCATTTGGAACAGCACGGGAAGGTACTGCAGTGCCCTGGTGCAATTACAGGCTAAGGCGTCAGGGCTGAACAGAGGGATCGTTTGAAATGACTGATGTGGGGCTGCACTCTCTGACAGATGAGTTACAAAGTTATGCTGCATGCAGGGATTCAGTGATTTCAGCCTGCTACCAGACTCCCCAGTCCTGTAGCCTGGCTGAGGCATATTTCAGGAAGCTAGAACCCTTGGGGACGATGAAGGTCATGTGAGGAAGACTATTTCTCTCCATTGAGTGCAGAGCAAGCCTCCGGTGATTAGGTTAGATACAGATATCAAATTTCTAGATGGCAGTTTATTTCATTTTAATTCCCTAGAGGACTGTTGATCTCATCTTAAAATATGTACCTAAGAAAGGTCAGATGAATTGTCATGTGAAATGGCTATTTCTCTCTACTGACCACAGTTTAAGGTCAACAGCTTACACTGATACATCCAACTTTTACATGGTTAAAGCTGGAAATGAAGAATACCATCCCTTTGTTTCATGTTGAGTAGATGAAATGTCATGACAGATATTCACTTACTAGTAGTAAATGTAGTGTTGCATGTTTCACAAGTTGGCAAGACCTGCGAAGTCTTCATTTTAAATTAGATTTCACTCAAGATAATGTCAGTGAGCAATTAAACTATTTTCAGGAAATTCTATATTGCCCTAGGATCTTTATGACTTGACATGAGAGCAAAGGCAACCGAAGCTGGGACAAAAGAAACTATAAATACCAGATGTGTCTGTGTGTATGTCACAGTGAGTCACTTCCAAAGGCAGAACAGAGTCCTAAGCTGTCTGCAGTGTGTATAAAATGAGATTTCCCATGAATTTGTGAGTTACCATGGTGCATAGCCCAGCATTAGGCTGTTTTCTTAGCATAAGAGTTAGTCAACACTCTTTGAGGTGAAATGCTGTTCTGTCAAAATAAAAATGTTTCCAGTGATTATGTCAATATGTACTTATAATGGAATAACTTCAGACTGCTGTCATATTAGCATATAGATTAGCATACAGGATTTTATGGGCACTTTATTTTAAATCAAAACTAATGATTATGTTACATTCTGTGTTACATTTAAGGAAAGCTATTTAACACTTAAAATAATATGTAATATATTTTATTTTTACATTTTTGTTTTGCACTTCTTAAATGTAATATTACACAATACTTTAATAGTTTTGAAATAGTTTATTTCAGCATTATCAAAAAAAGAAATGTTTAATAAAGTCTCTTTGCCATTTGTGAACCAAAATAATTTAGTAATTTTGGCTTCTGAAAAATATTTTGAAATGTTAATCTTCATCCTCTATCACATGCCAGAGTTCAGCAGGAAACTTATTTTCCCTACAAGTCTGGGCTTTTTGGCTATTTAGACTCTCACTGACAAACTGAATTGTAAATGGAATGTATTCATTCATTTATATCAACAGTATTGTCCCTGTCTGCTTTGTTTTCCTCTGGGTCCTTATTTTTTCATCAGCAGCTTGGAAGTGAATCAGTGTCTGCTTATTTTCTAAGGGAACTGTAGAGGGAAGGGCTGCTAATTGTCTCATAAAAATATTTGTCAGGAAAACATGTTTGTTTTAAAATGCACTGTTATCCATGTGTGATCTCATGCCTCAGAATTTTCACCTTCGAGGTACATTTAAATTCTTACAATGTCCAGAATTTTATTATTCAGCCAGGTGGGCTATAAAACCTCAAGATGGATTCAGAGCTTGTCCATGCTGTGCCTTCCACTTCTGCCCATGTTTTCTTTTTTCCTGGATGTCAAATAGTAATAATAATAAAAAAACAGTAGTAGTTGAGAGTAGTAGTAGTCTCAACATTTAACTGAAATATTTAATTCAAGTATTAGGAAGTCTTTGCAAGCCCAAAGCTAGACAGAATATCCACTGTAACAGGCAGACAAGTACTTGAAAGCTGCTGACATGTTCTGATGGCTTCTGGTAGTCTCTCCGCTTCCATGAATAAAGAAAATCATAGAATCATGGGTTTGAAGGGAATTTTAAAAGTCATCCAGTAAAAAAAAATTTTGTTTAAAATTATAAAATATTTGTTTGAGTTCTTGGGATTTCTCCAAAGAAGCAGAGATGCAAACAGTTGCATAATGAAAAGGAACCAAAGTCTACAAGTCTCCAGAAACAGGGTGTGTTTGCTTTCTCATTGGTTTTTGTGTATCTCAGAGATGACTCTTTTGGAATAGATGAAGTTATAGTGCAATCAAATTTGTCTGAGTTATAAAAACACATTTGACCCACTGCTGTATGAAGAAAATGCTAATTGACCCAGTCCTATACAACACTGGACATCACTGAACCAGAAGGAAGTTGCACAGAACTAAATAGTAAAAGGTTTTTAAAGGGACCTTTGTTAATCCTTTACTCTCTGTTCAAAAAGTGTATCAAAACATGTTCTTCTGTGTACAGTACTCTGAGTTTGGACTTTGTATTCAATAAAATGGAGGACTAAGGGAAATTTAGAAGGTATCTCTCTATCTTTTCAATACAGAAACTTCTCAGCAAGGTGTGGTTGCTTGTAAGGTATTCCTTGACGTGTAATCCTAAATTTGTCTTTATTTGTGAATAAAGGTCAAAAAGATCATGGAGAATGAAAACCAGTATAACAGTCATAGAACTGTGGGTAGTAGCATGTCCATTTGTTATATACTTGAATACAAATATTAATGTTTCTTTGGGCAAAGTCCCTTCAGTTTGATGATGCTTGCATTATCCGTACAATCTCACTGGATATCATAGACTCCAAGAGTCATCTTGGGTTAGAAGGGATCTTAAAGTCATCTAGTTCATCCTCCCTGTAATGGGCAGGAACACCTTCCATTAGACCAGGTTGCTCAAAGTGCTGTTCAACCTGGCCTCAAATACTTCCAGGGATGGGGCATCCACAATTTCTCAGTGGAACCTGTTCCGCTGTCTGACAACCCTTACGGTAAAGAATTGCTTCCTATTATTGAACCTAAATCTACTCTCACTTTAAAGCCATCAATTGAATCTTATTTCCGTCTTTTTATAAAGCGAGGAAATACATTGTCTACTGCTGTGATGAATAAAACTAAGTGTCATTTGCATGATTTGAGGGATAAGTAAAACTATACTTGGTTTGCTTCCTCTTTGGCTTAATTCACAGTTTTACTTTTCTAATTCTAAATCTTTCATAAATTCTAAAGAGAAGGTGATTCCAGAGTGGGACTGGAAATGTTCAGTGAAATGCAAAACAATGTATGACAAATGAATAAAATCTAATTTTGGCATGGTTTTTTTTTTAATTAAAACAATGAAAAAAGAAAAATCACAAAAATTCTTTGTGGATGGTAAAAAGTACTTTTTACAGAAAGTTAACACTGACATGTGTTTAGCTGGTAATCTAAACTTGAGTGCAGCTTGTACAGATAGCCTGGCTTTAAGCTGGCATTTACCACTGATAATATGTTAGTCATAACATCATTGAAAGTGCTCCATGAAATCACAGCACCGTTGGGATCCCTGACACCCTTGCAGGTGTACAGACAAGCACCAGAGCCACAGGCAAAGTGATCTCTCTGCTGCTGCCAGACATATGGATGACTGTCCCTACCTACTTTAAAGCTTTGAGTAAGACCATTAGCAAGCCTTGTGGATCTCAGTTTTTTCATATACCAGTGAGAAGGCACTGCATAAATTCGTTCATCAGAGAAAACAGTGGCACCGAATCATAAGAAATTCTGGTTGGAAGCTGAACACAGGACAGCTAAATTTTAATATTTGAGTGAGAAACTTTGGAAAAAAGCCTGTTTGAAAATGTTTTCATATCAATACTGGATGTTCTTCTGTCCTTTACATTTTAGCAAGAGCACCACACCTGGGCTCAGTAGGAAAGTGATTTAATTTAGGCATCAAGAGCTGAGCTTGAGTACCTTACAGGATGTAAGATTAGGTCATCTGCTAGGCATAGCAGTGGTCCAAGCCTGATGTTACAATCCTCTGAAAAAAAAGACTACCAGATTTATATTTTGCAGCTTATTTCATTACATAGTATTTTGTTATCTGTATTTACAGATATATCTACATAGTATTATGTAGTGGTTGCAGTGGGGTAATATGGCACAGAATTTATTATTTCTGTAACTTGTCCATCAAGGTTTGGCTAGGAAATGGAGATTTTTCCTATTGGAAATTGCAAGTTTTTCAAAACTGAACCCTAGTTTCAATTCTGACGCCTAAAAACCCCTGAATTGTTTAGGGCAAAGATAGCTAAAACTCAAAAGCCTTTGACCAAAAATATGCCAGGAATGCAGTGGAATACCTCTACAGGGTATAACATCATGTGTTTGTGAAACACTGGAAAAAACATTCAGAAATGCTGGTGTAAAACCCAGATTTCACCTATGGCATGAAAGGAACAACATCTTAGAATGGATGCAAGCACTGTTGCTTTATGTGTTTTAAACCAATATAAATGTGAAGTCTGCATAATTTAATTGAAGAAATTGAGCTGATTATGGTAATTTTGCAAATGTAGATAAGTCCCTAAATAGCAGTTTTAACTGAGGGTAAAAGTTGAAATTAGGTTGCCTCTTGACCAAATGTCAGTAGGCATCACAGTAGCCGTAGTATTTTTAGCACAGTAGTCCAGTGTTTACTTAAACAAAAATGTCTATTTTTCATAATATCTCCTCCCAGTTTCCTCATAAATACCATTAAGACAAACTGAATAAATTGTGAGGAATCTAACTGAGGGCAAATACTGCTGTCTGTTCCTGAGGGAAATAATGCGAACTTTCATCCTAAGCCACATGGGAGGCAACAATTTCAGCACAAGGTCAAAAGCATGAAAACCCACTCCCAGACTGTTTTGGCTTGTACAAGTTCAAAGATCTGAGAGCAAAGGCTTTGTCATATTCATTCTTAGGCAGATTTTTCTGGGAGGTGCATCACCTTACATGCAAACCTGTCATACCTTCTAGAGTTGGGGTCATTCTCTGAGATCAGCTCTACTTTTCAGAATACTAAGAAAAGAAAAAGACAACAACAGGAGGAAATAATGTTGGTGGCATTTTTTTTTCTTGGAGATGTTACTGAACATCCAAGGTCCAAGCTGGTGCTAGAGCTGTCAGGTGACAGAGGGCATAGGACTTTTCCCAGGTGAGAGGCCAAATTAATACTGGAGTTGTTAAATAGCTAAGAGAATTTTTTTACAAGATTAAAGGGCTTAACTACAGCATTCTAGCCAGACTCTGACTCAGCTCATTACATCATGAACTCATAAAGTTCATCCTGTAGAAAGTACTATGTCCTTCCTCTCCTCAGCTGTTCGTCAAGTGTCACTGTTCCCTGGCATGCAGCTGCCATATCCCATTAAAGAGATGGTTTAAGTGATACTTATACAAAACATGATGTTTAGTAACATAGCTAGACTACTTTGTTGTTCTGGATTAACTCTGAGGGATTTCCCTTCTATTTTATACTTGATCCTTCATGGTTTTATTTCTCTTATCCCTCTTCCTAAAGCTTTCAGTTTGGGTTTTTTTTTCAGTTTTATACTCCCATCCTGCCTTCATTCCCTCTCTCATTTCAGTTTTCTACTGCTGCATCTTACCGCATTCAATACTTCAGGCTTTAGCCCCCAGAGGCAAATAAGGAAGAATCTGCTATTTCTCCCTCTCTCTCAATTTCTGCATGCTTTTCACTTTCATGGTTTCAGGGAAAACTTGATAGTAGCGAATCCTCACTGCAAGCTCAAACCCCAGAAATTTAAAAATCCTTATTTCCAACCTGAGGTTGTGACTTTGGCAGGTACCACTTACTATTTTTGAACTAGAGATTAATTTTACTCTAACATTACTTAGCAAGTCCCTCAGGCACATGAGCACACTTTCTTCAACTGGCCCTGTTTCCTCCTGGAAAGCCTTACAGAAAACTGTAGTTTATCACCCAACTACATAACTCTTCCTGAAGAGATGCCAGTTCTTTTTTTCACACTCACACATCCACACTGTAGACAACTTCTTCCTGATAAGGGTCTACCCTGCCAGCAGACCTCTCCTTAGAGGCACTGCACATCTTTATGGCTTCTGGAGGAAGCATTCAACACAAATTTTCTGTGAATCAGTGTAGAGTCTGCACATTTAAGATCCTGCTCATAATTTCTAAAACCTCTGGGAACTTGAAAGGCAAATGGCATGAAACAAACAGGGAACTTCCATGTTGGTGATTTCACAAGTCTCCTGTACACCCTGTGTGTGGCTGGAACCAGCTGCTCACCCAGTCTTGAATTTTGATGCAAGGTCTCAACCCAGTGCAGTGTTGGACAGATTTTTATATAAAATGGCAAAGCAGTCAGGCTGGAGCTCAGTTTAAGATTCAACCCTATCACCCCAGGGCTCACATGTAACTGAGGAGGACCCATCAGTACAGCCTATGGTAGCTCACCTGTGTGTTTCCAGTTGAATGCAGCACGGTCCTGGTGTTGTACCTCTCAGATGCCCTGTGCCCTGCATAGCTGTTTGCTGGCAGCTGAACATACCCCCGGGTACCAAAGCAGATAAGTTTCAACACAAAGAAATTTCCCAAAGTACTGTGCCTTGATTTTCTGCATCAAAATTCATGGAAAACTAACCCCAGCAATTATAATATCAAGCATAAATAAGTTATTGAAGTCTATCAGGATTTTTTCTTGAAGCAAGAATCACATGGATTCCAGTTACAGCTTTGTCAGATCCATTCCGTGTTCCAGGACCAAACTTCTCTCCTTAAAGGAGAAGTTTGCCAGGGAAGCTGCTGTCTCTTTTACTGTGTTTGCTCAGTCTATATAACAGTGAGGCTCATGCTATCAGTTGAAAAAAACAAAGGATAAAAAATCTATAGAGAGTTTATCACAGGTGTCAGAAGTCAAATAACATTTATGCCTTTTTCTTGTTAGAAAAAGCCAAATAAATATACTTCCTAGGAGTTCTATAAAGTGCTTTGAGAAATGGACATAAAAATTATGTGTATATATATATATATATATATACATTTCATGTAGATTCCTATTAAACATCTGAGGTAAAGAACAATCCCTGTAAGACTTTTTTATAATGCACGGTTTGTGGATATTGACCTTTTTTCCTTGTCAGAAAAATGTTAACTGTTTTAGCATAGCAGTTCCTGCAAGTAGATATTAGACATGCACGTTATTTGTAACAATATGAAAGCAACCACCTGTATATAATCTTATTACACTGAGGTGAGTTTCTTTTTCTGAATTCACTCTGAATTCAAAAAAATACCAATCATTTTGAGTCCCTTACCTGCCACCTAATAATCTCCAATTTACTGATGTTTAAGAATTTTTCTCTGTAGCATTTTTAGTACTGACCAAAATAATAGGCAAGAAGCGGAAAAGCCGAGTTCTTCTTTCTGCTGTAATTCTTGCACCTGCTTTAAGAACACCATGCTCTTCCTTTTAGCTAATTAACTTGCTTTGCCGTTCTTCAGTTTCTGAAGCACTGCTCTTTGCATGTAGTCCCGCCCAAGGGCGAGTGTGCCAATACCATCAGTCATTTGGCATCCTCAGATGGGCAAATGGGGAACAATTCTTGCTGGATCCCTGAGTGCTATCCCTTCCCACCCTCTTGGCATGCTGAGAACTTACATGTTATGTCTTGCTACACTTTGCTAACTGGGGACTGTGCACTGCTGATCTGTGTCACGGTCTTTCTCATGCGTTTGGCCTCTGCCCAATAGTACTCTCTCAAAAAACTGCCAGGCATGGTTTGGGTCATAGCAAAGCCCAGGGACTGGTCTCAAAAACATCTTGGATACAGCCACAGCTGTAGGTGATGAAATAATTTAGTTGTATGGATTCAGGTCACTGTGCCTCTGTCCCTCTCAGGATGAGAGATGGAGCCCAGCTTTGTTACCTGCTGAGTTTAGACGTGGACAATTTAGCCAGATTACCCCTGGCCCTGGAGTGCTTCTGTGCAAGGAGGAACCTGGGCTGCTCACAGAGCCTCTGCACATCACAGCTCTCTTCCAAGGGGTGCTAAGATGCGTGGGTCAGCCGCTGCAGACAGCTTCTCTCGGGAAACGCAACTAGTGCTCCCCAGTTTAACTGTGTGTGGAAATAAGCCCAGGCAGAGACTGGGCAGCAGGAACTCATCAGTCTTCTGTCAAACTTTTAATGTCCTAGG
This sequence comes from Pseudotriccus pelzelni, assembly GCA_035584735.1. NCBI lineage: Eukaryota > Metazoa > Chordata > Aves > Passeriformes > Tyrannidae > Pseudotriccus > Pseudotriccus pelzelni. The sequence continues at coordinate 103,240,934 of JAWMRA010000113.1, forward strand.
AATGTTGATGCCATTTTAAACAGCTACAGCAGATTGTCTGAAAAGAGCCCTTGCCTCTCTCACCCCATTTACGGCGTGCAAAAACATTGCGCTTCCTTCTCTTTGAAACATGGTGATGAAATATTTTCTGATTGTCAGGTGTAGTTATTAACAGGACACGTATGTTTTTCAACTACTCTTGCACCCACACACAAATACTGAGAAAAGTGAGAAAAATGTAACACGTGAGAATAAGTGGTGAAACTTGTTGTTTTAACAAGTTGGAAATGAAAACATAATGTGGTACACAACTCATTAATTAATTTTATTACACCTTTATGCCAATTTTTACTGGTCGTTTTTATTGGATTAGGAATTGTATTTTGAGATTATGTTAAAAATGTGATAGTGTTTCTCTATTCTCATAGTAGATGTAAAATTTAAATGATCTTATTTTAATATTTATTTCTTCTATAATTTAGCTTTTGCCATTTGGCAAAGTCTTTAGAGTCAAACATTTGGCACAAAATCAAGTCTAACTCTTTGCAGTCAGAGATTAATGATCTGTCCATAAAGTTCCTTTACTGTACGGTTAATTCCCTTTGCACCAAGTGCTACCACTTACTACTGTTACTTTTGCAGTTTGTAAATGACATTAACAAATAGCAATCATTTTATGATGGTCCTGTGGCATGACTAGTTCCTGTAATGCTACCTCTTCTTTCTTGGAATTAAAAGAAATATTTTAATCCAAATGGTACCTTTGTCAGCAAACTGTCAGAAAGAAAAGGTTAATAGGAAAATCCTTTCATATGCTCTGGAAGAATCTTATCACATGTATGGATTTAGCGAACATGGGCTGTCAGTTGATGCAAGAAGAATCAGCAGTCATGCAAGAGTTGTTGTTGATTTAGACACTGATCAAGAGAAGACTTTGTGCCGCTACTGTTTTTCATTTTTCCTTCAAGCCACAGAGAGCCTCTGTTCTCAGACGAGGTCTGTGTGTCGATTCACAAAAAGGAAAGCCATCTCTGGTACCACTGGCTAACACTCAGTTTTAGTACACATTTAATTGATCCGAGTCTTTACTGTTGTTAAAATACAACACAGTATATGAAACTATATATGATGTTTGATGCTATTATTTGAGGAATATAGCAATAAACAGAGAGAAATTTGATTTAGTGGTTAAAGTAAAATTTTAAAATAGGTGATTTTTTCTATACAAATATAAGTTCTGTTGACCTTAACAATTTTTTTTCTAAAGGAGAATTTTTCTTCTTGGGCTCATTCTTGAACTTGCCCAATCAAAGCTACCGTATGCTAGCCAAAGGAAAAATAGGCTAATTATATTTAATTTTAAATCTCTTCCTAAGGCAGTTTGTAAAGATATTTTTGCTTCTATTTTTTATCCCATTACGAATTCTTCTATGCATTCTCAAATAACTGCATACCACCTATGAAGACTCATGAGAACAGTTCATACTCTGTTTCACTGAGTTAGTGATACTCTGCACCCCATCAGGATCAACTTCAGCACATGAATCAGAAGTCAGGATGATTTCTTATAGCACCACGGGTGTCCATTTAATATCACAGTTTCTAAACTGAAGTTTAGAAACTGAAGTTTTTAAACATGGTTGGTTTACTGCGTTTTAAAACAATCTTTACATTTCCCTGTTGGTCCTAGAGACTTACATTTTGGTGCACCTGCTGTTCAATTCTATTAAGTTCTTTACTGGAATGTTTCTTCTTGCTGTTTTACTTCTTGCTTATGCAACCGCATTGTATTTGCAGGACACACTCTCATTCTCTAGTTATTTATATAGATTTTTTTATAACTATTTGTGAAAAGAAACAAATGCCAAGGTCTGAAAGTTTTCCACATCATGAAGCTCCACCAAAAGGGAAGCATGGAGAGCCTTGAAAAGTGGAGATTAAAAAAAAGAAAAAATAGCCAAACCAAAAACAAATGGACTGCAGAGAAAGAATCATGACTAAAGACCATGCTGCTAGAGTGAAACTTTTGTTCCTGTTAGGGTACAGATTCAAATGTTGATAAGCTAAATTCCATGTACCTGCAGACAGATTGTGCCTGTGGCTTCAAGGGAGGATGGTTCTCCCTTTAATTCTGCATGAAATATGGCTGCATGGATGGAACTGCCCTCAGAGAGAAAACTCCAGCAAAACCTTGGAAGTAAGAACCCTGGGGTGTTTGTTCAACAATAGTCTTGCTAGAAATAATCTGCTTTGTGTAAGGATGAAAATGTTTTGGTTGGGATTTGGGGTGACATTTTGATCTGTATACGAGATTCTACACAGTTAAAGAGTTATATGGTGAAAATCTGCTTGCCTAAGGATGTCTAGAGTTTTCCCAGAATATCCTGCTTGTAATTCTGTGGCTTTAGAAATAAGGAAACTTGAATAATACAAATGTAAAATTTCCATTGGAGTCAATGACACCAAGATTTTAATTTCTGGATGTAGCAGGAAAAAGGAATTTGACTGTTAAAGCTTGGCCTTCATAATGCATTTCATTTCAGGTTTCATTGGACCTCACACAAACATGACTGATAGAATGGAAAAGCTTTAATTAGCTGTCAGAAATATGCTTCCAACATGTTTTCAGGAAAATATGCTTTCAAGCCTGTATACACTTTTGCTACATTTTTTGTGACATATGATATTTTTGCAACAGTGATCTATTAATATCCAAATAGGATTTTATTTTTTTTAAAGCTACTTCATTGAAAGAATGTTCTGAAGCTTTTAAGTAACTGGAAATATATTTAGGAGGAAATTCTGGACTGGCTGAGGTCAGCAGAAATTGTACTACTGATTTAAACAGGAGCAGAATATCACTTTTCTTGTTTTATGCTTTCTTTCAAACAAATGCAACAAGTCTATCCTGCTCTTCTTCCTACTCCTTTGTATCAATGAGCATTTGAAAGAACATTAACAGAAACAGCTTTGGTCTCAATATATACATTCTGTGGACATATGTAGTGAGATGTAGTTCAGGTGCTAAATTTGAAATATTAAACTACATGTAAGATTTTAAAAGCACTTCACATTAGTTATACGTGTTTCCTTTGAAATTACTGGTATTTTTTACTTTGATATAATTTGAAGCATGGTTAGGAAGAAAGAAAGTACTTCACAAAGTACTTTTGAAGATGCCAGACTATGACTAAGTTGGCATAGGGTACAACCCAATACATTTCAGGTTGATAAAAAGCTCTTTCATTTACTTCAGTGAAACTTAGTGGTTATGGCATAAAAACTATAGTAGTGCTAAATTATATAAGTATTGCAGGCTGAAATTTTAGTGATTTGTAAGATCTAAATGAAGGATAAAATAATCCATTTTCAGTGAAGAAAACTTTAAAAACAATTATATAGACTTCACTGGAATTAGTTATATGGTAATTGGTATATGGAATTAGTTACATGGTAATATTCTGGTGGATATGAGTAAGGTTATTAGAACCTGCTCTAAAGAGGGTAAAGAATACAATATTTATTTTGTAAAGTGTACAGAAGTACTGGTTGCACCAGCCAGAAGACAACTTTCTCCCCATTAAATATATGTGTTATTGCACAGAGAAATGAATGGTATAAGTATGAAACCAATGTTTGCAAAGTTCTGGTTTTACCCAGAAGCAGTGGGCCAAATAAACACTTAAACTGCAAAAAGATCACTTTACCCATTTTAGGGCAGCTGGGAAAAGTGACATATACAACTGCAGCAGTTGTGTGCTATGGCTTGTAAAAAATATGGCACGAATGTAGTCATTAGACCATTTTAGCTGCTTGCTGTTGCATTATGTTTCATATAGGTAAGTTTCGTGTATGTAACATTCATATAAAATTTCCATTACACGTTACACTTATGAAAACATTGTTCAAGATAAGTTTTTCTTACCTTTTCTTTTTACTTATGAGTCTATTTTAACTGTTTGAAATTAGTTAAGTTAGAAGATATACCTAATTTCTTGCACTAGTGCATGAAATATAACACTGGTCTTAATGCTCCTCTAATGATGCTTTGTGTGTAAAAAAATACTTGCTTAACTAACCTTCAGTTAGCCCTTAGATGACTTGCCATCCTTTCCTGCAGTTTTTCTCATCTTTTATAACATAAAGACCAATACCTGCTCTGAGCTGAGCTGAAGATTAGCCGATAGGTGACTTAAAAAGCAAAAATACGTATATTTTGTTCTTACCATCTCTGTATACAGTTATTCAAAGAGATTGGTGAAATGGAGAGGAATTATGCCTACACAGTAAAAAGGGAGTTGAGCCCCAGATTTAGGAAGTCAATAGAATTTTTTTGTCAATTGAATTGCCCAGGAGCAGGGTCAGACTCTCTGCTACACTGTTGACTGCCCAAGGAATGCAGAATGTAGGTTCTAAATGTAAGATGGAGCATCACCTGGACTTTTGGGTGCATACATTTACTCAACCTCAGTATTTCTGAACCCCTACATTACCCTTTTTCCCGCATTAGCTACCCATGTTTGCTTTTTAGTTATTAAGAGTCATCCTAGGCTTAATCAAAATTTCCAGAGAAATCTAATTCACTGGATCTGTCCAGAAGACCCTTATTACACAGAAGACAGCACATATAAGTCCAGCTAAGTATTCATTGCCATTGTGAAAGAACTTCTGTGCAATAGCTGATTTTCTAACATACTTATCCAGAAAGTAAAACTCTGTGTTCAGCATCATCTTGAGAAGATTTGAATCAGCTACTCCCTGAGCACTGCTTTTATAAGCCATGGCAAGGGATTATGACTGTGAAATTGTACACACAATTATTAGCAGTCAAATATTTTATCATCTCCTCCCAGACTGTGTTGTCAATCTAGGTCTCTTGTTTCCTAAACAAATGCTTCGTATAAAAAGGAAGAAAAAATTTACAGGAAGAATTTAGAGGAAGAAAGAATTAATGAATAAGAATACTATGTTAACAGATTAATAATATTGCCACTCTAGTGGCTAAGTCCCATATCTTTAGTCTCCAAGATAATGAGAATAAAGGTACTAAATTGCATTTTTCTGTTAATGTTACACTTCTTATGACAAGAAGTTCAAACATTTCTCAGGTATTTAGTACAGAAGTACAACCAGAATAGTTACCACCAGTAAGGAAATGAGTTTTGGAGCAGACAGGGATCACCTTCTAGTGTCTGTAGAAGAAATATTGCACTGAGTCTGGCTCCAGTTTAGCCGAGCATGCAATCAAATGCCTTTATACACAGTTTATAAACAAATCTATTGGAATTTTTAAAGTCAGTCACATGCATTATCCCTTTGCAATACAGAAGTGAAGATGACCAGCCCAATTCCCCTCTAAAGGCACATAGCTGTGCAGGCAAAACAGTTTTGGACAGTAAGAGACAGTCACATCACCTCTTCTGACATGTGGTCTCAAAGTCTCATGTGTTTTAACCACAGTAATTCAAGGGACTAGCTAAATTTGGCTGATCAGGTCTAAAAAGTCTGGAGTCCTCAGCACAAGATGTGGAGTTGTGAGTCCACAGAGGAAGCCACGAATATGATCAGAGGGCTGGAGCACCTTGCTTATGAAAACAAGCTGGGAGAGCCGGGGTGGTTCAGCCTGGAGAAGAGAAGGCTCTGGGGAGACCTCACTGCGGCCTTTTAGTGCTTAAAGGGGCCTTATAAAAAAGATGGAGTGGGACTTTTTACATGGGCATATAGTGGTGGGACAAGGAGAAACCATTTTAAACAAAAAGAGGAGAGATTTAGATTAAATGTTAGGAGGAAATTCTTTACTCAGTGTGATGAGGCACTACAACGGGCTACCCAGAGAACTTGTGGATGACCCGTCCCTGGAACCGCTCGAGGTCAGGTTGGATGGGGACCTTGGCAGCCTGATCTAGTGCAAAGTGTCTCTGCCTGTGGCAAAGCATTTGATTAGATGTTCTTTAAGGTCACTTTCAATCCAAGCTATTCTATGATTCTATGCTCATTCAGGTCCATGTAAACATTTCTTTGTGATAGAATTTCCGTAACAGTCTAAGATGAATTAAATGGATTTTGCCTTTGATGAGACTATTTACATGATCCAGTTTATTGATACTTGTGTACATCAATTCTTAAACACTTGTTACAATGTAATGTATTAACGCGTTTTCTACCACTTGAGTTATACAACATGCTTTTCTATTCCCTTCGTTGCCCTAATAAAATTGAAAACACATGCAGAGCAGAGAAATTGTAAGCATGAAGGCAAATGCAATTGTCTGTTGGCAACAGTTATCCTGCAGAAAGATTTGTGAGTGTGCTGGATTTGAAGGATTTTAACGAAGTCAGGAGCTGGTAACACCGCCTCCAGCCAGGCACAACGCAGGCAGGTGCTGAACAAGCTTCCCCAGCTCGGCCTCTGCCAATCCCCCCGACCTGCAGCACTGCAGCTGTTCCTCTCAGTGCCAAGTTGTGTGGTGGTGGTTTTGGGATTTGGAAAAACACATTCTCTGCACAAATACATTTCAGGTCTCCAAAGGGCAGTGAATTAACCCACTGTATCGCTTCCAGTTTAATGAATTTTTAATTTTTTCTTTCTAAGCATAAAAGCCTCCTGTTTTTCTTCCGGGCACAGCAATGAGTGTCCTTTTCATTCTTCCTCTAATTTACTGTTGCATTTTGATTTTTGCAGTTTTGCTGCAATATGCTGCTTTAAAAATGAGCATACTTTTCTTCTAGGAAGAATAATTTTCTTTGAACTATAGTTATTAAATTAACAAGATGAGAGGAAATATTTGAAAAATTTGAGGGCAGATTCTCTACCCTTTGAAGCAGTGATGAGCTCTCTGTGGTGTCAGTGATCTAAGTTAGTGTCAAAAGAGGGCTTGCTGGAATGAGATATTTGTCTTATCTGTCTATTAAAAGACTACTCAACTTACTAACTGGTGTGATATGTGTTTTATAGAACTGCATGTGAGTTTTGAACAACTATATTTTGAAAGAGACCTCAGGTTTTTAAACCTAGGTAGCACTTTTCAGTCCTGGTTCAATAGCAGCCTTGTAGAAGAGATGCAACACTAGCTCAGTGCTGGCAGGGAACTACAGGATCAAAGTAGTGAATTGACTGGTAGTAAAAGGGAGTTATGATGATGTAATGAACGGTCAGAAAATCTACTGATTCACTGACAGGTATTCATATTCATGTTTTCAATCTTTGTCAAGGACAGGATTTTAATTGGCTGTGTTTTATGCCAGAACTGAAGTGACTGTGTGCACATGTGGTTGTGTGGTAGATGGCCTTGGCTGTGCTGACATGCAGTAACCAGTTGCACTGAACACTCATCACATTTCCATATTTAAAATAAACGATGGGTTACCCCACTGATGCAGATGATCTCCAAATCCAGACTTCTTCTTTTTTTTTTTTTTTTTCATTCTGGGACTAAAAATAACCCAAAAAAGTTTGCTTAGCAGTACAGTTTTTGCTTACTGTAGTTTCTGACTTCCATATTAGGGCATAAAAGGTAACAATGAGACTTTGAATGACAACTTTGTTGCCATTTATCCTGTCACTTAGACAAGAGTTATCAAAGAGTAGAATCATAGAATGACTTGGGTTGGAAGGGATCTTAAATATCGTCTAGTTTCAACTCCTCTGCCATGGGCAGGGTCACCTTTCACTAGACCAGATTGCTCAGAGTCCCATTCAACCTGGCCTTGAACACTTCCAGGAATGGGGCATCCACAGCTTCTCTGGGCAACCTGCCCAGTGTTTCACCACCCTCATAGTAAAGAATTCCTTCCTAATATTCAATCTAAACCTGCCCTCTTTCGTCTTAAAGCCATTCTCCCATGTTCTATCCCTCCATGCCCTTGTGAAAAGTTCCTCTCCAGCTCTCATTGTAGCTCCCCCCCCATTAGGTACTGGAAGGTGCTATAAGAAGTAGTGGGGAAGGAATATTTGCAAGGTTTTCTTTTATTTTCTTGAGCATCGGGTCAAGTTGCAACAAACAAACACCACACTCTTCTGCTTTCCCTACCTCAAAGAAACCCCATTCTGCACAACCAATTTTGCCCTTTCCCTAGAAAGAAAAGATTGGGTTTTTTTCCTTGACCATTTGTTTTCACTTCTTTGGTGAATATTCCATTTTATGATATTTGAAAATGATGGTTCCATTTTCCCTTGGGGAAAGAAAAGAAGCTGAGTGATACATCAAAAAATCTATGAATTAAAGTGGATCAGTTTTAAGACGTGCTGGATGATCCCAGAAGGGATTTTTCAAAGTGAAAGAAGTTAGACCTTTCACCTTCCCAAGGAGATGTACAAATTTCAGGTTTGAATAGTGCTGCAGAGACAAGGATATTCTACTGCAGTGGGCACATAATAATAAGAAAACTTTACCCTGGAAAGCTTGTGATCTAAGATGTATGACAAAGAGTAGGAGAATAAAATAAAAGTGGCTTAATTGCTGGTATCTGGCAGTGCCCGATGCCTTCCTGGCCCTGCTGGGTGTTTGGTCCCCTGAATGATTGTAGTTGGATAATCCACACACTGGCTAAAGTTGCATGAAGCAACTGCACTCTCCGGGATGAGCTCCTCCAGTCCAGCACCTTTTCTCAGCGGTGTCGGCTCACAGCTGGCAGGAGAGAGGAGCTGAACAGCTGCTGGATTCCTCCTTGTGCAGCTGCTCATATCTGGGTATTTAAGGACTTGCTATTGTGTGACTTCAGAGGGCATGCAAGTCTTTGGGAGCTCCCCAAAAACTGCCAACCCACCCACAGCTGTTAAAAAGTTGGGCAAATCTAAGCAGGTATCTAAATCTGCAAGAATATTTATTTTCCTAGTTCTGGGTCTCTTTCTACAATGTTCTGATTCCTAGAGCATTTTATCTGAGCACGCAGAATGAGCAAATTCAGTAGAATAATTTAGTATTCTACTTTATGTCTAAGGTGAGCATCTTCTTGGTTACAAGACCTCCAGACAACCCTTCCCTAAGGAGGTATTGTGTGCACAAAGTACTAAATAATATTTCAAATTGTGTTAACTTACTTGGCTTACAAAAACAAATAGAAAAAATAACATTATTTACCTTAACTACATAAGATCTAACCCTTCAAGATATCTCTGCTACATGAAGGTCTTGCTGCAGGCAGTAATGTGAAGTGCTTCAAATTCCCCTGCTTAAAGAAGTGGAGAATTATTTTTAACTTCCTGAAAACTATTGAATTTCACTGTAATATCTTCTGGAAAATCAAAGAAAATTGCTTTCATCAGCTAGTAAGTAGACAAACTTTTTCAGTGTGTTGTATCTAACAAAACAGAATTGGGTAACAGTTTCTCTTTGATGATAGATATGTCTTAAAAGATAAAATATCTCAGAACTTCTTAGAAATTCAGAGAACTTTGAATGCTCACCCAAATTCAGCAACAGTAACATCCACTAAAAGATTTTGAAAGAAAATATTGACCAAAACCACAGAATAACTTCCTCTGACTTTAAAGCTTGCAAGGTACTTAAAAAATTTGCCTGACCACCACTGAAGTCAGAATGGGCTTTACCACTAGTTTCATGAACTCAGGAATGTTATAAAGTGCTTTATTTACTAAAACAAAATTAATGCTTGTAGTTTACATTATGCAGCAGATGTAGTGGCAACGCTTGTTTGACAAATCTGAAAATTGTTTTTTAGACAGCTGAGTGAGTTTCATTGTCTTTATAGGCTAATGTGTATGGCTTCGTCAACATGCTTACCATGCAAGTCAAACCTCTGTCTCGCTATGAAATGTAATTAATAGTCAGACATGGAAGACTGCTGGAAAGACAGGCCTTCTTTCACCTTATATCCATTGGAAGAAGTGCGGTTTTAGAGGCTACATGGAGTACTGTCTGCCACAGGCCTTCCATGTAGAGATCAATTAAAAGATCAGAAACAGTAGGGCCATTTGAAAAATGCATAGATTTTAATGACATAAAGGAAAGACAATAATAGAGAAGCAAGACATCCCTCACCACTGCACTTCATTGTCTCATTCATTCTCCTAGAAATCCATAATATGAGATGAAATTCACCTCATCTTCAGCAGTCAAATTCTCATGCAAGCTGGTGCTCTAGAATCCTTCACTTGTGAAACTGTGTAGGAATTTGGCTTGTTTACGTTACTCAGCTTTTTCCACTGACTGCAGGGGAAACAAAAATCAAATTAGACTATAAACCTAACACTGAAATGCCCAAAGATAGATGAGATGATCGTTCTGCTTTGGATTCTGTGAGCTGAAAATACTGGATATCCATTCATAATAATATTTAACCATTTTTCTCTTAAACGTATCTAGTTCTCACTAAAATCACTAGAAAAATTTCTACCAGTGCCTGCACTGGCCCTTGATTTCTACACTCATGTAAGGTTGCCAGGAATAGATTTCTTATCTGTAACAGCAAGAGATTATCACTGTTACAGCTCTGTCCACAGCAAAGCACGGCCTTGAACACATGACCCAGGAACGCTCTTCTTTTCATAAGATGACATCAGCTGCTGCTTTAGGCAATGCAGTAAGCGGACTAAAACCATGACGTGTACATACACTGCTTTAAAAAGTGGGATCAGCTCAGGTCTTACCAATGCCGAGTTTTAAACCCTTGCATGTGAAGAAATCAGCACAGTATACTGTTACATATAAAATCTGCCCCCCGACACTTCATAAGGTGCTTCAACTCACACATTAACACTGTAAAAACAGTTGATTTAGTAACACTGAGCTACAAAACTTAACTTGTGAAGCATTAACAGGATATATTTTTCTTTCTGTAAATCTCCACTAATCTTACAGCAGATGAACTGGTGGCTCAGAAGTAAGTAAATAAACATGTCACTTGAGGACAAGTTATGTGAACCTATTGGCAATCACGTTCTATCGCTTGATGCAATTGCACATGTTAAGGAAAGCTCTTTTAAAATAAAGATGCAATTTATTGTCAAGCTGGTCACTAATTTTGCTGTTTGTTGCGTGAGAGAGCAGTAACTATGAGAAAAGCAAAACACCAAAGCATTTTGTGAAACTAAGGGTAGTCTAAGGGTTAACAGAAATTCACAAAGAGGCAGCATATCATGAGGAAAAATAAATACAATATACAGAGTCACTTCCAAAGAAATTGTTCTCCAATACCCAACAAAAATACACATCTCTGACAAATTAAAGACAGAACAGCAAACAAAGAAACGCAAGATGATCAATTAAAACTTTAAAATAAGCCCTGTCTTGTAAGATGTATAATGTAATTAGCAAATAAAATACATGGCCATTAGCCACCATGGATATTAAAAAATATTAGTGTGTAGGAAACACAGTCTAAAAGAGACTAGCAGCTGTGAAGCTGTAAAATGCAGAACTTTCTAGCATGTTCAGATTAAGCTATTGCCTTCAATTATGTGTGTGGTTTCTGCTATGTGTTCTGAAAACCATCAACTAAAAAGAAGTCCATATCTCTTTCAAGATGTATGCTTTACTTTGAACAGTATGCTTTACTTTTGCAGGATGGACTGTAACATTCAGAAATTGAAGGAGCAGCTTGCAGTGGCCAGCACTGCTTTGTAACATGTGTGAAGGTTTGGTGTTGGTTTTTTTAACAAATCACAACCATAATATGTAGCTGTTTTTCCAGCTTAGGACCAGCCCAGCCCATGGAGATAGTGCTGCCCTGGTATGCCTATCCGAGCTCTCCTAATGATGGAGAATGTTTCTTCAGTTAAAAGCTGTCTTCTATACACCCTGTCTACTCCACTAATTATTTTTCTTTCTTTGGTGCAGGACTTTGTCTCTTCCTTTTTGCCATTCTTTACCAAATCCCTGAAGGAAAATGAGGTTTGCTGAGACCACTAGAGCTGTGTTGCTGTATGCTATTTAGGAGGGATTGACTTGTGCTTCAGAAGCTGAACAGCCAAAGGATTTAATCTCACATTCTCGGGGTACATTTCATAGTAAAAGTGGTGAAAACATGGCATTAAAGCAGCAAAGAAGGGGACCCGATTTAGAGGCAGGAAGCCAGATGTTAATTAATAAAACCAACATAACAGGGATGTTTGGCTTGCCGAGAACATTCTCTCAGCTGCCTGTTTGTAGGCTGTTCCCCAGTTAATCAGTTCTGCTGCATTAAATTTCTTTAAAAGAAATTTTCTTCCCTGGTTGCTTAGAGCCCTGTTGAATGAAGCTGAAAGCTCGGTGAGGGGTGCTGAGCCAGGCCAGCGAAAGTAATTTATAGAACATTACAACTCTACTGCTACCTTCAGCACTGTTCAATTTACATCTGCAAATGTCCCTGCCTGATTCACACAGACAATTAGGCTCATTCTGTGAGTCCTGCTCGCTCAGATGGCTCTAAGTCCAGAGCAGGGTGAGTTTTCACTTGTCAGGCTGAAGCGATACAACCTCTGGCACAAGAATTCAACAGTAAGGATACAACTATATTGCTTTTTCTGTAGCTTCTGCCATGCATTGGGTATTATATCACTGCAAGTGTAAGTTACTGTGTGAAGCAACATGCCTTAAAATTATTGTGTTGCCCCTAAGTTCCTATCATTTACATCTCCCAGGAACAGATTTCACACTGCCTGTTACGTCAAGCAGAATAATGCGTTGTTTTCAGATGTTCATTAAAGAGGAGTCAGGAGCAGCAAAGGAGAATGTAAAAGTTTATCCATCAATAAAATCTTTATTAAGGAAATTAGTGGGTTTTTTCTCTATCAGATATATTTTAGTAATGTTTCTATTAGGCTAGAGCCTAGAGTTTCCCCCAGCTGTTGTGCCAGAATAAGTGAGCAGTAGTATCAAGGAGACATTCTGCTCCAGAGGTTACAGCCTTAGCATATGTTAGTTTAAATATGCAGGCTACTTGAATGTGGCAAATAATTTTTCATAATGCCATTGATAACAGTAATGGAATAAAATGGGTGCTCTATTTTTCTTCAAGCAGTACTTCCAGAATTTTTTGCAGATATGTGAGTTGAACATAGTCTAAATGATTCTATGATTCTGTGGGAAGTGATGTGTTCTGAAGTATTTAGGGGACTGCAGGCAAGACTAACTTGATTGCCATAGGATATGATTCACTGGTCAGCAAAGTGTAGGGCTTCAGTTACTATACGTAATTAAAAGTCTCAAATCATTCCGTTTCAAAGTCAGGATAGGGGATGCCTCACAGGCGGGAAGTACAGCATCCTGAACTTTCAAACACAGGTAAACAGTAAAAGTGGAAACTGGGGAACGCATGACTGCCCCTAAAGCAGTGGGATTTAAGATGCCCATTTTTACCCTCAGGATTTCATACTGGTTAGCTTGGGCAGCTCCCTGCTTTGTTCTTGGTGAACCCCACCCTGAGGTGTTGCAGTCTCCCTGTAAGTTACTTAAGGCTCCTCCACAATCACATTTTATTCTGGACTGTAGATTTCATAAATTGTGCTGGATATTTATGGCCTTTGTGGGACTGGAGCCAGTCTGTTCACTCAGATTTTGGTCCCTAGGATGACAGTGTCCTTAGTGGGTCAACTCAGCTCATGAACTTTTTCATCTTTTATCAGTTTCCTGTCTTTGCATAAATAAAGTTTTTCCAAATATTAAAAATGGCAGTGATAAAGGAATCTCCTTTTATTTACTAAAACTGGAATAAAGCACACTGAAACTTTGCTTTTTTTTTTTTTCTGAAGTCAGAAACCTCAGTAGAAAGCTCTGTTCTATGTCACACAGAGAGGAAAGGATGACAAGAAAATCCAGTGAACCTTGATTTGGGAGAAGAAAAACTTTTATTTTCACCTTCATGATTTCAGATCCTTTGGGAAAAGGATTGGGAGGGTGGAGGAGGGCCAAAGAAGATGTCAACACCTTTGAGCAATAAGATAACATTTCTATGGTGGCTGGCAGGGGGCAAGAGAAACACGAAAAAGACAGTAAGTAGCGATGTTTATTTTAGAAAAGAAAGAAGAATTGCAGCAAATATTTTATTTAAAATACCCCGAAGCTGAGCAGTCAGACAGTCTAATGCATGCTCCTTTGGGCAGGTTCAAGATAGAGTTGCAGTGATACTTGCAGTGGTTCTGATCCAAAGTAATAAAGTCAAAGACAGTGTCTCCATTAACTCTAACAAGCTTTGGATCAAACCCCTCATGAATTGTGCAGCTCAGTGGCTTATAGTTGAGCTGCATGGGCTGTCACACAACCAAAAAGTCTCTCCCCTGGGTAGCTTGGCATATAACCCTTAGGTATCTTTACAAATCAACATGGGGAATGACATGCAAAGAAAGGAAAACGGGCATTTCTGATGTCAGACACCATCCGTCTTCAATTAAGTTAGCTTCCGAAATGTTTCAAGTATCCAAGCTCTTTTTGAAAGCCCAATTGACCCAGAAGCCTCTAACAAAGCAATCCTTAAAACCAGCCACATCGTTAGTTTGTTTGCTTGATGGGGGGTTCTTAACGCCATAAACCCCAGTGCAGAAGTTAATAATTTCATACATTATCACTTTGAATATGCAATAGAAAACTCAAGGCAGCTGTTTGAACTTCCCTTTAAAAGGGGACAGATTGCGTTTATTGTGTGCACTACTTCATGGCTTGTTTGAGGCCAGGGCAATTATGGGATGAATAACTTCCCTTTAGCTGTTGATGTGTAGGCTTGTTGTTGTGTGTGCATTGTTTTGGGCTTTTTGTTGTTGGTTTTCTTTGTTGTGTTTTGTTTTGTTTTTAATGAAACTGGAGGCCATGTGATAAAGCCACAAAAAGCTGACAGGTAATGATCAAAAAAGGGAATGGCCAATGCTGACTTGGCATTTTGTTGTCTTGTAAATGTAGAATTAAAATAACAATTACAGTTCTGTGGACACCATTCTTACTGGTTTACCACTCCAAGGGTGGGTGTGATTTTGTGCTTTAATCACCAAAGCACCACAGGGAAGATGGCAAAAAGCTTGTCAAATCATGCTATGGGCCATTAGGGCAGTTAATGAAAAAAGTGTTAATTTTTACTCAGTTATGCTGCCGATGATCTTATGAAGTTCATGAAGACTTCATCTACTTCCTTCTAAAATTTTTTTTTCTAATTTTGGAAATAATGCAGTTTGAAGATTTTCCTTAAAATAAAATGACATATATAGAAATAAGGAAATTTCTGCAGCATCTAACTGACTACTTTGGAGAGACTTTTCCATAAACTGCTCTGTATTCAGTTGCTAATTATTGAAGAAACAAGCCAGAGGACCAAACCTATTGCCAACTGACAATTCTTTAAGTGCGATAACGTGTAATAAAAATAATTTTTGTTCTAAGAGATAGACAAAGAGCACTTTACAGGGCTGCTATGCATTTGCTTTTTGTCTTCTAATGAAGCTCTTTCAGACAGAACTAGGTTTTACACAAAATATGTATTAAAAAAATAGTGCCAGTAAACATTTCATGTTGTTTTATGTCTATGCTGTATGACTGCTACAGACAAAATACAAGGTCAAAGGAAAAAATACCTGCCTTGACTTGGAACTGGGAATGTTTCATGGCAGATATAACTGAGACTATATGCTGCACAGATGCTGTTTGGACATTATTCTACATAATATAATGTTGAAAAAAATTACCAGAAAACAAATCTTGATGTATGTATCATACCTGTCTAGAAGACTGCACTGTTTGAGAAAGAATTAAGAATACTCCAATGTAATAAATCAGGGTTTATTTCAGAAACTCGAGACAAGTTATCTACTCATCCTTATGTTCTTGTTTACATGATGAGCATCATACACAGGAATAGAAACAAGAAATTGTGTTTCCATTAGTAAGCCACAATGTTATTGCAGTGTGTTCAAATGGTGCTGCCTTTCTGTCCTCTAGATTTTCAGGGCTGCTCATATTTGTTTAGTTTCTTGAATGACACAGTACTATCCAGGATATGTAAAAGAAGAGAAATTGCGATTCATTAAGATGCATAATTATTCTCTGTGAGTCATTGCAGTGGAAATATCGCCCCTTTCCTTAGTATATTTGTCTTACACTGTTTCAGAGAACTCAAGCGTAGAGACACATACATGGTAACTTCCCACAAGTCCAGAAGTACATACAGGTGAGTTTCCAGGTTTTTTTAAACTCATATCTTACTCTTCTCTCTTCAAAGCTACTGCTTTCTCTAGGGACTTCCCTCTGTTCCTGCTGCCCTCTGGGACCGAAGCTCCTGTACAGCCCTATAGAGGCTTCCCTGAAGAGCAGCGTGCTGAGGCTTTGCTGAGATCAGGTCTCATTTAAGATGCTCTATTCCGTTATATTCCCAACTCTATAGAACTTTCCTCTACATGTTATAGAAGGAACATGGAGTAACCTGATGCACTTTGCCCATCTTATCTACGGGCTGTTAAAGTGACTTAATTAGTTAAAGCTACCGGTGAACTTTAATGGAATGATCAGAGGTAAATTGTTTATTAAATAAATTATTAATTTGTTACACTATTACACACCTTGTATTCTGACATATTCAGCCATAGAAAATATATTATCAGTTCTTTGGCAAAAACTGAAATATGTTGCAACTATTAGAAAATATTTTTTCAGAATTTTTTGAGAGACTGAGAAATAAACAGAAATGTTCAGGATCATGTGAAACAACTTCTGCTTTGGTTTTGAGTTTTCTTCAATTTTTAAATTCCATCAACACAAATTATGCCAATTATATCAAAGAAAAAGAGCAAATATTACATTCCGAACATACAGAGAAAGAATACTTTGATCTGTAAATGAGCATAGTTTTATTCTCCACAATTTACTTTTTGATTGAATGTATTTTCTGAGACTGACAAGATTTCATGAAAGCTTTTGTTTTATTGCCTGCATTTTTTGGAATAGTTTGGTTAAAACTTGTTCTGATCTTTATTGCTGATATTTCCCAGCTGTTCATGAAACTTAACTTCTTAATTTTGATTTTATTTTTTTATATAAGTTTGATTTTATTTATTTATTCTGCCTGTCTGCATTCAGAGTGTAAAATATACAAACTTGAGTTAGGATACGAAGAAAATATTTTTCTATGCTGGAGCAAAATTAATTATTATCTTGTTAGTATGACAATGCTTAAGCTGAATTATTTTAAAGTTCTGCCTTTAATGCAAATATATTAATTCAAAAATTCTCATTAAAAGCTGCAAAGAAATCTTGGAAAGAGCTTAAAAAGCCTTTTGAGGTTTATTTGCATAATTCATTTTTAGAACTTTAATTAACAAGTATCTGTAATTGTTTTTCTTCCCACTTGTGTTGCAATTTCCCATGCAAATACAAATTAGGCATTGCTATTTTTATTGTACCACAAGGACTGTGTATGTGGATTGCACATAAAACCAATTGTCATATTGCAAAGTCTTAGATTCTGGCCATTTCTGATACTGCAATTTTGTTAAAACTCTTCATGGCTAAAATATATTTTGCTTGTTTGAAAAAGCAGTGATGAGTACAAAATGAGCCTGACCTAAATCAGAAAGAAATTTTCTACTGATGCTGGAATGAACCAAAATCTCACAGCTGGACACTTGCAACACAGAAACTGGTCATGAAGGTTCCTCAGTGATTAATACAAAACAGGTGACTCTACCATGGTAGAATAATGATCTTTGATACTGGTGCAGAAAAGAACACGGTCCTCTTGCTAATGCCTTCAAGTAAACAGATAAAAATTGTATTTTGTTATCTTTTTACAACTTACACAAAGCAGAAGGAAGAAAAGTATAAACACAGAAAAGCCCACAGTGTAAGAACTCTTAGGCAGTCGCTCCCCCACTTGCTTTCCTTTTTAATTCTGCAGTGGACTTGTAAGTCTGAACTTTCAGCTGCTGTGAATTGATGTGCCACTTTTGAAAAACAGCCGAAACTAAGCAGCTGGAGTAGACAAGAATTTGAATATTCCTTTGTTTGTTTGTTATTTTTGTTGTTGTTTATCTATATTTCACTCCAGTTCTTGACAACTGCATCAAATCTATCTCACATTGTAAAACATTCTACACTTCTTTGATCTTTTGGCTTTCACTTTGACTTTTTTCTCTCTTCTCAGTGTACTATTTTTTTTTCTTCTGCTCTTTCTCTGATTTTGCCACAGACGTACTTTAAAAACTGTCAGAAAACATCTTTCATGAGTAGGTGGCTCTTCAAAAAAGTGGTATCTATGGGACACATCTGATATAGGAGGGTAGGGTTGAGTGAGCTACTTCATCTGTTGAGCTGCAGTTAGAGTTACTTCATTTACACTACTAAAAGTAATTGTGGCTGACAAATCTTGAAATAGGAAAAAGCTGAAGGAGGTCAATACAATAGGGTATAGAGAATGGTTTTTTTTACTGTAGTCTCAATCCTCAAGAAGTGGTAATGACTGCCACTTACAGAAAATTTAATGTTTAATTGAAGTTAAATATCTAATACTCTCTGTAAAATATATAAGGATTTGGTGCTTGCAAAGCCTAGGTACATATTTTTAAATTTACTGGTTTAATATATGCCATCTTTTTCTTTCCATTGTCCACTCCTTTTCTTTATCCTCTTCATCATGTACAGTGACACTTTATTTTCTCCCACTTTATTCTTAGTTACCTAAAACCCAAGGAATGATTAGTGTTGCACAATGAACACTAAATTAGTATCATACATTTGAAGCTCATTTTTTTAGCTTGAATAGAACAATAACACTGAATAAGAACATATGCTAAATATTGCCAACCTTTATAAAGTTGTCCTCTTTCATCAAACCAAGTGTATTCATTATATTCACTATTTGATATTTAACCTAGGTTGGGTTATGTTGATGGGAACCACCTTCCAAAAAGCAAATTCAGATTGAAAAATAACTAAACCCAACAGTGCTGTCCTGATGGCATCTACACTGCACCATCCCACAGGTTTTCTGCACAAGAGCCTCCTCACAATATTTACAGGAGTTTGAGAAGAGATATCTGGCCTTAAAAGCTTTCTTAAAGCTTTTCACTTTCTTAACAAATCACCCTTGATACAGAGTACACAAAATGTTTTGGCAAAGGTCTCTCTTATATTTTATGAAGTTACACCAGGAAATCCCAATTTCAATGCTCTGTGATGAATAAAACCAGCATTTATGTGTAGCTATGCCAGAACAGTGCTTTTCTGTGGGGTTTTAAACTAACAAGCGATATAAAACACACACTTTTAAGATAAATTTAGTGGAAATGAAAAAACGGAATTGACGGCTATTAAGAACAAGGAGTTTGATTTACCTGTGGTTCAAAGGAATACAAAAGGGTCAAGGTTAAACTTCCCTCTTCCCTTCCAAGATCAGTTTAATGATGATCAGTTTTATGACAATAATACACCATGAGTCTTAGCATCTTTGTGATGAACTATAAGAATACAGTAAAATGGGGAAGTTTGTATTGCACAATGTTTAATTCATGAAAAACTCAAATAAATATGCAAATGGAAGGGTCTTTCTATATTAAATGCCATAAATCCACTTCAGCTATATGCAGCTCTCCTAATCAAAGCATATAGCTTTATAGTTAGCTTCCAAGAACAGTAGGTGTTTTGGACAAAATAATGAACCCTTAAATGAAAATTAATTATAATTATTAAAAAATGCTAAGCAACACTAGGTCCTTTTTGCAGTTATGAAAATCTGTTTCTTCTAATATGAAGATGTGATGTATCTAATATAATCCCTGTTTCCTTTGTCTTATGATAACCCTAACCATTTTAACAGTAAGGATTACAAGTGACACTTTCAACATCACAGCCCTGTATGTTGTAACCAATGTTTTCCATGTAGGAGTCTTGTTAGTTGTTTCCATTTGTTTGTTTTTGGTTTTCTTTTTAGTTTTATTTTGTCTGTTTGTTTTTAAAATTTCAACTGGATATCTACAAACTGGAACAAAAAATTACCACCCTAGGTTCCTGGGCTGCCATTAGGATCCTCTAAAAATAACACAAGAAATAAGCACACCCACCTGTTTTCCCAATATTGCTATTAATATTTTATATATTGTTTCTTAATATTTTTATTATTCTTGTTATTAATACTAACTATAGCTCTGATATTAAACAGTGAATGCAATAGAAACAGAAAATATTTTCAATAATTCACTGTTGAAGTTATTACTATGCCTACAGGCAAAGGAGAGATTTCAGTACACCTCAGCAGCTGACAGACAGGATGGAAAAAAATTCAAAAAGAGAGGTGAATGAAGCCCATATTTCTTCAGAATTCTTCCTCAAGCCAGGAAACCTAATAAACAACCTAATAAATAAATTAAAGGCTAAGCAACCTGGTCTGACCTTTTAGCTGACCCTGCTTTGAGCAGGAGGTTGGACTAAAGACCTCTGAGGTCCCTTCCAACCTGAATTATCATACATCCTATGATGGGGGGGTGTATTTCTATGAATGTCTTTTAATCTGTTCATAGGCTTCTACCATGCCCCAGTGTTGTTGAAAAGCTTACAAAGAAGGCAAACCAACCACCTCCTAACTGTAAATAAGGATGATAAATAAGCATCAATACTCAGTTACCTAGTTCTAAAATAGATCTCACCACTGCAAAATTCTAAGACATTTCCTGAACTAGACCAGGTGTTTTGCAGCAGCTCCCATGGGTGGAACTTGCAGCGGTTTCTCGGCAATGATAAATGGAACTCTTACAAATGTCTTGCAAGAGCACAAAAACACTTCAATGTTCAGTGCTAAAATGACTTGTCAGCATTACACAGTTTTGTCAGAAAGGGAATCTTAATCATTCCTGCAATGATAAAAACAAACACACCCACACATTTCGATCTAATAACTACTACAAAATTGTGTTGATATTACTAGCAATAAAAAGTTTCATAGGTTCATCTATTATTAATGGCACCAAGGCACAGAGAAAGAGAATTTGGATTATTATTATTGTTTTTATTATTGTTTTTAAAGTTTTGTTACTATTATTACCACTATTATTACTGCTGTTACTTTTAAATGTAATTTGGAGAAGTGTGCCAGAATTAAGGCATTGGAAAAACAAGACATCTGCCTAACTATATGAAAGATGTAGTAAATAGTACAACCACACTGATTTCTATAGTTTGCAACCATCATCCCTCAGACTGGCATCAATGTCTAATCGTTTTCTGTTTGACACTTGTCATTGTGCTGCTATGATAATTTTCTGAATTACTTTGTTATTTTTTTATTTAGTTCTGAATTCATAAATGGTGAGCTGAGAATGGCCCATCAAGCATCCTCTGTCTAAGAGTACTTTGGCAATTTCTGTGTGAGAGTGACAGCTCCTGGTCGAAACCAATAAACTTAACAAAAATTACTACAAAGTTTTAGACAGTGATATAGCATACTCTCTCTTTTTCTGAATGCATTTATTTATTTGACTTCAGGTAGATATTTACATCTCAGCTAATTTTATAGCCTTTTTGAAATAAACAGAGAGAAATAAACACCCATAAGTTGCAGTCCATTACCTAAGATAGTTGTGTAAACTAGGTTAGATAATTTTTTTTTTTTTTAAGTGGACCTGGTGACTAGCACAGGTACAGATGTCCACCCTGTAGACATTCAACAAAATGATGGTTTCCCCTTTTATGTTGCTCAGTAGCTTACCCTGGTTGTGTAAATTTGTCATAATTTCTTCCTTTCAGCCTTAACATTCCCAGAGCGGCTAGTTGAAGGTACACATTCACAGAACAACTACTGAGTCAGCCAGCTCTTGGAAATAGGTCTGTCTCCTTCCAGCACTTGCCAATCCCTGGTTTTATCAAAAGAATCCACTGTTTTACCTGCCCAGGAAGCTATATAAAAGTAATTTTATTATTGATATTTTGTAATAGCCTGCTGATTACAACACGTTCCTGGAAAATGTGATCATTAGGGTTTTTCTGTCTTCATTTTTAGTAGTTTTGAGCTCCTAATTAAGGAGACTTTCCTTACCAGTATGCTTTTAAACATCCTGAACAAGGACATACTCCTGCTCTGTTCCATCTTTCCTCCTGGAGTTGGGAGATCAAACAGTGAGTATTTAAAAAGTCATAAACTAAAAAATGGGGAAAAGGGAATCTGACTCTAGTTCACCATTTAGAGTTGTCTCCTGAAATCTGTTTTTCTGACAGAAAAACATCAAAAAAGCATGTTTCCCCACCCTGTGCAAGAACTCTATCTACTACACTGTTAAAGAAATACGATGTTATAAAAAGATGCTCTAAGAAGTTGACTATTATTTTCTTTAAGGGAGCTATTCCATGAACAGACAGGCATTTCAGTGTGAGGCTTATTGGAGAACATAACTGACAGGCAATTCTGGCTGACATCTATAGGAGAAAGGAGGAAGAAGTGGATGTTGTGTGATCTGACAGAGTTAAAAAGCAATGACTATGCTGCCTAAGAGTTTTGAATGGCTTTGAAAGTGGTAATCTGGTATGCTGAAAAAGAGGATGTGTTATACGAGAGAATGTAAAATTTGCCTAGCCCTGATTTGGAAGTAGCAGAATAACTCTTGGTTGGTACTGGTATTGCAACGCAGGCACATAACAATGCTTGTAATTCTAGAGAGAATAAAACATTGGAAAATCTGGTCCACTGTAGACCATAGTCTGGTCCTAAACATGTCAGCAAGACACTGTTCTTACCAGTTCAGAAGAAAGGCTAGGGTACACTTGCACATAGATCTGTCTGGGTCTAGTAATTTTTTCAGTATCTGTCTTTCACCAAAGCTACAGGTAGTGCAAATGATGAAAGAGGGAGCGAGTGAACTTATGCAGATAAGAACATTCATAGCATCAATGTCATCTCTCCTTCCTCCTCTGAAATAATATATACAAAATAGTATCGTGCAGTGACTGTGAATTACAACACAAATGAATCATTCAGCCCACTGAGCATTTGGTTTCGTACTGGTTCATAGACGACATAACCAGGACTGCCAGGGTGAAAACTGTCTTGGTTGGCAGCTAACAGCAATGTCCCTGTGAACTGATTATAACTTTATTGCAAAGATATTTTTCCTAATGCACAATTCACAGGGTCATTCTGTTCCAGAACACTTTGCTATCACAGGTAGTTTTGGATATCTGCACAGGAGAAACCCATGATTTGAGAGAGTGAAAACCGCCATGCTTATTGTCTCAACTTTTTAAATAGAAAGACCATATTAAAACATCACCTTTGATGGCTTTTGTGCATCTATTGTCCTATGCCTTTATAATGTAAATTATTTATTTGATGAATACATATTCCAGAGAAGCTCAGCAATATTAGCAGAGTGATTTACTTTTGAGAACGAGCAGACTGAAAATGAAACCTCCCAAAGGCCTTGGTTCTGATGTCTGTGCTCCCTTTTTAGTACCAGATAACATTCTGGCATTATAAATTCCTTTGTAATCTTGCAGTGACTTCTTGTTTTGAACCAATCAAGTCTCTTTTGATTAAAGCTCATGACCCCATCATAATTAATAATCTATTATATCAAGAACATTAAGCTGAAAAACATTGTTTCCTATTAGTGACCTTTTACAACCCATCTTTTGGCTAAATTACTCCTAGCAGAGCATTTCTTCCGGCTGGCAGGGGGAGTAGGTGTGAAGGGAGTCAGTCAAGAGCAACCTCTGCAGCTAAGGACAGGGGACCTCCTTGATAACTTGGCAGTCCCCAGGGCCCTGCTGCTGAACACTGTCAATGATGAAATAACAAATTGAGGGATATGGGTAAAATGCTGCTTATCCATGTTTTTAACCTAGGGATTCAAAAATAGTGGTTTCATGCAACAACAGCAATCTAAATAACTTATCAAAAAGCAGCATATTTTAGAAAGGTCTCTGGGTCTTTTCAAAGTCAAACTCTGATAGACATTGTCTTTGCCCCTTATGCAGCCTGAAATGGACCTCTGTTGTTGCTCTGTTAGAAACCAATATGTGACTGTGATCAGCGTCCTCGAATATTTGATCCAAATTGATCTTGTCTGTCAACAAAATTAGGTTTAAATGAAGAGTTAGTTGTCCTTTGTCAGCTGAATGAATTCCAGGATGTGGTCCTAAATAAACTAAGAGAGGTGGAAAAACCTGGCTCTGAATAGAATTGCCAGAATTACCTCTGCTGTATCCCATAACTCTTGTAATGCTCCATAGTTTGAGCCTTTGTGTCAAATGCAGAATTAATTTCCTCTTGGGTAATTTTTATGCAAGCCTATAACATAATAAAAAGCTTACAGAAGCTGACAGAGCTACCTGTTAACCTCAGTCAGGTTAGGTCAACATTATAGAAAAGCCATGCCCTGGAACTATTGTAATTTAGTGTCGGCTGGTTTGCTATTTGATTTTATCAGCATCTACAACTTGACCTGAATTTGTAAGATGAACATAAATTATAAATTTGCAATGAAGTTACCCAGCAATTGTATAATGAAAATTACTTTATTTTAACTATCAACATTCATTGAAGGGAACTACATTTGCAAATTGCCTTGTGAAAAGCCTTGCTGATATGAATTTAAGCCATGAGCTTTCAAATCTCCATTTTCTGCAGCCTATTATTTTTTTTCCTCTTTGGAAAATAGATTTGAGTATGATGGGTCTCATTCTCAGAGTTAAATTAATGAATTTGTTATTTTAATGCCTATAATATACTAGTTTATACAATGATAAATATAGGTATATCAATATGGCACTGCACAATGAAACCTACAGAGTCTGTGGTTTAGTGATTGGCAGTCTCTAGGCACCTGCATCTCTATTTCTGTCTGTGTTAGAAAGACTTTTTAGGGGTTTTGTGTCATTCTTAAGCTTAAAAGCTTGTCAGAGTTCACAGACAAGTTAATCCTCTACCTGTCTCAGGGGTAAGTTGTTCCTCTATCGGCCTCACTGGCCCTGCTATTGTGAGCACGTGAGGATGCTTAGAATACTGAGGTTACTCTGAGAACCTGTCAACTGAACCAGACTGTACAAAATAGGAGAAGTCTCTCCTTTAGTCCATAACTGATGGTCAGGGCACTGACACTGGATGTGGGAGATTTGTGTTCAGTTCCTTTCTTGGTGCACACAAATGAGAGAGACTTCTTCTCTAGGACCTCCAAATAGAGGGTCATCAATCCCAGCAGGATACAGCCTTGGGTGACGCTGATTGCATTTTGGAAGTGCAGTGGGATATCACAACAGTATTAGATAGGTATTGTCACTGCTGTGCTTTGCTGCAGAACTTCTCTGTCCACAAGACTGGTAGAGCTTGAGTGCATTAGCTGTTAGACATGGCATCATAGAATCATGGAACAGTTGGGTTGGAAGGGACATTAAAGATCATCTTGTTTGAACCCTTCTTCCATGGGCAGAGACAGCTTCCACTAAAACAGATTTCTCAAAGCGCCATCCAACCTGGCTTTGAACACTTCCAGGGCATCCACTCCTTCTCTGGGCAACCTGTTCCAGTGTCTCACCAGCATCGCAATAAAGCGTTTCTGCCTGATATCTCATCTTACCCCACTCCGAAGTGCTTTTCAAGGGAAATATGGAGAAGCTGATGAGTCCAGAGGAGAACACCTGGCAAAAACATCACTTATGGAATTGTTTAGCATTAAAAAATGAAGACTGAAGAGTTTCTGTGTGGTAGAGGTAGTAAGTGGCAAAAAGGTTGCATACTGTTCATTACATCTATTGTAAATAGTGTAAAATGCAGCAAGGAAAATCTAGTTTGGAAAGAATTTTCTTTAGGTCAGGATTTTTAAGCACTGAAACAACTTGTCAGAAGCTATTGTAGTTCTAAAGAACAAATATCTCTTGGGAGCAGTATTAACTGTTGCTGCATTAGGCCAGTAATTTTCTCATAGTACGCATATTCTGTCTAAATGACCCTCCAAACCTTGTGTTTCAATCACAATGTCCTTATATGTCCATGTAAAGCATGTAAATGCTATGAGGTTGATAACATATGAAATAAGTACTCTAAAATAGGTGTATTGGTCCTTAAATCATCAATGAAATAATTGTTGTGAGCCCTGTATGGTATGTTGGCATTGCCTCTCTGTCCTGGGCAGTGAACTAAGAACAAAGACTTTGAGAAAGTCACACAGGAAGTTGTGGCCCAGCTCGGGGGCTGAATATAGTGACTAAGCCACAAGCTTCTCACTTCCTCTCTAAATCATTTCTAATGATCAACATAAAGCAACAACAGTTTTTATGATAAGAGAGAGATGTATTATTATCGAAAAGCTCTTGGGATGCACAAGGCAGCAGGGTTGTCTCGGTTGTGTTGTTTGAAATTGAAGTAAGGTTTCATTTTAGGCATAAAGAGACCATTACTAGATTGACAGGTATTTATTAAAAAGAGGTCGACAAACGGAGTGAGAATAAAGCCTGCAACTGAGAAGCCCAGGATGAAACACACACTTGCTATGAAGACAGGCTGAGAGAGTTAGGGCTGTTCTGCCTGGAGAAGAGACGGCTCTTGGGAGACCTTAGAGCACCACCAGTACCTAAAGGGGCTACAAGAGAACTGGAGAGGGACTCTTTACAAGGGCAGAGAGTGATAGAACATTAGGGAATGGCTTAAAACTGAAGGAAATTTAGATTTGATATAAGGAAGAAATGATTTGCTGTGAGGTTATTGAGGCACTGGAACGTATTTCCCAGAAGATTCTGGACACCTCGTCCCTGGAAATGTTCAAGGCCAGGTTGGATGTGGCTTTGAGCAACCTGGTCTAGTGAAAGGTAACCCTTTCCATGGTGGAGGGTTTGGAACAAGATGAACTTTAAGGTCCAACCCAGGCTGTTCTATGATTCTGTGATTCCATGATTCTATGATTCTATGACTCTAATCAAGTGTGATAAAATGAACTCTGAATTATAATTGTAGGTGGAAGTCAAAAGTTAGAAGGCAAAATAAACAGCTCAGAATTATTGGAATGACCTGTTTTTAGTGAAGACTGGCATATTTACATGCATAGTGTGCCACCCAAAGATTTCAGTAAGCAGCAAACAACCGCCACTATAATTTATATGCATCTGAGCCTCTTCTCTGGAAAAGAGACCACTTGTAATTCAAAGAGGAAATATCAAGCATTTATAGGGCAAGAGAAAAAGGATCAAACCATACTCATGTTGACTGTATATCTAACCAACTGAAAACATTTTCCAAAGCACAATACAAACAAATTTCTTTCACATAATTGAGACTTCCCACAAATTCAGGACAATCTAAAGTCTGTTCTTGAAGAAATGAACTCTAGAATATATGACTGCATTACAGCACAATGAGAACAAGCTAAACAAGTCATTTCTGTACTCATCCAGAATGCACAATGGAGGGCACCTGAATTTAATTAACTGGTACTGATATAAAGGGAAGAGAAAAAGATGAAAAACTTTTGCTTTATTTCAACCACTGAAATACTGCTTGTTAAACATATCGCAATGAGGCCATGGCAATGATTGTTACACACACACATGTCTATCTATCTGTCTATCTATCATTTATCTGCCTATCGCATATGCTTACATGGATGCTTCCATGTTATTGTGACTTTCATACGTTAAAACATGGCTTTGTTTAATCATTGAAGTCCTAGGTACCTTACTTAACCAACACGGCTACAATGACAAGCTGCTGTTGTCTTAGGAGTAACGTGAATAAAAGGTAAAGTGAGCATTATTAAAGAGAAAGTAAAAGGGCCTGACAAAAGACAATATGCTCTTTTTTAACTTTCCCTTCAAAGAAGCAACAATTAACATCCACTAGATTTTAAGGGCTGGGTTACGGAAAGCAAACTAGAAAATGTTCTCAGAAAAAGGTAGACCTGGTTTTCGAAGTGAGAATCGTCTATCAGTCATTTGTCACATGAAACTTGCCCAAAACACATCTTGTTCAAAACTACTAATTGAATAATTTTTATTGAATATACTTCACTGATTTGAAAAGAAGGTGTTTATAACATATTCTACAGAACTGTCTGCTTACACATGATCTGCTTATGCCCTTTCTAATTATAGAAATTGGACCTTCAAATGAAATCACCTTTTACAATCATATGCTCTCCCCAATATATACCAAATATTTTATAGGCCTTTCATGTCAAGAGATTGAAATATACTTGACA
Source organism: Pseudotriccus pelzelni (assembly GCA_035584735.1). Taxonomy (NCBI): domain Eukaryota; kingdom Metazoa; phylum Chordata; class Aves; order Passeriformes; family Tyrannidae; genus Pseudotriccus; species Pseudotriccus pelzelni. The sequence continues at coordinate 103,268,997 of JAWMRA010000113.1, forward strand.
AGTTACATTTAATCCATGATCTATGTTGATTGTTTGAGGCATCAAGAAAATGCAAAGCATACAGAAAAAAATATGAACAATGAAAATAAAAACTAGAAAGTATGTTGTATATAATAAAGAGCTATTACTTCAAGATGCAGTCTGTGTCATAACAGCTGCAGGATTCTTAGTCCCATGAAAAATGTTATCTATGAGTTAAATATTTGAATACTTTTAGGAGTCCACCACCATTTATATATGGATGTTCACATGTGAATATTTGAAGCTTCTTCTTTAGAGATTTAGCTACTAAAACAAGTCAGCTGTGGGATGAAGGTCTATAACACAGACAAATTCTTTAATAGGTGTAAAAATAGCAGCAACATTTCAAGGTTATTTGCCAAAAATTCTTAAATAATACTTTGATGTTAAATCTTCAAAGAACTACACATACATTAACTAATTGGTCACTTTTGCTTTGCTGTACAATAGGTAAACATATTTACATTATCTGCTCACTGGATATTTTTCTTACTTTGCCAAGAGTGTTTTGGACCAGTATTTAGGTGATGACAAAGTAAAAAGAAGTAGGAAACATTAAAAAGTACTGAAAATACTAGCTTTGATAATAGGATCAATTCCTGGTCATTATACATGTGAATTTAGGATCTGAGTGATCCACTGAGTTGTACAAATCCGTAAACTGTGCTCTTATTTTTACTGGAGTTCAAGTATGTTAAGATCAGACTTTGCTGCTGTTTTTCTCAGGAAGTATTATGCAGGGATAGATCAGTGTTACATATACCAAAATTACTGTATTGGGGATGTAATTACTAACTCAATATACTCCTAGGCCAGAGACATGTGGCTACAGAATTACTGAAGCTACAAGGTTTCAGACCAAAGGAAGACAGGGGTTATCATCTTTTGGTAGAACTGGCTGGAAAAAAAATGTCTGAAAAATGCCTGGTATTTATTTCTGTCTTAGTATAGAAAACAAGAAGAGATTGTCCAACAGAGAGTTCAACAATTGAGCAACTTGTCTTGGGGGAGAAGAAAGTGGAGGTTTGTAAAGTTCTGCTTTCTGTCTGGACTAATCTGTAACAAAATCTTGAAACCTCCACATTCTAGAAGAATGAACCTGACCACTAAACTACAGCATCAGGGCACTGCAATGAAAAGTTGCTGCTAATTAAATCATCATCATCATGGCTAGGCTTCAAGAACGAAGATTTGGGAAGGGCTCTACCCATGCTTGCTACAAGCATGATGATGGCTAAAAAGGCCAATGCGAGACAGACAAGTCCGGTCGCAAAAGGCACAGCAGAAAGACTCCCCAGCTGATAT
>JAWMRA010000113.1:103273889-103288760 GCA_035584735.1 Pseudotriccus pelzelni
TCAGCTGGGGAGTCTTTCTGCTGTGCCTTTTGCGACCGGACTTGTCTGTCTCGCATTGGCCTTTTTAGCCATCATCACGCTTGTAGCAAGCATGGGTAGAGCCCTTCCCAAATCTTCGTTCTTGAAGCCTAGCCATGATGATGAATGTTATTTTATCATGTGACTAAGGATAAGGGATATGGTTTTATGCTACCTGTATTCTGCTACCAGAAAAGTTGAAAAAATTTTTTGTCAGATCCATAGTTTATTTTTCTCTCCTGAGTCCATTTATTTAACATTCTTAAACATATGTCAAAGATGAATTTAGCCTTATTATCTTTTATACTGATTTTTACAAGTATTTCCAGACTTCAGGCACAGCCTAACAAGATGATGATGTTCATTGTTAAGGATGTTTCTCCTCAGCTCATTCAGCTGGGACTCAAGTAAATTCTGTAAACATTTCCCATGGCAGCTCCCCAAGGTGTACACAAATGGTAATCTGGAGTGGGTTTTTTCAACTTTTTTTTTTAAATCTTGGGCCTTTATTCATGGAAGTAATTTAATCAATTTGGAAAGAAATTGCCTTTAAAACAGGGGAAGTTGTGGGTGCTTTCAAGTGTCTATTTTTGGATCACGTATGAAAGAGGAAAATAAACAAAGTATTATGTTTATGTTTAAGACTCATTTAGAAATGGCTCATAATGGCATATGCTAAAGATGATGAATAGTAAAGAGAACTGGTCACGTAATTATTAGAAGAAACCACACATTGTCTCGGAGAATGTAAATCAACAAATTAGAGTCAGCCACAGTCAGCCTATTCTGGGGATTTACTCTGTGGCTCTGACAAGACCTCTGTTCAGCTGCAGCGCTGCTACTGCTTGTCTGGTTCCAGGGCAGCACATGCTCACTGCAAACTGGCCCCTGGGGTTACTCCTGTCCTACATACTATTTATGAATGCAATCCAGCATTCTTTTGCTAGATTGTGTATTTCCAAGAACACGTGGCTTTTCTGTTTTCAAAAGGTGACTTGAAATAATACATTGTGAAAGTCAGAAAAAATCCCCATAAGGTCTTTGGAGGGGGCAGGAGTTTAAAAATATCTTTCAAACAGCAGTAACATTTTACGATAAAATATTTCAGACAGCTTCTCTTTGTTGTTTGAACTGTGCATTCCATGTGAATTACTGGGAAGAGGCAAGGCTGTAGATATGTTGTTAGAAAACATGCAGTAATTTTCCTTTTAAACTTGCAAATAGTGAGACAGGAGAAGCAAATAGGCACTGATTGATGACATGCATTTTTCAGCTATATCTGAGAGTATATCTTTAATTAAAAACAAAATTTCTGTCAATAATATTCATATTTCTCTTGAGTTTCCTTTTTGAAAACACATAATAGTGGTATTTGGCTAGACAGAACATCAAATAAGTGGAATATAAGTTCAGATATTCACTTCATTTAGTGTTTCTTCCAAGATTACCCTTTTGTCATACCATCTGTATTTCACCTAACAACTACCATTGAAAGAATTCATACTGTATATTAGGACTCTTTCAGTAACTTTTGGGGAAAACGAATAAAAGAACATCTATTAACTTTGAGAGGAGTAGGTTTAGGGGTCAAGATGATGATGGAGAACTTTGTTTTCTCCACAGTTAATTTGTTGACATTACTGCCATAAATAATTGCCCTCTGTGATTGAAAGATCAGGAATGGGATAAATATATATATATATATATATATATATATATATATTGCAGATTTTGAACTATCTTACTTTATATCAACAAAAGTTGATACTGAATTCTTATGCTATGGAATAAGCATAAGAAGTCAAACCTTGACCCTTAATTTCTTATTACTCTGAGTTGTGCTTCAGTGGTACAGAAGAATGAAGGCCTCCACATGTTGCTTTCTCTATTGTACAGTTTGAAACAGTGGCTAAAAGTCTCATCATCCTTTCACCTGTAAATCTGTGTTGCAAGAGGAAACACTGCTGTTTCAGAATGGAAGACAAGTGGGTCTAAAGTTCAGGTCGCTTTGTTTCTTTGCTAACTCATTTAGCAAGCTACAGAATTAAGGCTGAAGAACTGTTGTGTCTTTGGAGCGCCCTGCCCAATGAATGCCCTCTTCTCAAGCATTATTTATCCTGCTATTATACCACAGTCAATTATCTGTGACTGTGCTGACTCCCTTTATTCATTTTTAAACTCACTTCTGTGGTAATGGAAAGTGATGCCAAGCTAGCCACAACTTCTGTCTGTCCCCAGAATAACTGTAGCACTGAAGATTTACAGCAATCTCTACTGAAATTGCCCAAGGCGTTCATTCTTCAAACTTTCTGGCTACATCCATATAAATTAACACAAGGATAATTGAAAGACAAAAAATTGGGTCCAATTGCTTGTTTCTTGTGTTTCTTCACTGAAAGGAAGATGGGTTTGGTTTTCCTTTACCTTGTGGGGGTTTGAAGATCAGTGTTACTTTGAAAAGAGGATTCACTCTTTTGCAGTGTTGCCAGGACAAGTTAGGCTTACTAATTCCAAGACTTTCCTAGGAAAATACTGGGCCTTCCTGAACTACAGGAAGATGTCATGGTAGAAGGCAGGTGACTATACAGGGACAGAGGTGCCGGTGAATCAGGATAAGAGGTGGACAAGCAGCAGCAAGGATGCCCAGGAAGGAACAAAGGGACCGTCTAGGAAAAGACTTAATGGGGGGAATGTACCTAAAAAATAGGATCCCGGAACAGAGAGAGGGCACATGGCAAGATGCAGGAAGGAGAGAGCTAAAGGGTGGCTCAGAAAAAAATCAGGTGAAGTGTTACAGAGGATTGAACAGGAGTTTGGGTGTCAATAGCAGGAGGTGACTAGAAGCATAGTAAGTGTGAAGACTGAGGCAAGAAGGAAAGACAAAACCTCAAATAGCATTTCACTGGGTAAGAAATACTCTTCCTATCATGGGGAAGTTTAAAATTTAAAATCAGGGCTGCAGAACTTGGTCATGCTCACAGCAGAGTCTTTTGCACTGAAGAGGAAAAATAATTTCTTCAGTTCCCCCTCAAATTCTTGCAGCTTCAAGCAGAACAGAGGCAGTCATCTTCCGTTTTACAAATCTGAGTATATTTCCCTTCCACTTGTAAACATAAATTAAATGTTAGGTCATCTTACACTGTTTATTTCCAGCTGTACTCCTGGTGCAAATTCTTCTGTGTATTTGTTAATCCCAGCATGGCCTTCTGCACTGGCTCACAACCCTTCTTGGAATAAATCCAAGAGACACTGTATTATGTATGCCACTTTTAGAGAAAAACTCTTTACAGCTGAGGGGGAAAAAAAGAAAGATCACTTTCAATTTGTGTTCAAATTCTTCTGTCTTAATTAGCTTTGTTTTGTGGCTTGAGGAACCAGATTTTACTACACTTATTAGCAAGGCAGACTGCCTTATCAGCATCATTCTTCTCTGTGTGTACTTAAGTATTGCTGAGCTCTGCAGTTTTGTAATCTGCAAGCTTTCATTTATTTTAAAGTTTGTTACAATTATAGTATGCAAATTATTAAATGCAAATGTTGTTATATTATCAGTTAAAAGTGCAGAAGTGAGAATAAAAATAAAATAAAATTTAAAAGGGCAAAGAGGAAAAGATAACATGAAAAAATAAAACAAATTATATAATGCCCTCAAAGTACATATTTATGAATACTAATGCCTCTAGGTAAATTCTTTTACAGTAAAGGCATTGCTGTATAAGAACAATGAAGTAAACTAAAATGGATAATAACTGAAATTCTCTGTTTATCCTGACATAATTTCTACAGTGTCACCAACACTGTAGTTTTGAAGACAAATTAAACCGCAGCTACAGATCAAAGATTTACAGTTTACAGTCCTTGTTCTTAAACCCATATATGTTTACATATAAACATCTTAAAAATTCTACTAAGAGTCCCTTGTGGAAGAGTCTAAGCGTATAGCTCCTGTCAAAGTCAATGGGGTTAGACAGTTAGGGCAAGAACTGTAAAGGGATTCACTAAAATTCATAGCATGGGAATTCACAGCCTTGAATCTGACACCTAGACGATGTGTGTGCTGAAAAATAAAACAACTTAGGCACATATGTGCACTAGAGTTGCCAGCTGGTATGGCATGGCCAGCATTCACATGGATACTGGACATTCCCTTGCTCTAAAACAAGCAGGCCACTTTTGACTGGAGATCATAAAAATGACATGTTTGGTGGGGAGCTGCCTAAGGTAATTAGGGGAAAACAGAAAGTTAACCTCGTGATATTTGATTTATTTTGCTGTCTTTGCTGCTCTGTGTGCTACGTTTAGTCAGTCTTTTGCTTGGATCCCTGCTCCCATCAGCAATATGATAACATTGTAATGAATTTGGAGACTTCCTTCTCCTCTGCATGACCGTCTGTTTTGCAGCTTGGAAGATGTTTCTCAGGCTGTAGCCATACTAGTGTAGGTAAATGTACCAAACCTGAGCCTCTGGAACTTCATCACCTGTGCCATAATGTTGTTAGCACGGATCTTGACATTGTTTTGGTCAGTCAGTGAGCATTCTCCCAGACCTCTGCCTGGCACAGTTCAGGAGCCAGCACAGTTCAGGAGCTAGCAGAATCTAGGTACTCTTTCTTATTGGCAGTTTGAATATGAGTTGAATATTGGCAAGTGAACATGTGTTGGAAACAAGTTTAATAGAGTGGAAATGGAGCAAAGAAACCAGCCTTATTAGTCTTTGAGGGTCAATGTTATTCCTTGACAATTCTTGGTATGGTGGTATATATAATTCCAGATTTAGTACTAGAAGATTGAGCTCAATTCCTTCTTTTGCTGCAAACATCCCATAAAGACTTACAAACAGCTTCTTCTCTGACTGTACCTACCTCCCTCCTATGGCTGCACAAACTCCTTTATATAGGATACTGTTTCCCAAATGCATCTTTCTAAGTGTTGGACTTTAGTGTTGTTTGTTCTGTGGCTCATATATTCTTCAGGTTTTGTATTTCACTTTTAAATTTTGTTCATCTTTCAAATCTGTTTTCTGTTATCAGCTGCTGTTTTACCGTTGAATCATTGTATCCAGCTCCCCTTGAAATTTCCAGGTGATTGCTAGGTCTGCTCACAACCTAGAAAGAAAATTAACCATCCCTATAAAAAACTGAATTAATTTTGTGTCACATGATGTTTGCATTTTCTTAGCAGTTAGTGGGCTAATTTTGTTTTCTTTGTTGTGGAAGGGCAGATTCTATTGACTTCAAGCTGCAGTACATGGCAGATTGTGTCTATCTTGTTCCTAAAGGAAATTTTTGACACCATAATAAATGCCAAAAGTTCTAGAATTGCGTGTAAAATAGGAGGCTTTCAATTTAAAACTGTTAAGTACTTCCTTGGAAGAAAAATATTTTTTCTAAGGAAAAAATTGCAACAAAATGAAAAAAAACTTGTATAAACCTCTCAATCAAAATGTTTAATATTTATGCTGAATATCTATATGTTCAATAAGACAATCAACCAGGTGTTCTTTAGCAAAGAGAGATAACACAGTCGTGTTTTTACTCATGTGGGAAAAAAAAAAGTCAACTCTTTGATTTGCAATTGCATTGTACATGATTCATCTCTGGTTAACTGAACTGAGATTAAAAGAAATCATTCCTGTTAGTGAATTCTGGTCAAAAAATCCATTCTAACTATCCAGATAGAGAAGCCTCGCATTCCCATATGGATATTCTTGTCTTCAAAGAACTTGACTATTGAGCATAGTTGCAGTGTAAGTTGAATAAAATTATGACCTTGAATCTTAAGAGCTAAGCAAATAATCAAGGTAATAGAAAAGTGTCATCACTGTGGCTGATATTCAACTTGCCATAAAAGATTGAGGAAAATGCTGTTAAGTACTATAGGTTAAAATTAGATACAAATTTGAAAGTCTGTCGCCAGATGAAAAAACAACTGTTCATCATAATCATCATTAACATAAATATAATGAATAGTAACATTCTGGAATATGTTATTATGACCTTACTTGGTCTGAGTCTGTTTAAATTGATTTGGATTGTCATATAACTGCTTATATACACTACATATTAGATATAAGTTTTCATGTCATTCACGTGTAAAGACATAATTCATCTTTCTAAAATCTAATTTAAATCTCCTGCTATATTATGTTCAACCAAAGCTAGATGAGGCATTCACAAAAACTCATATACAACATTATGAAAGACACCAAAAAAAAAAAAGCTTTGGAATTTTTTCTTGTATACTTTATCCCTGGAGTTGTTCAAGAGGTGTCTGGATCTGGTGCTGGGTGGAATGGTTTAGTGGTTTAGGGGTTACAGTGGTAGTACTGAGAAGATGGTTGAAATGGATGATCTTGAAGGTCTCTTCCAACTTAGATGATTCTATGATTCTGTACTTCCTCTATATTTCAACATGGGGAAAAAACCAGATATTACCAAGTGTTAGAAGTGCAAGATACAAATCTTTTACTGGTATAAAACTCCAAACTTAGTCAGGAAAAGAATCTAAAAATGTTATAGGTCAGAGATTTTTTGGAATGGTTTAGGCAAACATCTTTCAGGAAGATCTGGTAATAGAGGTATTTGCCCTTGTATTTGATCATGTTTATTGGATGCTTTCTTGAAATTCTTTCTAACCTTTCCTTTTTTTTGGCAGGCTGTTGCATCTGCTTTCTGTTTGTCAGCCACTTTTTCTTTCACTGTTTCAGACAATGATGGACCTTTAGCAAAGTGGAGAAACGGGTGAGATGGTGCTTCATGATGGTACAAACCTATATTTCTGGACTGATGAGACTTCCTGCACATCATTCCTGCAGATTTCCGGATTTGAATCTGGCCACCTTTCAAGGTGTCATAGAATGGCAGAGCACATGTGGAGAGACAATTCTTTCCATGTCTATGACTCAGGAGGCCTATGGGCTATATTCTCCTCCTGTGATGGTAACCAATACAATTAGCTACACACCCTGGAATAAATGTTTATCACTGCCCTGGACACCAGGATCTTTTATGTGTTGTAGGTACTATCGATACATTGGATACAAGAATTTTTCAAATGGTCATTTGCATTTAACTGAAGTAGTGGGGTCAAGAGAGAGCTCAGCCCCAGTTATTCTGAAATTGTGGCAATGTTTATAATCCTCTCTGCTACATCCAGTTCTCACAGCCAGGACCACGAGCCAGAGTTCAAAGGCTATCTCATGTCAGTGACATCAGTCTGTTGCAGAGAGCACATTACATTTGGGTTCACATGATTTTGTCTACCTTCAGGATAAGGAATGTAATAAAAAAAGACGAGTAACACAAATGTTTAAATGAGACATGTATCATAGCATAAAATTTCATGGAATTCCCTGGAGGGGAGACCAACAATTCACATTATACTTACGGATGACAGACAAATCTTCAGATATATAGACACCATGATATACATAATTTCTAAGGATCCACAATCCTATCAGAAATATCCAGTTTAAGATTTCTCTATTTTTTATTTCTCAGTATTCTACTTCATGCTTAACAAATAGAAGGAAAAAAAATCTGCATTGTAAATGTAGTATTAATATGTTCCATATAAAATATTTACAAATTATTCGTTCTTAGTTTTCAAAGCACTTAAATTCTTGTCTTTACTGGACCAAAGGAAAAAACCCCAATCTCTATATTAAGATGAAACAGGCAGTGGGAATGGATTTAAAACTGGTTGTTGAGGTAGTTACATATATTTCCTTGACAAGGCTGCATAGTCCTAGGGATCCTGCAGAACTGGCAGCTGCTCTCGTGCCACACAATCTGCAGTCTACAACAAAAGGTGAAACATGAGCCAAAAAACATGCAGGTAGGCAGAGACAGGGGAAAGACATGGTCAACGTGACAGTCAGAAGCTTTAGCAAGGGTTATAAGCCTTAGCTGTAGATTGATTAAACCAACTGTTGCCATTAACAACATAGTTTGAAACATATCACTTGCCATCGTTTGTTATCAGATGGTACCTGGACTCCAGCAAAGAGAAGGTTTCAGAAGAAATTTGATTAATGTGGTAGCTTTAGAGAACTTGACCACACACATTAGACTAGAAAATGGTTTAATAACTCTGGGAAAAGGGAACATTTGGGTGATCAAAACTCATAGTGTTTGTAGAGCAAAGGGGATGGATGACTGATATTAAAACTGGAATACCCTAACAAAGTATTTTTTAAACAACATCTGGAGTTTGATTAAAATCAGACGAAGTACAATTAAAACCAATTTGGACAGAATTCAGTATTCAGTCTAATGTTAATAACTTGTAAGTGGAAAACAAATGGATAAATAGTACAGCCTATAGAATATTTAATTTTTTATAATCATATTGTTAAGGCTTTAATAGTCTAAAAATATCAATCAGATTTATTTTGAAGGCCACTGTCTTGCACGTTCCAAGGTTTTTAGCAACTGCATAAGTCACATGTGTCACATATACAAGTGCAGCCAATTCCTAAGCACTCTAAGTCATAAACCTTAAGAAAAAATGCTGTATGGAAAAAGGCAGCCAAAGTCCTCCACACTTCAGGTGTACTAGCTAAGCAGCTTAAGTCTGCTGAGATATGATTTCAAATCTTCAATGCTTATTTGTGAGAAATTACTGTAAATATCATTAATATAATGACACATCCATCTCTGTCAAATAAAAATCATTGGTACAGTAAAGAAAGAAGATAAATTGTTCAGATGGAAAGCACAGCATTCTGAGTTCTCACCTTGAGTGCAAGGAGGTGATTTTACCAAATTTTAACCTTTTCTGTAAATTTTGAGCCAACTTTGCTTTGAGGGGAAGAATAACATCTTTTTCTAAAATAAATAAATAAATAAATGTTTATACTTTTTAATATATGTTATATATATATATACACCTATGCAAAACTACTGTCATTTCAATGATTTTTTTGTTTCAATAAACACATATTAACAAAACAGACATGCATAATAGGCAGATGAGATAGATCTTTGAAATATTATCTTCTCATACATTTCCTGAGCAATTGAGAACATCTAAATTATTAATGTTATCAATCTCCTTCAGCAAAGGAGATTTATTTTGCAAATTCCAGCAACCCTAATCAGCTGAATTTTTAAATACCCAATGTTTCTGTATTCCTTTACTGTTTGTTTTCAAGTGTTGATTTTTTTAAAATGCCACAAAAGAGGAAAACAAATCACATCTTATATTAACCCATAACCTTTTAAGCTACAGAAACAGACAGGTCATTTTTTTTTTTTAGTGTTGACATTCTGCATGTGTAAGAAAAACTTATGTATGTAGATTCCTCTCACAAGAGCTTCAGGGCATAACCCAGACAGAGAAGCCATCACTTTTCCATTCTGCACCCAGGCTGCTGACAAAAGAATTGTGCAAATGAGCCTTTAAATCCTTAAATAGTCACTACACAATGCATGAAAGAATGCAGCGCGGGACAAAGGGCAATATTCACAGTTTATCTCAGGGTGATGGATCTGAATCGACGCATGAACATGGGTTTGTTACGGGATGGAGTAGGCCGAAAACCCCTACTGAGAACCCAGTGGCCACAGTCTGTAATGCAAACAGTCAGGCTAAGTCCTTCACAATTAGGGTAAATGGAACTGGCCATTATCTGAACTTCAACTTGTTCTCATGATTGATATGGGAAATGAAAAGTTGTATATATCTCTACAAAGACTGCGAGTTTTCTTCTCCTGACCAATGCTAGGAATTGGTAGATTCATATTTTAATGGAGAAATTCCTATTCTATATTTCCATTTAGTAAAAGTGTTGGCACTTCCATCGACACTGCCATCAACATTATAAATTTGTTGCTTTCTTAGAATTTTAGCTATAGATGAGACATAAAAATAAGCTTACAAAACTGAATCTATACAAAACCTATGTAATTTATACTGATCATAACCTATATGGACACATACCTGTTCATCCACATCCTCCATACCATCAGCCTGTTGTCAGCCTGTATAAATATTCATAGGTAACCAGCAGCTAAAGAGTTACTTGTCTTGTGGCATTCAGCACTTCGGGAAAACCGGGGTCCTTTAGAGAACGTGTGTAATGTAGAGCATTTATGAGTATAAATAAATGTATTTTACCTATATTGTCCTTAACAGCTATTAAAATAACTTGTATTAATGTTTCATGTATCCAAAAATACAAGAAGTCTAAAATTAATCTTGAGGTAATGCATTACAGTGAGGCAAATGTTTACTTCTTAGTGCTCAAACAGGGAATGGAGGGCCTGGAGCAAGAGGTTGCTGCACCCCATCCGCTGCTTATTCTCCTTTTTTTCAGCTTACAGCAGTGAGAAGGGAAAATATGACACTGCTACCTGTATAATATGTGCAAACCAAGCAGTCAAAGCATCCACAAAGCAGCAAATGTTCCTCTACACTTTTGAAGAGGAAGGAATTCTCATTAGCTCATTAAAAATACCTGATTGAAACAATCTCTTCTGATTTATATCTCACCTGCTAACATTTACGGGTGTATAAATTCAGGTAACTTTCCAGGAAACGTGATCTGTGAAAGGACATATGATTTCACATAAAGACCTGCACGAAGGCCACCAGGACAGCCAATGAAACACAGAGGCTTCAAGAAACTCTCTTCAAAGCAACCCTATGTATTCAAGTATACACTGCATTCAAGTTGGATGGATTTCCCTTTTGTCTATAGTCATCAGAGGCAAGTGACATCTTGAACGCCTCAAGAAGATTAAATAGCAAAGCTCAGTCGGAAGCTTAAAAAAAAGAGAGAGAAAAGAAAAGGGCCAACTTGGCCATTATGGAGCTGGTCCTTTCTTGTCTGTGAAAGAGCTTTCAAGGAGTACTATTGGAAGAAGAAGGCCCAGATAAAGAATACAATGATATTAGAAAGGGAGAACTCCGAGTGGAACCAGAGGGTGTGGGTTGTGCTGAATGAAGGATTAGTGCAGCTTCACAGCAAAGAAAAGGGGAATCCTAGTCAAGATGAAAATGAGGAATTACTTTTTTTAGACTCCAGTTCACTGAGCAGCAACAATGCATGATGGGAGGTACTTGACATAACACTCTTCCAGGCCATGTTTGCTCTCCATGTGGGACCAAGAGAAAACAACAACAGTGGCACACCAAAACAAAACAGTTTTTAACCTAATAAACTTACTCAGACATTCTTTTCTGCAAACCTTGGGTTTTATTTACCATGGGGTATCTGCATGTTGAACCAATCACATATGGGAAATTAGCATGCCAGATTTGCAGACAATGTGCCTTTCAACAAGCCTGTACTTTGCAAAAGGTTCAAATCAATGCATTTTTATTGCACATTAGAGGAAAGGAAGATATGTTGAGTGTTGAATTCTTCGCAGTCATCAGAAATAATTACCTTCTGGAACATCTTACAACAAATTAGAAGGCAAAATGATGCAGAAATAAAAAGCGCATTGTGTTCTTAAGATGTGTGCACAACAGTCAGGTTGATTCTGAGTTGGGAAAGGAGAGTGCACTTCCCTAACAGACAGTTCTTGTGCTAGGGAAAGGACTCTTAATATTATTCTGTAAATCACTGACCTATTTTCCCATGTGTGAGGAATCCGTAGTCCCAAAATTACATAAATAGTTGTGACATATCCAAGGTGGAAAATAGGTTGGAACACAAGGTCTCTGTGATGACTTATTCATTAAGATAATACAAACACATGATTCAGGTTAGGGTGAGAAGCGGCAGGTTAAGAGCATTCTGGGGATGCTGCCACATCCACATCACAAAGGGAGAGGAGTAAGTAGGACTCCTTTACCTGTTGGTGAAATCAAATCATTATGGGTAATAGAGGGCAAAAGAAACAAGCTGTTCTACCTCATCCACTTCCCTAAAGTGTCAGGAAAAGCTCAAGCAGCTTAGGATATTACAAAGTATTAATCTAGTGCAGAAACCCCTGCTGTCCTTATGGGCTAGGGACCCTTTGCTGAAAAGCTTTCTTCAGGCCTTGATGAAAGAGCTGAATGGGCGAAAAAAAAAAATGACCCTGGGATCATCCAGTTTCCTTGGCTACCTCTCAGTCCAGGCAAACATAAAGTTTTGTCAGGGACAAGACAGAAGTGTCACCTCCCTCCAGTACCACATCAGTTCATGAAGCTGTTAATCATGAAATCAGAGACTGCATCTCAAGAAACAGCTGGAACAGCACAGATATGAGTACAGTAAAAGGAAGCTTCTTCCTAAAATGTATGAATTGCCTGCACTTGTGGTGAGGTGTTATTTAGATAATCAATAAGAAGAGAGAATTTATGGTATTGGAACAGCTTGGTTTGACAGGTTTAGCCAGAAGAAGGTGTAGGGGGGATATAACTAAAATGTTCACTGGCAAATGTCATGAAAGCATCTAAAATAAAGAAAAGGCTGAACCTGGTCAAGTGAGCTGTGGCTGTAAATACACTTAGGAAATCAGAAGGTCCTTTTTGGCCTTTTGTTTTGGCAAGGGTCTCTCAATAGCAACAAAACCAAAAAGTAACTAGTTCAAAGGCTGAGCCGAAGGTATGGATGGTATGACTGCTGCTGTTGTTAATAGCTGACTAGATGTGAGAACCTTAAGCTAACGGAACTGAACTGTGGCTTTTGAGCCCAGCTTATAGTGTGATATGGAGGTTGTAGTGTGCAGCCTGCCAGTCTGCTCTCTTTCTACGATGCTCCCTATGTTTGTTTCCTTTTCTTCTTGCATTATCTGTTCTTCCTTCCTACTCACTCTACTGACTTCTAAAGGATAGACCAGAGGTGCTGGATGGTGATCACTCAAAGAAAATTGATGAGAAACCAGAAATTAACAGCCCATGACTACGCAAGGGCAGTCACTGCCTCTTCTGCTTCCCTGCAAGTGTGTGTGGTGGTGTGGAAAGGAGAGAGTGCTATATATGCCTCTGATCTCCAGTATAAAATCCTGGTTTTTCCTGATTATCATATCTAACCTCTTTTTTCTACCTTATTAATAGGAACAACCTTGCAGTCACCTGGATCTGCACAACAAAAGATGGATCATCTGAGTGTTCCACAGGGTGACTGTTCAGGAGTCAAAGCTTACTTCTCATGCAATCATCAGTTTGGAGACTGATTTCTTCAGATGCTGCATCACTGGAAGGCGGTTTTTAGCCTTTTGACAAGCTTGGAAAGAATTTCTGATTTCACAGAGTCTACACGAAAATTCGAGTGGACATGCAGCATATTTGTGGTGCATTGCAATTGGATAGACAATAGTTTTGCCAGATGAGCATTGCTGGATAAGAAATTTTTCTTTCCTTTCATTTTGGAGATATGCATCTTTACTTTTACTTTTATTGCAAATTTTATTGTAAATCCAGATGATTCTTCTGTAAAGGTTCTTATTCGACGTGTTACCTGAATGCAATGTTCCTGTGATTTACTACTCTGCAGGTGGCTGCCTCTGTTGAAAGTTCACCCTCCCCTACCCTTGCTGCTTCAGAGACAAAATCACGATGTTGGCTGACTCAACATGTTCGCTCTGAGCAATTTGGTGTCCGAGTGCTCTGACCCACTCAGGCTTCTCCTTGAAGGCAAAGAAGAACTCAAGAAGCATCTGACTTCCATGCCCTAAAAAGCATTTTTCACACAGATGGTCCAAGATTTCTTTCCCTAATTAGAATGTAATGAGGTATATCTTTATTCTTGACAGCAGACTCAGGTGAGGAGGTGGCTGACTTGATTCCATTACCGCTGCTGCAACCCTTGAAACTATAACAATGCATGTGGAGGAGTAACAGCTGCTTTCTCTCCTCTCTTTTTTTTTTTAAAAATCTCTGGTTTTATATCATAACCATCAAGGCAATATGACAGCTAGTGACAAAGTAGAAAAAGGTAAAGAGCACCTGATAAACAGAATTATTTTCACAGTGCCTATATTTATATTTTTCTTGCACTCACTCCTGAATGGTGGGTAAGAAAATGAGGTTAATTGTGCAAGAAAATTCTTACAATTTTAATCAGATGTATCAAATATCAAGTGTTTTCAAGTTTTTCCTTTGTAGTTTGATGGTATGGGTGATCTTACATAATTGTAATGAATGAAGTTTCTCTTTGATTAAAGGAAAAGTAAAGTCTGTAGAGGACAGACAGACAGTTTCCATACATGTCTTTCCTGTTTTTCTCCTCCAGTGTAAGAAACATCTTGAAGAGGAATGTCACAGATCAAGAATTTTAAGTTGTACTGTATTTTGCTTAAGTGTATCAAGTATAACATGAACAAAATATGAAAGTGCAGTTATGTTAACAATAATGAAATGAGAAATCCCGTGGTATGCTATAGCTAACAGGAAGAAAGCAAAATCATACTGAAGAACTGGAATTTTTCTGGCTTTTATTTTAGTTTTGGTGTTTAGAAAAGTGGGACAATTCAGATTGGAAGGGATCTAAGGAGGTCCAGTCCAGCTTCTTTTTCAGAGCAGAACTGAATATAAGGTCAGACAATACCTTAAGTTGCATTTGTCATTGTACTTGAAGAATAAACCAACCAAAATTTAAAACATTTTCTTATTTTTCCACTTTCACCTACTTTTTCTCCTTTCCCTCTACTACTTCCACTATCAAACCCAGAAATCCACAATCTGATATTATAATTATACCTAAACAATTATTTCAACTTTGAATAATCAATGTCCTTTAAGATAGTGCATATTAGTCTTCAGAGCAACATGACAGAAGTTAACACAACTATTCTGACTTCTATTTGTAAGCACAGATAGGAAGACAGTTGCCAGTTAAAATAATGGCCAGTCTTCGTGAACAAAGATCCGGGGAAGGTCTTTACACCTTCCAGCCTGCGCATTGGATTTTTTAGG
>JAWMRA010000113.1:103288860-103307501 GCA_035584735.1 Pseudotriccus pelzelni
AGGTCCTTAGAACGTAGGTGGATTGCCTTACAGGGCTAACGAGCTCCACCTGCCCGGGGAGTGTCCCTGGCTGGGATAGAACCCTTGGCCTCGGCAGTGAAGGTCCCGCAATCTAACCACTAGGCCACCAGGGGCTCCCTGTCAATTAAAAAAAAAATAGAACATATTCAAATCACTTTATGGTTGATTAAGCTGCACAATATAACAAGCCATATGTTGTTATGGATATCACCCTAGAGTTTGCAGAGTTCCTCTGATTGTCCAAAGAGTGCCCGTGATGGCAAGAACTCATGCACTGGATGTCTCTTCTTTATAATTTAAAAGCAGAATGTCTCCAGGGAAGCTTGTGATAAAGAAAATATTTTCTTAAGGTTTATCTATATAAAAAATGCACAGATGACATATCTGTGGCAGTGGGAGGGTGCAGCAACCTTTGTGATGCCTTTTCTACAGGTTACAGGTGGGGATTTAACCTCATGGATCTAAACAAGACATCCTATAGCGCTTCCCCAGGGCCCTGGCCACAGATCTTCCCTGTCTTTCTTCCCCTTTACAAAGGAATTAGAGGATCTGTTAGTTTGTGCTGCTGCAACTCTTCTCCAGTTTTACTTTTTGTCAGTATGGGCATGAAAACTGACTTCTACTGCTGGCATAGCAATAGAAATCCAGTGCTACCAAGAAAATATCTTAATTTACATCTGCTTAAGTTAATGTGGGGAAAAGTAAGGCAGGGCATGATTTCAAACAGATATCTTGGAGGTATCCTTTTAAGTTAATTTTGCATGGAAAGTATCAACATAACTTCAAAAGGACAAAGAAACAGTGAATCAGCTCTTTTGCTTCTCAACATGCTGAATGAGCTCCGTTTAAAAAACTAACACCAAATTGCAATTTTTGATCTGAAGTTTTGTATCATCCCATCTCCAAAATTTCACCATGCTACAGCTGTCGTTTTGACAGGCTGCAACCAGTAAATGTGTCATTTCTTCTGTCCATAAAATCATCACCAGGCACTGGAAACTCTTGCCAGAGGGAAAAGCCTTGCTAAAGCTTAATAAAAACTGTTGATATTCCCTGCAGGTACTAGCATGTCTGATCTAAAAATATGTATTTGAAGCAGAAGCCCCAGTGTATTTCTCTAAGCAACAAGTTACCTTTGTGAAAATGATTTTTAAAAAGGTAGTAAAAGGTGCTAAAAGCATCCAAATGACTGCAATTGCTTGATACCAACTCCATGACTGCAGTAATTAAACAGAAATGCTTAGGGTGTTCTCACAAAGCAGTAATATTTTGCAGCTTCACTGACTGGTGTGCCTTAGAATGACTGCCTTCAGCACAATCTCTGAAATATATTACCATACTTGACAAGGTTCATAGCAGCACGTTTACACTACTCATCTGCATAAGCAGTTTCCTCCTTTCAACATTAGCTGCAGCTGACTTTTAGGTGCTTTTACTGGCATTATCCATCAGGAACTTCTAATTCAACCCAAATAACCCAAGCAGGATTTCAGAAGCCTCTTTACCTTCTGCAGAAGATCTGAAGAAGAAAGGTAAATCCTGGGGAGGAGATGCTTTTCCCTTTCAAATTAGAAGCTTTTTTTTTTCAAACCAACAGGGCACATGTATTCAGAACACATCTTCTGGCCACGGCTGGTCAAGTTTGCAAGTTTGACAGAAAATTTTTATCTTCAGGGTGACCTTCAAGAAACTATCTCAACATACCTGACATATTTGGTGTGGAAATGAATTGACACAGTTTTTGCCTAAAAAGCTGGATTTCACCTTCTAGTTCTAGGTTCCCAAGAATAAACTCTGTAACTATGACAATAGTCCCTTATGTTGTTTTACAAAAAAACCTTGTGAATACTGCCCTTTTCTTGTCTTTTGCACATTCTTTGTCTCTATTTTGGATTGAAAACTAACTGTGAGGTATAAGGCCAAACCAGAGTGCTGAAATAAAATAAATTAAAAATCTAAGAAATAGTTTGTATTGTTTCCATTGTGTATTTTTAGATGCATTCATCACTTAATTTAATTACCCTCTGGCTCACTTCTTTCGGTAAGGTATTCAGACTTGAAAGTGATTTGTGATGAGAACATGTCCAGGTCAATAACTTTTAACTAATGGAAAAATAAAAACTAATTTTCACTCATATTTAAATGGGTAAAGAAATTATTTAATATCATTGTTTTCTCAAGTAAAAAGGCACAGAGATGATATTTATCGAAGCCATTCAGTTGGGGTAAATCTCTGCATTCAGGACAAAGCTTCAAAGCACAGGGAGAAAAAAATTATGCTGTCAGTTACTTTCCAGTAGATTGTGAAAAACAATACTCAAAATATGGATGCAATCCTCTCTCCCGAGCCCTACATGGAAGGAAAGGAATAGGTTAACATTTGCATTAATTGGAGGCATTCTTGTCAATGTTATCCATAAAGTGAATGTTATCCATATCTAGCTGTGGTTGAGCCACAACAATTTGCATCAGCTTATGGTAGTTTCAAGAATCTCTCTGTGAGACTTCTCAGATGCAAGACATGTTTGGAAAAAAATTAAAGAGGCTGGTAATTCCAATATCAGAGCTCTTATGGGATAAAATCGAATCATCTCTTGCTCAGATCCTGTCAGAAAGAGGAAAGATGTAAAGATCTGTATGTTGAGTTTTCTTACCTTTAGGGAGAGTGAAAGAGATCAGAGTAAGAATATGTCTTTGTTACTGTACAAGGAACAGTTCTGACTAGGGAGACAGAAGGGATTCTGGATGCCTAAAGGCCATTAGACTTAATAACTCCTGGGGGAATGTGTGGCCATAGTATTTGGAATAGTTGGCTGACTTAGCTGAGCAGAGATTGATGTGAACCTAAATATTGTTAAAAACTGAGTTCTCCCTTTGAGAACATGGGTGCTTATACACACACAAACACACACACAAGAAATCTGCTCTTTTGGCATGGAGGTGCAATGGTGCAAGCACCTTTTGGTTTATCCAGCTCCTGAAATCTAGCATAAACCTAAAGAGCATGAACTCAGTAAACTGGGGGAAAAAAAAAAAAAAAAGGAATGAGTTCACAGCTGAAACAGCTGGGAAACAACGAGAATTCAAGATCTGTTTAGTCTCCAAATGCCTATTTCCTTACTGATAGTCCACCAACTATGAATGATGTATTTCTATTCAAATGCAGCACAAGGCAATTTCCTTGCATTAGGAAGCTCAGACAGACACTTCTAGAGAATTAGGAATGGATGTTTCTTCTGGCTTTCAGCTGTGGGGTCAATGCTACTTCTTTGTTCTCGTGAATCCCTCAGTTTACAGGGAAAGGATGACATTATCATTCTGTTTTAAAGTTAAAACTGTGAGAGGTTTTGTATCTGAAAAGCTATTCTGAAGGAACTATACTTGTGTCAGAGAGATCACACTGTACAAAAGAGGGAAATAAAATGTAAGATAACTTCATACATCTGTGCTTTTTTTTTTTTCATTTTAAGAGTGTTTCCTGGAAAAATGTAAGCACTTGGCTCAAGAAACCTTGTAGAAAAACACTGTTAAAGAAATTATTAAGAAACAGGAAACACTGACTCAAGATGACCTTTTAGGATTACACATTCTTCTTGAGGTGATATTTTGGTGACACTAGGGCTAAAACCATGAAGACTGCTAGCTATGGCTGTGGTGTATTTGCTCAAAGTGAAAAATCTGTCGTAGTTTCTTAAAGTGTTTCAGAATTTCTTGAAAGTTCATTAGTTCTATTTCCTATTAAAGAAAAAACCCAAAACAAATAAAAAATGAAACCAATATTAATTCTAGTTGTCTAACAGGAACAAATAGTGACCACATGGTCTTTTTTTGCTCATAAACACTATCAGTAAGTAGGTTTTTGTAGCTAATGGGTGTTAGGTAGTAGAACAGATATCTGGAATGGAAATTGCTGGAAACTTTCAAAATTTTTTTATTAGGAACTGTAGAAATAAACCTGCAGTTACCATGGCTCATTAAACCAACTCTGACCTGAAGCTCTGCAGAATTATATGCAAGTTATAAAAAAGTCCAACTTCAGCTACAACTCCTGGTTTTTCTGGTGGAACTCCATATTCCCTTGGATGGAGCTCAGTGAGTCATAGATAGATTGACCTCTCTTGAGCCTTCTTTTAGTGTCAAGGCATGCCTAGTCTTTGGAGTCTGATCTGTCCTGCACATAGTCAGAGGTTGTCAAAAAGGTGTTCTAATTCCAGAGAGGGATACGTTACCACCTGTCATTTGCAGGTCAGTCAAGCACTGCATCCATTTTGACATACAAACTTGCAGAATTACTTAAAGTAAAAGAAAACAAAACATTTCTACCTGCTAAATGTTATTGCTATGATGTAGCAAGAGACAGCTAATGCCTCATCCCCAAGAGCAGGATTTCTATCGGTTTGAAGAAAGCCACATTTCTGAACATTTCCCCACAAGTGCCTTTGCTGGTGGGACTCCACTGGCCAGTTCAGAGAACCATGTCAGATTTTTTCTCAGAAATATATCAGGGACAGATGTTCCTCCAAATCCCTGAATACATCTACTGCTCCAGAAGTGTTTTTCCATGCCATAGTACTTCCAAAGGTAATAGCATATGTAATGAATGACAAACCGGGCACTTGGCTTTTGATATGTCCCCACTGGCTATTCACTGCTTCCCTTCTGTCCTCAGGCTCCTGGGTATCTTACATGAACGATCCAACTGATGTCACTTAAAGGGCAAAGAGATAAACCATATGTGAAAAAGAATAAAATAATGTGCCTTTGTCCCTTCTGATCAAAGGAAGTCAACCTATAACAAACCAGAAAAAAATAGCTTTATGATTGAGCGTGCTGATTGTCACTTACATTGCCTTGAACCTTCCCAACAGGAAAAATAAATATTGAAAGATATATTAAAATATTTTTCTTTTTAAGCATGATTTCACTAAAATGCAGTCTTCCTAAATGCTTGTAATGGGTCCTTAACCAGTAAATTTAACACACAGTAAAAATATTTTTAGTAATTAAAAAAATCATAAGCAATTGAAAAATACTGTAAATAGCAAAATGTTAAGTGAAACAAGAATAGTGTGAACTTACCAGTAAGTGTCAGAGCAGTTGTGATATCTGACCTGTAAATACACTTATATTCTTGGAAACCATTTTTTATTGTGGCCGTACCACATTTCAAAAGTATAACACCTCCCCCCATCCCCCTCCTTCTACCTCCTCCCACCCCCCAGATCAGCCTAAAAGTAATTCTAAGTTGTTCTGGATGAGAAATAAGAAATCAGAGGATGAAAATAGTGAAAAAAATTCATGTGATTACCATAGTTTTTATTATCACCCAGTTTTGCATTTCCAAAGCAGACTTTCACATGCGTAGCTAGACTATACTGTGGCATCCTGTATTGATCTCACCCAGTAAAGCTTTCAAGCCGCCTGGAATCTTGTCTAACCTTCTGCAAATATATGCATTTAAAGGTCACACACATGATGTGAGATTTGCTTGCCAAACGCATTCTGTGTGCTCATTCTACGATGTAACCTGACAGTTAACTTTAGCCTGCTTGGTGCTAGTTTGTGCTGGGTAAAGCAATGCAGCCTCAACATTTTATGTTAAACACAGAGTTTTCCAAGCTGCTATAACCATGCAATCTACAGCATTCCTCAGATAACCACAGTGATGTGGTGGGCCAGCTCAAGGAACATTAAACAGCTAATACATTTAGTAAGTTTGGTAGTTTTCTGCCGTTGTTTTAAAATTGGCCTCCAAAATAGTCTGCCGTTTGACGCTATAAAAGATGTTACTTTCTCATATGGATCCTCCATCTCCTAATATACTTAGGCCCTCACAGTTCCTACCATTTTATGCTTTTACAGTGACCTAATATATATGTTAGTTGTGGAGGTGCATGGTTTTTTTAGACACCCTTTGAAAAGCAGAGATCCAACAAGAAGATTAACTGTAAGAGCCATTAAGGAGCCAACTACTTGCAAATTTCTGTCATTAAAATATGTAAACAACAGGAATGACGGCAGAAAAAAAATGAAATTAAACAGCCTCATGCAAAATACTGCCAACTGTAGTCCTTATTCCTGGAGGGCGCAGGAAGACAAAAGCAGAGCTGCTCTACCTTGTGGCAGTGAGCAATTGATCCTTCTGTAAAAAAAATAAATTGGACCCTTAAAAAGTATTAGATAATTTTAAGCTGTTTTATCCCTTGATGTTATATAAGTGCAATTTTAATTAATTCTTAAGAGTTAAAAAAAAATAAAAGAAAGAAATGAAGATTTGTGTTTCTTAGGAATGCTAAGCTGTACAAAAGCTCTGGGCTTTGTTTTTGGGCTGTCATTCTAAAGGAGGTGAGGACGGATTATAATTGCACTGTGGGGCCTGAACAGAGGACCCCTGTAGGTAGAGCAGGCCTTTCAATCTTCTGATCAACGGAGCTGAAACAAAAATGCAGGAGGGCTGTGTTCCCACGTTCTTTGACAGTTTCCTGCTGCAGATAGCGTCCTTTTAAACCTCCCTTATGCTTTCATTATGCTTGTGAAATAATGAATAATTTGCCTCCTCCACTCTTTGATATGCATGGTCAGATATTATTGGGTAAGAAGCAAGAGGGACCTTCCTATAACCTTAATCCAGTTCACACTAATAAAATGATTTAGCTGAGCATTCTTGGGAAGCAATTATTTTTCTTGAAGACAATGACTATCAAAAAGTCCCTAATGGGCAGAGGCAGATCAGGTCACCTAAGCTTTCCATTTTCTTCAACACAGGCAATGTTTGGGCCCTTAAAGTATGAGCTCCCTTCTGCAGTTTTGTCACAAATACTCAGTCATTACTGTTGCTGAGTCTAGGGTTAAAAATGAATTAGGCTTAATTTTGATTTATTCAAGTGTGCGGTTATTGACTGTGAGAGGTTAACTGTACTCTGATTTCTGTGAGAGAAATCCAAGAAGGGAGAAGTATCCTGAGAAATGTGAAAGGTATTTCTGTTTCCTAGTGGTAGTGATGAGCAACATATTTCAATTCTTATTCTCCTTTTTGTCATTAAATTATGAAGCCAACATTCTTGAATAAAAGAACTCCAGGATTATTTTGTTCCTAAATTAATACCGTATTAATGAGAGACAGATTAATTAATTTAAAACCCTACTCTTTTTTGGCAAGATTAATACCAGTTTAAGCAGATTAGTATTAGTATTCTCTTCTTTTATACCTCAAAAATCATCAATAACTACAAAATTCATTGGCTGCCAAACAATAATGCTGCTGTTATATTATCTGGACTGATCCAAGAGTCTTTTCAAACATAGCTGAATTGTTCTCACACTCCCCTTGGTACAAAAATCAACTGTATCCCCTTACTACTTGTGACTTATAATGATTGCTGTTTTCACTACTTGACATTATTGTTAATATTCTTAACAAAAACTCCCTGGCTGATTGCATCTTTTAAAGACAGGTAGATATGTACTGAGATTTCTAAAGACATGTAGAGGCCTCTTGTTCACACTTTCTATTATTGAAATGATAAAATGAGTAG
The DNA here is from genome assembly GCA_035584735.1 of Pseudotriccus pelzelni. NCBI lineage: Eukaryota > Metazoa > Chordata > Aves > Passeriformes > Tyrannidae > Pseudotriccus > Pseudotriccus pelzelni. The sequence continues at coordinate 103,296,417 of JAWMRA010000113.1, forward strand.
AAGATATAGGTCACAGATCCATCTGCATATCTAAAATGTAGCCTGATGATGAAAAAAATCAAAGACTCTCATCTTGGGTGTAATGAAACCTTATAGTTTTTGATGAGAAAACAGAACTTCTAAATAAACAATGTCAGTGAAGCCCATAATACAGTGTCATTCAAGTATGACCCTGTAGTGGTAGTTGCATGAAAAAGCTTGGTATTAAACAGGGTCATTGTAATAAAATTAAGGCAACTTCTCAAGGCTATGTAACCATAGTTCATACTGAAAGACTTATTAACAAAGTTTTCCTATTGTTATCTTTGGCAATTATATTAATGACCTCCTTGAATATTTTAGTAACAAACTTGACACAAAATGCAGGAGTTGAGCTAGTTCAAATTGTTTACTCAAAAATGGGTGCATTGTGCATTCAGATTCAGTTTGTTGAATTTCAGACATCCAGCTGAGACTCAGAGATAAGGAATGATCATCCACCTTTCATCTGAATCAGTCCCATCATTGTTAATTTAAGGATAATACTATGAGGTGCTCCTAATTTACACATCTGGAAACATAATTTGTGATGAATCTGAGCTTACAGACTGATAAGGATTGCCTTGTGAATCGAAAGCAAGCAATAGTTATGAATCATCCTAGTAAAGGATTTTTTTTTCCAGTACAGAACTGGAATTATGACATTTTAAAAAGTCACAGTAATATATCATCTGAAATATTCCACACACCTCTGGCTATCCAAAGTAAAAAAGACAAAATAGAAAAAATGCAGAAGATTTCTTTTCTTCTGAGCAAAAATGAAAGACAAAAGCCAAGGTAATTTCAATTATCCTGTAACTACAGTAGGGAGAGGAAAAATTAAGTGTAATCTGATGAGAACCAAAACTTTTAGCTTGACTATAACTTGACTATTGTTATCTGCAGATAGTATAGGGTTAACTTCAACTTGTTACTGCCGTTGTCTCTAAGGTGTTCTCCATCTTTAATTAAGTATACACCATGAAATTGTAAAAAAGGAATTCTTGAAGTTTGCAAATCCATATAGTGCAACACACTGAGAGATTTTATCAACATTTCTTAAATATGAGTGACATCCTAGTTGAAGAGCCTCCTGTGACATGTTGTCCACGTGGATATCTTTGCATCACTCCAACTTCATTGTAGGGACCAAGACTAACTTGGATGCAACTATCTCATATCCCTGCCCGACCCTCCCAGGGTCTCAATTCTCCACCCTGTCTGCTCCTGTCCTACCACGAATTGTTACTAAACTAAAGTGTGAAGATGTCAATAAATAGATGTAGGGCAATGATATGCATCATAAATTCTCTCTTCACAGACAGCTACTGTTGTCCAGAGTACACATTTCAGGTGGAAAAGGTGAAAGTGAAGGAGAGGAAGAGAGAGAGACAGAGAATGAAAAAACATAGTAGAGACAGTGATTACTGCTGATCAGACTCCACCTGTGCATCAGGGATTGAGAAACACCAAGCAGGCACAGGCTTGGCCCCTCTTCCTCTACTGTGGTTACTTGAATTAGCAACACTGAAAATTAAATAGTTAAATTAATGTGACTTCTGGTTAAAGAAAGGTTTAAAGTCTAACATGGCAAAGTTAAGTAAGCTATGATATTTAAATGACCACTCAAAACATATAAGGTTCTCAATTTTGGATTTCTATAGTAAATTTCCATAATCAACTTTTTCAGAGTTGTAAAAAATTATTAATTGCTCAGTGAACATGGTGCAAGAATAGAAAAGTTCCCATACCAGAAATTCTTATGGATATTTCACCTAGATTTGAGTAGACTATTTGCAGACAGAAACAGCAACACGAACTACATAAATTCAGGAATCCACAAAACCCCGCTGTCTACTTTGGAGAAGAGACCCAGAAAGCAGTACATGTTGCTACTGAGCACTCATTAACCAGCATTTTCGTCCTTTCTTGTTCAAGGCTAGAAAGTGATACCCATTTGCTTTCTTCCCAGCAATAAACAATGGAATCTCAGTCAGGAAACTCTCTAGTCTGTTGTGATCACTTAACAACTTCCAGGATACTAACGATGCATCAATATGACTTCACATCAATGAAAAACTTAAAGCCTCAAGATCAAGATAATTCATCTCTTGAAAAAACTAAACATAAATTTCAGACAGTCACTTGGAATCCCAAGAACTATAAACTAGGAAATGGTCCCCGTTAATCTTTAACTTTAGCGTGAACTGAGAAGCCATTTAACTGTTTCTCTCAGGAAAAAATATAATTATTAAAAATCAGTAAGGGAGTTGATGAACATCAGAATACTTTGGCTATTTATATCTGCATTGAATAAGGTATTTTTTGTTTGTTTTTCCTCCTTTTTTTTTTTTTCGCTGAAGAATTTTAAGAATATAAGCTTTCTTGACAGATGTGTGAGATCTGATCTTGGCTTATATTGTAAGGATTTTTTTAAGATCAGGTCATAAAGCTCCTCCCACAGTGTTATATCTCTGAACAGATAAAATCATATTGATGCCAGACACTTTTCTAAATCTGTAAAAATGTCCTGTATTGTCTGAAATCACTGCCATCGAGGTACATCAGCTTCAGTAGTGCAGTATTTTGAATATCTATACTACTCATTTGTTTTGGTCAGAATCAGATTAAGTTTTTTTCTAAAAATTAAGGAAAAGCTGCATTCAATATAAAAGAAAAAATATAATACAAATCCTGAGTCATGTTGATCTTCTTTCAGCTACTACTGAAATGTTAAATACTAGAAACAAAGAGAGAAATTGAATAAAACACTCATGTTTTCTGCCATTTTTCTCTATGTATCCATTCCAAAATTTTTAATGATGAGCTTATATTTTCCTTGTATCCTAAAGTCCTTCTTGGCTGTTTACCATATGAGAAGCTATTTTTGTCCTAACATTCTTCCTAAAATTCTTTCTATTACTGAGGACCATGAACTTGTACTCCCAGAGTAAGAACAGATTTCTTCCCAGCAGACTGGAAGCCTCCATTGTCATATATTAGATGTACTTTTCCTTAATTTGTCCTGTGAGGAGTGGCTAAGGATTTTGGGATTGTCTAGTCTGGAGAAAAGGAGGCTGAGGGCCAACAATATTGCTCTCTACAGCTTTCTGAGGGGCCATGGAGAGGGAGGACACATGGGAATACTTCAAAGCTGCACCAGGGAGGGTAGAGGGTGGATATTAGGAAGCATTTCTTTACCAAGAGGATGGTTAAACACTGGATCAGGCTTCTTAGACAGTGATTGGTGCCTCAAGCCTATCAGTGTTTAAGAGGCATTTGGACAACGCTCTGGATAACATCCTTTAACTTTTGGACATCCCCAAAGTAATTGGGCAGTTGGACTGCAGGTCCCTTCCAGCTGAAATATTCTGTTCTATTCTAGTCCACTCTAGTCTAGTCTGTTCTATGGAAGAACTGCTCTATGCAGGTAGGATATTGAGACTGCTCTTGTTGACAAAGGAATCAAAAGTGGCTTCCAAGGGAGCACTGACAAAGTAGGAGTTATGATCCTTCACTGCCTGCCTTTAGTATCTGGAGCCCCATACGTATTTGTGGCCTCGAGCTGGCAGCAGAACGGCTCTGGAGGAGCTTGCTCTGGGCATGTCACCACATAAAGAAGGAGGCTCAGTCTTAGACACTCTCTAGCATTCCTTCCTGTGCTTCACAAGGACATCAGTTACACGAGAACTTCCTTTTCTTTCATTGCATGTAAGCCAAATAATTTTTTAAACTATGTGTGGAAGAGTTTAGGTGGTTAAATTGTTGGAATGACCACCATGAGCCTCAGATATATACAACTTTTATAAGAGGAATGTTGCAAACAATAGTCTTCCAACTGCTCTTACGATATTTATTATCCAGCTGAACAATTTTAATATTCTTCCTCTGTTCAAACATACATAAAAATAGCTCTTGCTGCAGTGCAAACTAATTTATACCTGAAGCATTTTTTCTGAAATGTTTTAGAGATGAATGAAGTATTTGAGAAAGGAATAGAAAAGTTTAATTAATTGATAGATGAAAAATTGGAAGTGTCTATATCACACGAACATTTCCTCTTTTTTGCCTTAAAGTAAAACTCCACTAAGAAAAGATGTTATTCTTTAGGAACAGTGACTCCAGACAAGATTTGTTGAAAGGGTTCAATGAGACTGTTAGAAAGCAAAGATCATCTCTAGTCCATAGCAGAAGAGCTGGTATATGTAATTGAACCAAAAAAATAGTGAATAAATATAGCCTATTACTCTTTCATACAGTGTTGCAAAATCTTGACAAGTAGTCAATTCAGTCCAGTTCATATTAGGAACAAGGTGCCCATGAAAAAAAAGTATAAAAGAATGAGATGATTTAGACAGAATCAGGTACCTTGGATATAACAAGGTTGTTATCTACATGCACTGAATATTTATCATGTCACTATTCACTTGACATTGATTAAAAAAAGGTGAAGAACAGCACAAAACCATTGGAAGGAAAATATGGTATATGCATGGTGCACGCTAGATAATGTTATAAATATGAAATAATGACCTCTGTTTTGCATTTGTGAGTAAGGTTACATCATTTAGTGTTGTTTAAAAAAGAAAAAGTTAGTATTCACACTGATGATGTGTGAGTACTAAGGATGAAATTCCTCTTAGGTCACACAAAGATGCCACAGAACAACCATGTCTATAAAATCATTGTATGCTCTGCATTTGTCTCTTTGGAGAACTCCTATGTTTCCTTTGTGTTGCTGGTAGGTTGAATGCATCATGCCAGTGGACATATAAGACCACCCATTCACTGGCCCCTGCTATCTCTGTGAATAACCTCATCTTTGGAGAATTCCACCTGTAAAACTCGTGGTCTGGGTCAGGGACTTCAACTATCTGCCACACAATTAGTACTCCATGAGCTTTTCAGAAACACAGTATCTTAAGACAGCTGCCTCCAGAGGCCAGATCTTACCTGATGATAATTAACACAAATGTCTCATGGCATTTGTTGCCATTTCTTGGGGTGAATAAGCCCTACGAACATTGTGTGAATACACAAGTTACTCAAGGAAAATATCTAAGTCCTCACCGCCAACGTCTGCTCTAGACAGAGGCTGACTGGCAGGACAGGAAAGTTGGTGGCCTTTCAGCCAAGGAGAGAAAGAGCAAAGAAAGATCAAATTCCATTTGAAAGAGATAACTGGGTAAATTTATAGAAGGAAGGCACAATGCTTTTGCACTGCCTTTGAAGCCTGAAAAAGATACGTGTGAAATATAAAACTATTATTTTTACATCTTTCCCGAACACAAATGCAGATATCCATGTATGGAAATGTACAGGGCCTTGGAAGAACTGCTTTGGGAAATATTCCACCTTCCAAGTGTCATCTCTCCTCAACACTCCTTCCTGCCCACACTCTCTCCAGCTTCTCTGTGCTCATCACCTTTTCTCCATGTTCTTTAAATTTTCCAAAAAGCACCAGAGGAAGGTTTTAACTTGTTTATACCTGTCCACGTATATCTACATAATCTTTTTCCGTATTCACATCCCTCAACTTCCTCCACAGCCATGTGTCACCATCTCTGTCTCCTAAAGCTCCTTGGACTTAACCATGCATCTGCTCTCACCTATACTTTTTCCAGAGATGACAGCAGAATGCAACCAATACTTTCCCACTTGCCCACCGTGGTGCAAACTGAGGAAGGACAAGCAGAGAATGATTACTTTTCTCAGCAGATGTAGGCAGTACTTGAAGTCACAGCATCTCCTGAGCTCCCCTCACACTGCAGGTCACCTCCTGGTCACTGCCCTTTCATAGCAGGCTGAAGTCACCCTCAAACCAGCCCGCAACACTTTATGTTGTTCAGACAGACTGCCAGAGCTGCATTGCCCGTGGCCTCCTGGCCTGCATCAAGAACAGTGTGGCCAGCAGGAGCAGGGAAGTGATCCTTCCCCTGCACTCAGCACTGGTGAGGCCACACCTTGAGTATTGTGTTCAGTTTTGGGCCCCTTAGTACAAGAAAGACATTGAGGGGCTGGAGCGAGTCCAGAGAAGAGCAACGAGGCTGGTGAAGGGACTGGAGAACAAGTCCTGTGAGGGAAGGCTGAGGGAGCTGGGGTTGTTTAGTCTGGAGAAGAGAAGGCTCAGGGGAGACCTCATCACCCTCTACAACTCCCTGAAAGGAGGTTGTAGCCAGGTGGGGGTTGGTCTCTTCTCCCAGGCAATCAGCAGCAGGACAAGAGGGCACGGGCTTAAGCTGTGCTAGGGGAGGTTTAGGTTGGATATTAGGAAGAAATTTTTTATGGAGAGAGTAATCAGACACTGGAATGGGCTGCCCAGGGAGGTGGTGGATTCACTGTCCCTGGAAGTTTTTGAGACTGGAAGTGGCACTTAGTGCTATGGTCTAGTAACCACAGCAGGGTTGGATCCAGGGTTGGACTTGATAATCTTGGAGGTCTTTTCCAATGCAGTTGATTCCATGATTCCATGATTCTGTAATTCAAGCAGATCCCTGAAGAGGCCAAAATCTGCTCTCCTGAAGTCCAGGATAGTGAGTTTACTGTGTGCCCTTTTGCCTGCCGTAAGATCTTGAAATGACCGTCTCATGGTCACTGCAGCCAAGGCTGCCTTTAAGCTTCATATTCCTCACCAGCACAATCTCAATGGTGATCATGAGGTCAATAAAACACCTCTTCTCATTGTCACTTCTAATCTCTTGGGAAGCAAACTATTATCAGCACATTCCAGGAAACTTCTGGATTGCTTTTGCCTTCCTGTGCTGTCCTTTCAACAGGTATCAGGGTGGTTGAAGTGCCTCATAAAGAACAGAGCTAAAGAATATGAGGCTGCTCCTATCTTTCTATAGAGGGCCTCCTCATCTGCTCAGTTTCCCTGCGGATGGGGCCTGCAGCAGACCACAGTATAATGTCACCTGATTCTGCCCTTCCTTTAATCCTGACCCACAATCTCTCAGTCAGTGCCTCTTCCATTCTCAAGTGGAACTATGGCGTTATTATTAATATAATAACTGAATAAATAATCAGTCCTTGGGACCAGGCAAACACCAATGTGGTGTGTAACGAATCTGGTTTATTGGGGGAGGTACAAGGGCTTATATAGAGGGTTTAAACAGTAACACGTCATAACATGTGACCTTCTTGACCAATCCCATAGAGGAACGGCACTGCACATGTGCCTCAGAGCCCTGGGACTACATTTCCCAGAATGCCTTGCTGGCAAGCCTGAAACCCAAACCGCTACATGGAACTCAGTGTTTTCCTCAACAACAGTCAAACACAATATAATGTTCAAATCCTCTCTATATGAAAAAGCAATTTAAGATTCTAGGATTAGAATTCAAAAGAAATCAGGGTTTATCTGATTTATTTACGCAAGAACCAAATTTTCCTCTGAGAGCTGACAGTGAATTCCACAGATTTTGTAGGAAAGGTGACTTCCATTTTTACTGGTTTTGTTTCAAAATACTCTCAATCAGTCAAACCTAATTCAGCTGCCTCTTTCCAAGGCAAAGAATTCCCTTTGAAAATTTCTTTTCGTAGAAAAAAAATCTAAGAAAGGTCCAGCTGCTGGGCAGTCACCACTCTGCTAGAGGATAACTGTCTCACTTGCTGATTTACATCCATGTGCCTGCTGAAACCTGCTGCTTCAGAGCAGAGAACAGAGAACAGAAACCCTGATTTAGGATACCTGTACCTGTTGTTTCCCAGTAGGATATTTTTTTAGTAACCCAAAGAAGTATAATATACAAGTTTTGCTTGTGTGACTCCAGAAGTGTAATAAACGCTTTCCCAAATAAGGTACTAGTCATCCTTTTTACAAGAAATTTTTTTCAGGGTAATATTATGCATGGGAATAAGCAGTTAAACTTTGCATAATTTGTATGCCTCCAAGAGCAAGTGCAAGCAAATACTTATAATCAGTAATAAAATGCTACATACATTTCTTATACCTCCAGCTCAGTCTTTACTTGCCTGTCAAAAGGGATCAATTTACATTTCAAATAGCAAGCTTTGCTTCCTTCCCGCAGCTCCTGGCAGAGGCAGCAAATTTTCAATCTGAATTAATGGAAGTGACAAAGAAACAAATCCCATTTTATCACTTTATAATCCAATGAGTCAAGGATCATTCCTACCATGTGAAACTTTTGCAGATATCTTTATTGCTAAGGTATGCTTTGCCATAAAATAGTTTACATTGAAAGGATATACCTAATTTTGCATACCAGATATTGGAGTCCTCACTAATTCTTGCAGTTTTAGTGCTACAGTTTTAATCCAAAAGGCAAGCAATCAGTCAACAGGAAATGGCTGATGCTGTGGATTTAAAATGAAGTTGGCATCTTACTCAAGATACACACAGTGAGTTCAGAGCCTTACACCAGCCTTAGTACTTGGACAGATTGATTCCCCAAACTGTCATCTTTCCTAACATTTGTTCAGCTTTATTGACATCAGTGACCTTGGACGGATTCTTAATTAGGCATTAATTAGATTTTCTCTGAGCAGAATAAAATGACACCATGTTAAAATTGTAAGCAATATCCTCTCCATGCTAAGGCTCCAAAGGCTGGCTACCCCACTTAAGGGGAACAGATGTTTGGAGTAGAAGAATATGAAGGGGAAAAAAAAGGAAAAAAAAAGCATCCAGTGAAAGTGGGCCACAGGTTTATTTTATTTTTAAAAATACCTTGTCACCTCGCGTGTCACTGTAATGTTGCCTTTCTAAAAGAAGATCTTTTAAACACTTGTTTTTGTTTTTTTTAAGCCAGGTACTCACTTTCTTGTGACCCTAATGTATGTAAGAGTTTCAGAAAGGACCTACTTTCTGCAACTGGAGCACAGAAGGATAAGACAACACCCTCTAGAGATACACTCTTCTTTAGCAACATGGAATTCAAGATCTCTTGACCTCCTTTCCACTGTGCCACAAATCACACAAAGTTAGTGTATTTTATGAAACCAGATGAATGACAGAAATATATGTAGAAGATACAACATACTATAAATTATAGAGAATAGTTGAGATACATAATTCCTAACATAAATTGTGTAATACATAATATTCAAAATACAATATCATTTGAATCTAATATATACAATTAGATTTCATATGATATTTTAACTCATAGCATCAGAACCCTAACATTTTTTAAAACAGTTCAATCTTTTTCCATGTGATTATATTGCTTTCTATGAAAGATAAAGAAAATTTTATTTAGTATTTTACTCTTTTTGATATGACTGAGCTTATTGTAATGTGTGGTTCACAGTAAAAGAAAAATAATTTTATGTTTTTGTTTACCTCATACTTTCACAGATTTAATTCCCACTTACTCACCTTTCACTCAAACAGCACTCAAAACCTTCTGACCACTGAAGGCAAAGGAGAAGTGATCGTAGCAATCTGGACAACCAAAACTAAATAAAATATTAAGACATAAGCCACAGAATACTTAATCATTCTAGACTGCACATATGCAAATATATCTTCCTTCCACCTTCACAGAGTTAGCTAGCCAAGATAAGAACAAACTGCAGACTCCACAGCAAAACTGTCATCAGTATTAGGAACATCTATCCTCCACTCCATCTCAAGAGGTCTTCAGTAATGAAAAACTTGAGGACTTCTGAAGTGTGTTGAATAGTGGTAGCCACTCTGCCTTGCCTTTTCATAAAAACAAGACCAGAACTATGCCATAATATAATTTAATTTCTCTTCACAGGTATAATTCTAAAAGCTTCATCTAGAATTGAATTAGAATCACTGGAACTTTAGTAATGTCAGTGGAATCTGAAATAGAAGTATTTTATAACATAAGAGGGTTAAACATTTTATTTTAAAACCCTTTTAATTTTAAATATTGCTTACATTCAGTCTCCACTGATTTGGTCTTTACATGCACTTTCTGGAAGACTTCTAAAATGCTGTGTTATTTGACTAGATGTCTGTTTAAAGCCATTCTTTAAAAGAAGAATACTGTTTTGATTGTAACCAGTATGATATGAAACCTATCAAATTTAGAAAGCCCTTTTACAGGCAGGTAACAAGTAATTTAGCCTCATAAGGAGCCTCCTCTTTGGCCAGTCTAATGGCTGTCTTATGCTTTAAAGAACAGCTTCACATTTCTTTAAAAACTTTATAAAATATTACTTTAATCTCAAAAAAAGTTTAATTATCTTTAAATCCTTCTAACTTCCTTGCCTCACTGGTGCCTTCTGGCAACAGAAACTATTGATTAATTATGCATTTAGAAAAAAAGACCCACTTCTTTTATCTGTTTCTGAGCAAGTCAATTGCACCACAGGAATCAAGATCTGAGTCTCCTTTCTCTTCTAACTTCTTCATATTGTGCACTGCATTTTCACTGAACACAAAAGATGTAATGCAGTGGGAAAGTAAGCTCCAATCCAACAATGACAAAAGCATAAATTACAGCCTCAGAAATGGTAACAAAGATAAAAGAATTCTTTGTGGGCTGGAATCCAAAGACAGCAGCACTGTCTCTTATTGTTTGTAACAATCTGAATGCAGCAAGGAATCCTTTGGGCATGTTACTCTACTCACCTAACTAACAAGAATCCCCTTTGATATCAACACTGTTTTCTCATATATTTCCTGTGGCCTGACAGCAATATCTTTACCTGTTGTGAAAGGGATTCAACTGACCTCATTTTGCTCAGTGAAAGAGCAGGACATCCTGATATCTACCCTCCCAATGAAGGCTGGTTCCTTCAACATGAAAGAGCACCGAGAGAGAGTAGCCGCGTTTTGTAGATACATTCTAGCTTCTGAGTGAGACTGTGGAAGGGCAGACACTAATTTGCCTTCTAGGTCTCTTCATGTAACTAAAAATGGGAAGGGGGATGGGGAGGGGGAAAGAGAAAGAAAGAAAGAAAAGGAAGAAAGGAAGAAAGGAAGAGAGAAAGGAAGAGAGAAAGGAAGGAAGGAAGAGAGAAAGGAAGAGAGAAAGGAAGGAGGAGAGAAAGGAAGGAAGAGAGAAAGGAAGCAAGAGAGAAAGGAAGGAAGGAAGGAAGAGAGAAAGGACGGAAGGAAGAGAGAACGGA
>JAWMRA010000113.1:103313875-103393949 GCA_035584735.1 Pseudotriccus pelzelni
GGCATCACCTAAACTCCTGATTGGCCTTTGTCTGGAAATTCATCTGGACAAACTATTTCCAATCCCCAAGGAGGGGGACTTTTGCAAACCCATGACAATATTTGAAAGGGATTGACCAAAATCTTACTGGGTTAAGACACAGATTGTATAAAGACTGTGAGGTCAACTTCTGCTCCAAGTTATGCCAGTGTAAATCGGATAAGTTCATTACAGTCAGTGGAGTCAATCCAGAAAGGTAATTATCCTGTTGTTTTGGGTTATGTGATGCCTATGGAAAACAATGGGAATTACATGAATAAACAACATGCTGACTGAGTTCTGAACTGGTAACTCTTACCAGGACTGATATTTAGCTTGGCAAGCATAAAAGACAGATATTATCACTAGATATAGAAACATAGATACAGTGCTATAGGAAAATATGATTCTATGTATATGTATATAGCATATGTCAGAAAAACCAGCGATATCCAGACACACTTGAACTCTGTTTGTTTTTTATTTTTTTTCCCACCAAACCCCTCAACTCTGAGTACAGTTGAAGATACTGAAAAAGTATTTTATTTTAGGTAGTTGCCACACCTAAAGTAAGAAAGACTTTATTTGTTTCCCTAAAATGAAAATACTGCCCACTGGAACTACATTTTCAAACTTGTTCAAAGTTAAGGGAAGAAATCTTAGCCAACACTTGAGATCTGGTTATCAGATGTTACCAGAGTACTACCAGAAGGACACCCCTTCCATAAAGCATGTATGTAATGTCTTAAACATATCCACACATACTCTCCCAGGAGTTCATGAATTTGCTTAAAAATACATGTGAAGTATTAAAGTGAGCTATAGTATTCAGGAGTAGAGTATTAAGGAAAGCAAATATTCTTCCTCACCAAATTCATGGTATTACCATTGAATATTACCATATTCAATGGTAATAAAATATCGTAAACACAACTGGAATTTGAAGATTTACGTACTGTGCTCAGGATCTAGACACATAGCAGAGTCACAAGACCTATTTGGCATGTCCCAAGCTTTATTAAGGGAGCAATTCAGACCATAATCATATTTGTACCTGTGAACCCCACTAATATCTTATGATACAGATACCGGGGGCCATAGTTATCTTGTGGTGCAGCTTCTATCAGTCTTGATGAAAGTCTATCGCCTGAAGCAGAAGTGGACAAAGATTTACTCTCTAACCCTTAAACCACAAAATGGTCATTATTTGACAGAATTTTTCACACCGTGTTGGCCTGTGTTGGACCAGAACTTGTGACACACCAGAGAAAGTTATATTCTTTATTTTTGTCTATATGCTTGCATAGTATTAGCATTATAGCAAGTTAATAATTGCAAGAATAATTTCAGCTGGACCTCTAGAAGTCTTTCAGCCTGCAATGGTCAGACTTGAAGGTACATTAGATTGCTTAGAGTCTTGATCTATAATTTCTTTCTTGTCAAGGAAATACTTAAGGAATATAGTACTTTGTTGGTCTTGCTGTCCAATTTTATGGTCCACACTTCATTAGTTTGTTAATGAGGACATGATGGGAGACAGTATCAAAAGCCTTCTTGAAGTCAAACATCCACTGCTCGCTCCTAATCCACCAAGATAGTGACCTCATCACAGAAAGCTATCAGGTTGCTGAAGCAAGATTCCTCCCTTTTAAATATATGACGACTACTTTCAACCATATTCTAGTCCTTCATATGTCTAGAAATGATTTTCAGAATTATTTTCTCCATCGCATTTCCATGGACTGAGGTAAAGTTGCTCTACTTGTTCATCCTATGAACATTCTTTTTGTCTTTCTACAAGATAAGAGGGACATTTGCTTTCTTTTGGTCATCAAGAACCTCTTCAAAATGCCACAGTCTTCATTAATTCTCATGAAACTATAGAATGCAGCTGTAGGAAATGCTTATCAGTTGTCAGTCAAATTCAGTAGAAATGTGTTACTGTGTACTTAGAAGCATAAAAGTAATCAGCGTGACAGTGTCAGTGTGGCCTGTGATCTCAGCTTAGACAAAGACTGCTTCCACAAGTTCATCACTGGCTTGTAACTAGCTCTGGACTCATCAGTTTAAACAAAAATGTGCCCAAATTTATGACCTTGTTCAGCCCTGAAACAATTTCTTTAGACTGTTGACATAGTTTAGGCTGAGTCTTACATTCTTTTAAAGGTATAGAACAGGTCTGCTTCATGAAGTGGTGTGAGATTTTTAATGACAGGGAGCGAGAGGTAGAAGTGTAAGCGTCAGAGCTACCAGAGATTCCAGGAATATACTACTTTAATAAATAACAACATCAGTGCACAGCCTGAAGTCTTGGACTCTTGGAAGTTGACACTCCTTTACTGAAAACTTGCTCTGGTGTTGACTGATCCAAGACTGTAAAAGATTTCAAAAATATGAAGAAGTCTCTTAAATTAAAAAGCAATATGTATGAACCTGAACCAGGTCTTTCCTTATTGAAGAGTCTTGAGGTATTTTCCCAGTAAGCTTTGCAATCTCAAAACGACCTCAGTCATCTCCTACATGCCTTATATGTTACCTCAGTACAACACATATCCTAAATTTCATGCAATGAAAATATCATTTTGGCAGCTGCTACACTCCTTTCCCATTATTTTGTACATTTTGACCAATAAAACACTGAAAATTTATAATTGTGTCTTAGTGTTAAGAATCCAGTGATCCAGAGGAGATACCAAGAGAAGTGTTACAGATGAGAAGGAGCTATCTTTAATCAATATAGATATCTCTAATCAATCTAATCTCTAATCAGTATAGACACACAATGAACACCACAGAGTCAGGGATTTCTCCTGATCTCTCATTTAAAGAGCCAGCCAGTAAGGTCTTTGTAGCAAGGCCTGTAGTGATAAGACAAGGAGTAATGATTTCAAACTAAAAGACAGTTGATTCACACAATTTCTACAAAGAAGAAATTTTCTACACTGAAGGGATCAAACACTGGCTGCCCAGAGAGGTGATGGATGCTCCATACTAGGAAAAATTGGTCAAATTGGTTGAGGCTTTGATCAACCTGATCTAGTTGAAGATGTCTCTGCTCATTGCAGGGGGGGCTTGGACTGTATGGCTTTTAAAAGTCCCTTCCAACCCAGACCTTTCTATGATTCTATGCTTTTTATATCAGGTCTCATATCAAGCTGTGCCACAGCTTGCACACTTAGAGAGGTGGAAAAATACCGATGGAAAAATAATGATTAGTCCATTGCTTTATTCAAGTTCCTAAGTTATGACTCGCTATCTTTCATGTATGTATGTACATATGTGTATGTTTATGTATATACACTATGCATACACACACCTCCTTCTACTTTAGATAACTTTAGCAGAACAATTTGAATGTGTTAAACTGCTATCACTAGTCCTATATTGTAAAATTGTCTTCTATTAATATTTCGAGCCTTTGATATGATTTCCTTCTGTGGAAGGAAAAGAGCCTACCATTGGCTTTTTATAGTTGGACTCCACATAGTTTCCCTCTTTATCAAGTATTTCAGGCAATTTAAGGGACCAACGAGCAGAGAGCAGAAACACTGGAATGAGCATGAGAGAGAAATGTTTTTTAGAATGAGGACCAAGTCTTTGTTTCTCGGTTGCTTGGTAGTTTGTCTGGTTGTCGTTTGCAAGATCTGTGTCTGATTAAAGTCTATATCATCTATCTGGGGGACGTGTGTGGAGCTGGTGAGAAAAATTCCTGATGAAACAAAAGTTGTATAGAAATATGCTTGTTCACTGAACCTTAAGAGTTTATGTCAAAATATCTCAGGTTTGACAGATTTTCCTTCGACACAAGGAAGGGTTCTCATTACCACAGTTATGCTGCGGGCTCCCAAGGTGGGATTTGAATGGGAACACATTTATTACTGTCAGGAAGATAAATACTGGTAAGAAGTAAGCCATTATGGTATTTTACTTCACAGATAAAGGTTAGAAAACATATTCTACGAATGACAGTATAGTCATAAAAGCCAAGACAGAATTTTGCCAAAGCATAATAGAATCTTGAAAAAATTTCATTGTCTTTCCATTAGTAGTAGTCCAATGGCTGTAGAAAATAACTTTAGGTAAAGTCATCATGAACTTACTCAATTTAAGTTACATAACTAGATAAACAAAATTAAGTAACTAGCTAACATTTTCAGTTTTAGAAAACACTCAAGAAAAAAACTTAGAACTTATAAAATTTGCTACTGAATTTCATAACTCAGTGACTGTAATATGAAGAGGTCAGATATCCGTCAAGGGTCAGAATTTATCTTGATGTTTGATCCCAAGCAAAAGAAATAACTATCAAAGAAAAACCTACCAGTCAATGGATAAACGAAACCCCTCTTCCAAAAAGAACATGTGGATTAGGCAGATAAACCACAAAGAATGAAAACAAATTAACAAATAAACAAACAAGCCTTATGACCTAGAAATAAGTGAAAGCAAGATATCGAACTTAAAAGATCAGTTAAACCTCACAACCACTGAAACAGTTGTTCAGCTGTAAAAGTACCTTAGAAAGAAGAAACAAAACTTCTGCTGCTTAGGATGAGAATGTCACCAAAGACAATAATGCATTCTTCAAAATAATATGATTTTTTGCCTTGTGTCTTAAAAATCGTGAAGAAGTTGACCATGGGGAAAATACTCTCACTAATGCAAACAAGATGGAAACAATCACACCTCAGATGTGAGAAAAAGTCAAAGACCTCATTATGTTCAAATAAAAGAACAGAATAAGCACCAGGACAACCTCCAAACTCAGTGTGATGTCTCTGTAGAAAAGAAAAATGAGAACAGATGCATTTGATGGCTTATTTCCAGCTGAAATAAATAATAAGCTAAAATAATTTTACAAGGAATTAAAGAAATCTTAGCTGTACATTTTTTGAAATCTGTGCTCAAGAAAGGCTAATTTAAACTGGAACAGACACAGAAGGTAGATTAGACACAGGCAGTAGACCCAAAAACCTTCATAAGTACTGCTCACTGAAACAAAGACATAAGAGAAGATATGATATCTCTCTGCGAGGATGTAATGGAGGTTACCAGCAGGGAAGTAAAATGACTATTTAACATAAATGACAAACTTGTCACAAGAACAAGTAAAGACAGAATAGTCAAGTATAAATTTAGGCTGGAAGCTGGAAGCAACTTTGTAAGAACGAGAGAAGTAAAGTTATTTGACTTAATCATTCAGTAAAAGTACAGGAACAAATATCTCCTTGTACGGACAAATATTTAGAAAGGGATTTTGCAACGTGTGTGTTATTTGCCTTTACTGCAGCCTTAGCATCATGAAAGTGCTCTTCTGATCTTACATTCCTACTTTTCTTCTAGAACTCGTCATCATACGAGTTTTTACTGCTGTGTGTCTAATTATTTCGTACCACAGTTGAAAAAATAACAGCTTCTTTCAGATTCGTGAAAAAACATTTGTTGCACATGTAAATAGCAAAACCTGATATACACAGAAGCCTTTTGATATCTGAAAACTAGGAGTCGATCTGGATTTTGTGCCTGAAAGAAGCTGCTATTCCAGTTGGTAGGCTCACATACTGGAAAAGTAAAGATGTTTGCTGGTTGTGCATCCTCATTAACTAGTTGCTCTAATCATGTGAGAGGTATTCATGCCTTTAGATTCCTATAATCTCTTCTATATCCTATGTCTCTCTAGGTTCACTTTACAGACAATGAAAAGAAATAGACACCCAAGGGACTTGATTCATTTGACTTGTTTTACATGACTATAGTTGGAAATGTAGGATGACTTGCACTCAGAACATCTATTTCCTCTTTACAAAGAAGTTTCACGGAAGCTGCACACCTCCTGAGCACATTCTGTGGTGCTGGTACTCAGTTATCTAGACTAGGAAATTGTTAGAATGGTCCCTGTTCCGATTTTTTACATCAGCCAGCTAGCACTCTCCCCTAGAATTTCTGGGATTTAATATGGGCAGAAACTGTTCCCAATGGGCAGTTTGGTTGCTAGTGGAATTTATTGCTGTGTATACAAACTGCTCTGTGCCAGTTGGCCCTCTCAACTGAGAACATCCCTGGGTACATTTTGTTTAGTAGGATGGTGTGGCTGTATTAGACAGAACCAATCTGTAGCATCTCCTCTTTAGGAAATCAGTGCAATGTCAAGCAGCATAATTTTGGCAATTATATTAATTGTGCTTACTTAAAGTATTGGTATTTCGGTGACTTCAAACAATCTCAGTAAAGACAACCAATAGCTGAAGACAAAGTAGGATCCACTGCTCAAAGGTACAAGAATATTATAGTTCAGTGAAGTGTGGCTGCACTGAAGCTGACACTCTTTGACCTTAAAATTTGGGTTTCTGAAAAAAAAAAAAAAAAAGAAGTCAATTTTAATTTAAAAATAGCTCATACTGCTAATCTAGATTTTCTTTAGCTATTTCTTCTCTGGGTCATATACTCACAGCTACATTTGTAGTTTTTTTTTCTCTACCTAGTTTTGCTGAGTCAAACACTTAGAACAGACAATTTTAATATCCTCCTAAAGGGAGAAGGGATTTGATGTTTGAGAACTACTGTCTTCATATGTCTTCAGAATCGAAAGCAAAGAAGAATTTTAGTAATGTCACAAGCTCAGTTTTTTTATTTCAGACATCTGATGTTGTTTTGTCTGCCCATCATCACTCACAGTTATTTGGACTGAATGGAACTAAAAGGTACTTAAAGCTAAAGCATGCAGAAAAATTTTAACATAGTATTAATTGTGGGAAGCCTTTTCCCCCATTTTGAAGAAAAGCATTTGCATTACAGTTGTGATTCCTGAAGCAGAAGTCATGACTAATGGCAGGCCAGAATGAAATTTGTTTCTTTATGCTATTTTATGGGGGTGTTGCGTGCATAGCAGGGAAACAATGTGCACAGTCCTGGCCAGAAGTAGGACTTAAACTGGAAAAGATGGTTTGAAGCCATAAAAATTAAGACCAATTTTAAAAAGCATTGTGTATGTTGTCTGCACCAGCCTTCCCCCTTCAAAGACAGTTGACAGTGAAGACAAAAGACAGGGGGAAATTATGCATTCAAGATCTCAGATGAGCAAAAAACAAATGGAAATAAATCCTATCTCTCATGACTTTCAGCCCAGTAGTGAATTTCTTTCTTTAGATTTCTTAAGAAACCAAAGCTGCAAGCTGTCTACCAGCACAGAAGATGTATAAGGTATATAATAATGCAGATCATGTGGATATACCCACTTAATTTTAATGATGTACTTTGGTCACCAGTCTGTCTGTAACAACACAGAGCTTCATAAAGCTGCAATATTTACTTTAGAAACGGGATGAAAATTTAGGTACTTCATGTCTAGTCAGTTTTGCATTGCTCTTACTACTTGGTGGTAATACCTGAATTAGCTCAGCTACACATTCATAAACTGTGATATCTGTAGTATAGACAGATCTGGAAAAAACTGGTTTCTAGTTAAGAGCTTATTTAAAAATGATATATATTTTTTTCATAATTCCTGAACATTTCAGTTTATTAATATACATTATAATTCCCCCCCTGCTTTCCTGGGAAATAGACTGGAGAATCACTGTCGATACCAGCATCATGCCTTGTGGATTAAGTCATGCACTATGACACCTTTGTTAGGCTTTCTACAGAGCTATTTATAGCCCTTGTAAGTGCACTTCCTTCTGCTGTTGTTCTTCTGCACTCTCAGAAAAGTAATTTGCCAGCCCAATAAAGGGATGGTTACCGGACATAGGCCAGCTATGGTTTCTCTTGAGAACTTCACAACAGCCAGGATGGAAGAGGAACTTTGCTAGATTCCTCCAGCCCTGAAGTCAGGAAAGCCTAAGGGCATATATCACCTCATGTGTGGCTTGTTCTGTTTGCTTTTACACTTGGCAGGGTCCTAAGACTCAGGAATGCACATCCTTGGATAAAATCTATCTATGCAGTGTGAGCAATCGTTACATCTGATTAGGAAGTATGAAAAGAAACACACATGTGGTTGACTCTGTTCGTCTGATGTCTTTTGGCTTTTTGCTGACAGGAAGGAAATCCTTTTAAAAACTTATTTTTTTAAGAGTTCAAATAAATTTCAAACTATGTGAGCCAAAATTTGCTCTCAGCTACACCCATGCACTCCTATTGACTAGACTATGAGAGTGAAGGCTTCTCTACAGAGAGACATCTTTGTTTAGTTTCTCTGAAGCATTTTTTAATCTACATTCAAACTTACAATAAAATGTCCAGACTAAGTTTCCACAAACAATATCCCTCCCATCTCTCTTTCCCTAGGTCTTTGTGAAGTACAAATCCCAGCTGAATGAGCTGTACAGGGATGTCCGCTGATACAAAGTTCAAGGAACTATCATGATCTTTTTTGAAGATTGGATTTGTGTTGACTGTTTCTTTGAACTAGCTCTGGAGCTGTTACATTGTGTAGGAAAGTGCAAAAAACACACATAGGAAAGCACCTACCCATCATTATATATCGTTTGCAAGTGAAGAAAAGTGCCACCTGTGCTATGGGTCAGACTGTGCAGCCTCTGTACAACATCTCAGCAAGTACAGCACTGCAGTGTTAAAATCATAGAATTAGTCATGTAAGTTGGAAAAAATCTCTAAGATCATCAAGTCCAACTGTTAACCCGGAGCTGCCAAGTCCACCACTAAAACCATGTCCCTAATGTATAATTACAACCTTATACATATTAATTCATGACTTGGTTTATGGTCTTTCATCACTGAAATCCTCTTTGCAGTCATACACGAGGTAAACGTGTCCAATGTCTTAAAAATGCCTGTTGTGTCTCCTCTGTGGGACTTGCATGAGTTTAGACAGAATGCTAGCATGGGAGTTCAGAAGCACAGTTCAAAAATGCACCTAAATCAACTAACAAGGCCATAGGAATTCTAAAATTCAGCTTCCATAGACACACTTGGACCTATTCCATGCAAATTTAGCACTTTATTGAGACACCTGGGGAAGATCACCTGTCTAATAAAAGTCTTTTTTCTTCTGGAAATGCCAATTTCTCTCCATTAACTACAGAGGAAATGTACAGTGATTTTGTTCCTGGGTCAGGTGTTTCAATTAAGTGCTTAGACTTAGAGCTGAGGCCAAAGTTGGATCTGGCCGCTTTTCTTTCTCTTTTAAACTGCCTCCAAAATCCAGTTTTGGTGCTGAAAGGCTATTAAAAAAAATAAAATTATGGCATAACCAGTGATAAATTACATTCTTTTCTGCAGAACTGGAACCTCATCCATTAAATATTCCCTGACCTGTATTTATTCAGTTCATTATTTCCTCATAAGTATGCCTTCTAGCACTTGTCTCTGTTAGGTAGCATCCTGAGTTTCATCCAGATTAACCTGCTTGGTAGTTTTGGCAATTTTCCATTAAACACTATTTCCATAATGTTTTTTAATACCATGAACATCTCTCTTGGGTTAAAACTAGAAATAACAAAATAGATGAGAGGCTGTTTTTGTATTAGTTTTCTGTACATTTTATTTAGAACTTGCAGCAAGTTTTGTCCATTGATTGTGTCAAGATTTGGCATACAGGAGTAGTAGGAAATTGTCCATTAATATTTAAGTTCAGTAGCTATAATTTTCAAGTCTGGCACTTATATAAGGTGATGCAATTATAGCTAGAAGTAGCTTGCTGATGTCAAGAAAGAAATCCAGATATTATGAGAAAAAATGCTTCATCTATCCTTTCATTTCATCCAATTATTGCAATCAATAAGTGTGTTTGTGATGAGTGTCTAAAGATTTGTCTCAACACAGGCCAGGAAGAAAAAAAAAAGATTTTTCTCAGTGTAGTGCATAATCATTTAGTACTTACATAATCTGAAACAGAAATTATCAGAACTTAAACAGATCCCACTAAATTACACTGCTTACATTACAGATATACACTGTTAGCACAGTACATCATACACAGCATATACTGGTCTAATATTAGTAGAAACTCCTTTTACTACAAGAATAAAGGCAACCAGAACTGTTAGCACATAATTTGCCTTAGAATTTCACACACAGATCTACATTTTTGCAGGATTACTCATTCTGTCAAACATGTTTCACTAAGTACTTGAAGAAAATGTCCATTTTTGCACTAAAAACGTGCATTTGTGATTTTCATGTGAAAATCATTACCTTTTAAAAAACATCTATATTCCTTCACTTCACTCTTAAGAAGATTTAATTTTTCATCCTAATTTTCTTGCTTTCACTCTCAAGATTGTCTTTGCATTAAGAGAAACATCCCTAAGTAAAAATTTTCATGAAATGATACCCATTTTGGGGTTCACAATGAGAACCCAAAAGCTGTGTGATTTGAGCCATTTTGCAAGTTACTGCAAATATTTTGCACCTGATTTACCTCCTCCCTCAGTAGTGCTGCTTCTTGATTTCTAAGGAAAGAGAAGAATAGTGAATGACACACAACCACAGCCTGATTCCCCTGTGTCCTGTTATCCACCCAAGAGCTTAGTTTGGGCACACAATAAAAGGCACCATACGCCGCGACTAGTCAGTAAGTATTTGTGACAGAGCAAACTGATGATGCATTTCCTACCCTCACTGCAATTTTACTGGCCTTGATGACTATGTAGTCCTCATTATTAACATATCATACCCTACTGTTGAGTCTCAGAAAGATGCTAAGCAGCTGGAAGCTTATGCTGAGTGCCAGAAGGGAAGCAGGCTCCCACGCACAGAGTTTAATGTAACAGCTATCCCTACTTATTGGCAAGGAAGGGGGTGTGTGCGTGTGGCTCTGTGTGTGTGTGTGTGTGTGTGTGTGTGTGTGTGTGTCTGTGTGTGTGTGATAGCAATGTAAGAAACTATAAATCTTTCTCATCTTGTGTCAAAAAATATCACTCAGGCTGAAGGCAAGGAGGCAGTTCCAGTGCCAGCCCCTGACTTCTGGGGACTTGATTTGGCAAAAGGACCACACTCTTTGCATGTCCTTTCTCCCCTTCTTCATGCTGTGCATCATTTCAGCTGACAGATTTACACAGGAAAGCTGGCTCAGCAAGGCCTGCCGTAGTTGGTGGCAAACAAGAATATGAGGGAATTAACTTCTGGCCTGCTGACAGTGGCTAAATCTGCCAAAGCAGAGCTGGGTAATTTGGTTTCTTTCTTTTGTTGATTTTATGCCAGCCCACAAGAGAGGATTAAGCAGCTAAATTCTGCATGGAGAACTCTACCCCTTTCGCTCAAATCCTATTGTCTTGATAGAATGACAGTAGCTAGTTGTGCCAATCTCTAACATCTTGCTGGCATTTCCCCAGAACATATCAGCTTTTGGTCCCCTGAAAAGAGGGATTTGTTAAAGAACTAATGTTAAGAAATAAAAAAGGACAGAAGAGGATGAGAAGCCATGGAGTAAAAGTTTTGCCTTGTATTAATTAAAGGAACAAAGTTCTGTAATCCTGATGGAGACTTTGCAATAAAACATGGGTAAGTCTCTAGCTCTTCTGTCCTTGTAGCACATTAAGAGTGCTCTTTCCCTCTTATCCACAGTATTTGTTTAATGCAGGAGCTATTCTCTATTGAGTTCTGAGAAGCTTTGCATTCATTGCACTCATTAGCTTTGGGTAGAGAACCCCCAAAATAAGGTCTTAATATCTCTATTTGTAAAGTGTATTTACATCACAAATGAACTTAGGATGAAACTTTTTCCCCAGAAGCATCAAACCTTCTCTGAAAGTCAGATAAGCTTAAGTGCTAAGGAGAATGGATGGCAAGAACAGTGAAGTTTTTGATTTTCTGCCTCAAAGCCAACATTTTCTAAGAAGACTTAGGTCTAACATTCTTTCAAACTGAAACCATCATGACTCTTAAGATCATCTCATCTGACTTCCTGCGTAGCACAGACCTGAGGACACCAAGAGATTCCTGCCAAAGGCCTTTCAGGGAGCAGAGAAAACCTTCTAGAAAGACTGGCCTGGAATGGATGTGGCCTTCAGTGGGCAGAAGAGTCTTGCATTCAGGACTGGATTATCCTTCTGAAGGGTAGGAAGGACTGGATTTGCAGTCGACCAATTTGTAGACTTGAACATGAAGAAGCTTGAAAACAAGTTTATATACTAACTTATGTAAAATTCTTATGCTTTTGCAACTTAGTTTTAAAAGCACCACGTAGCTTCTGAATGAAGGCTCCAATGTGAGAAGGAAGCTGATAATACTTTCAATTGGATTAAGTAACCTCTATGTCAAAAAAAAAATAAAAATCACTGCTGTGTTTCTTTACATAAAATTCTCAGTGTGCCTTCTGCAAGGCATGAGCAGTTCCACAAAATTTAATCCTATATTTCATTGGCTGCACTCAAAAAATAAGAAAATTAGGGGGTTACTTCCGGACTAGCTCTTCTACTGAATGCTGTATTTAAGATGAGACTACGGTAAACCATAGCATTATCTTTAGAAAAGAAAATTACCAATTTAGCATCAAGACAAGAAAACGTCCTTTGATTAAAGCACACAAATAAAAATAACTCATATGTCCTAAAATTAATATTTTCCTCAATTTAACTTCCTGTTCTTATTTAATGTTGCTATTTGTTTAACAATTCTAACACAAAAATTTGGATGAAATCAAAGAAAGCAGATCTAAAGTTAGATTGGTCTAAAACTAACTTCACCTTCTCTGTTTTATAAATGTATATCTTATTCTATAATGTTATATATATATTCACATGTGCATTTAAATAATTCTTATTTCTAATATTAATTTAACAGAATTTCACAGAATAGTTGAGCTTGGAAAGGAACTACCAGTGTGGTTGTCTCATCCAACCTCCCTGCCTAAGCAGGGTCATCCTAGAGCACTTTACATAGGATTGCATCCAGACAGTTCCTGAATATCTCGTGAGGGAAACTCCACAACCTCCATGGGCAATTGGCTCACATTGTAGAGAAGTTCTTCCTCATATTAAGGTGACACTTCACGTGCATCAGTTTCTGCCTGTTGCCTCTTGTCCAGTTGCTGGGCACCACTGAGAAGAGCCCAGCTCCATCCTCTTGACTCCCTCCCTTCAAATACTTATAGACATCAGTGAAGTTCCTCTCAGTCTTCTCTGTAGACTAAGCAGGGCCAGTCCCCTCAGCCTTTCTTCACAAATGAGGTGCTTCAGCCCCTCACCACTTTTGTTGCCCTCTGCTGGACTCGGTCCAGGAGTTCCATGTTCCTCTTGTACTAAGGAGCCCAGAACTGGACACAGCATTCCAGATGTGGCTTCCCCAGGGCTGAGTAGAGACACATGATTATCTCCCCCAACTTGCTGGCAATGCTTTTTCTATGTTTAAGAAATTTTAGGGTTTTTAAGAATGCTCTTCCAACTCTTTAAGAAGTGCTCATGCAGAGTTTTGAGATATGTTTTTGCTTTTTTACTGAAACAGTTCAAACCACATTTTTCTGAGTTGCAGAAGGTTGGGGCAATGCAGTAAGTGGGGTAAATGAATGCAACACTGACGAAATCCCAGTCAAGGCAAAATTCTTGTTTTCTTCAGATAGGTCACTGTTTCTCAGCAGTCTTGATAAATATTTAATTTCTTTTGGATTTACATTATTTTCAATTTTAACCAATAATAGAGCCTCAAGAAATGGGTAAAAGATCATGGCAAACCAGACTATTAATATTGTAATGAAACCTTGTTTGTGAAAACTTGAACATTTTTACCAATCATTTTGCCTAAAATACCAACCTTCATTAGTATGTCAAGAGAAGCATATACAGCATACTTCAGTCATGATGGCACTTTGGTACATTTTCAAGTTGTTAATCTGAGTCTGATGTCTTACTTTTATTGAAAACAATAAGTCACAGGTTGAATAAAGTTCTGCTGAGCCAACACTTAGGTGTGAAGGATGCCTTTCTGACCAGAATTCCAAAATAATTCAACTGTTAAGTACAGAGCTTAAACACATTTTTAAAAGACCTTTCATATATATTGACTAGAAAGTAACTCTAGTTTTAATTTCAGCACTGTCAACTTTTGAGTGCAATGTAATTTTTTTTCTTGAAAATAAGGTCATTACTCTTAGTATATCTTCATCTGGGAATGGTTTTTTATATTCATGGAATGTTACTACATTACTGGTGTGAAACAGATCAGACATTATAACAATTTAAATATGTTTAACAACCTATATAAAATAATGTATTTCGGTATTTTCAAAGTTATTGCACACAATCTTTTTTTTTTTTTTTTTGCTGATAGATAAAATTGAGTGAATATTAAGCATATTTCAGCTGAAGGTCATTTACACAAGAACATTCACTTAAGCTTAAGAGGTAAAAGTCTTCCATAGAAAACAGTTTTTCTTTCTCCACATAGGGAAACTACATTCTGGCAGGTCTGTCTGCAATTATTGCAATTGTACCAATTCCACTCAATATGATATGTTAAATCTTTTGGAAATTGTCGTCAGGTTTTGGAAACTACATTCACCTGGTCCTGCACTTGAACATATATAAGTGAAGGTAATTATAAAATAAATTATCACACCCTGTGGGAAGCAGGTTGTCCTGCCACATAATAGATGCAAGTCCAACAGGTTGGAGGAACTGTGCAGTTACTACAAATTGGCAGGAGACCAAGGGGTGCCATCTAGAAGTCTTGTTTCACTGTTCTTTTGGTAGTTTCTAATCTAGTAGGTTTGTTTGATTTTGTGGAAGCCAACCTGGATAAAACAGAGTAGAAGAATCAAGGTAATTGCAGCCAACCAACAGACTGACTTTGTGAGGATGGTACGAGCATGAGCTGAGTTTGTGAAGTGGCATAGAAAGGAGCAGTAGAAGACAGCAGAAGGCTCAGTGTCCTTTATCTTGCAAACCAGTGCAAACACTGGAAGATCTGAGAGGTCCTAGGTATAGCAAGCATCACAGGATGAAGGTAATGGGAGTAACTTACCACCTCACCTATCACTGAGTTGAGCACATGTGCTAAGATTTAGGAACAGCTGATGATTTGTCATATTACTCTTTATGTGTTACTCCACAGTGTATTTATCATTTTGAGCCTTACTATCCTGAGACAACTAAAACAAAATTCAACAATCCTCACATTTTTAGACGTTATTTGACTTTGAAAACATAAGGAACAAAAATCTCAAGTCTTCTGTTGCTCTTAGCTCACTCTGCATTGGAGAAATTAGACTGTATTGCATATAAAGCTTGTCTTGCCTATAAAAAAGATAAATTCTGGCAACACTACTGTGGTATATCACCTTATCAGGATATGGGTGGAAATTCAATTGCTTTGAAGAATTAAATGAACCATTACACTAACCGTTATGGAGACATGGATGGATTGACACTCTGCAATGGCATTTGAATTAGCCACTTTGCTGTCTCTGGCAAATGTTTCCAATTTTTTTCCGGACCTAGCCTTAGGCTGATAAGAAAAGATAACATGAACTTAAGAGCCATGGCAAATTAGTTTATCAGCACTACTAACACTACCCTCAAACACTCCAGGAAGCCTTCCAGCAAGGATTAACAGTATAATAAAGTTGCATCTAACATTTCTTGTGTTCATTTATCTAGAATGTTTTCTGGCAATGTTGAGTGTATTTTATTAAAGGTATCTGCACAATTACCTTGAAGGAATAAAGCTTAAGCCTATTAAATTACTAAACATCCAAGTACCATGGTGAACTTAAGAGGCTTGTTTCTGTTTTGGGGCGATACAGGCACGGATTACCAGCTGCACAGATTATAAACTCACTATTGCTCATTCATGCAAATTCTGGTTTGAATAATCATGCCTAACTTCAAAACCTATCAGAAACTCCCTTTATCTGAAAATGTGAACAAGAAGCCTCTGAGAACAGTATCCAGAGGGCTTCCTGTCACAGCTGGACTGATAATATTGCAAGGAAAAGGAGTTTCATCATTCCATTTCTTCATGGAACAGTAACATTATACAACAAATTACATCACCTAGATTTGGATCAGTTCTGTGCTGCTTCATCTTTTTATTAATCCATAATTTCTATGATCCTCATATATCATTTTAGATACAGTTCTCTGAACACAAACATACACTTGGCATCTGCATTTCAGAGAAAGGGGTTGTGAGGTAGTGCTATCAAATGACGATTTCAAGGCATTTCAAGGAAATTCCAGAGACATGAGACTCTTGTTTAAGCTTGTGCTTCTTTTCTTTTATATACTGCAGCTGACCTCATGGTTTATAGCATTATAAAGAAAACTTTCTTTTGCACAAAATTTTTGTTCATGTTAAAAATACTTGTTAAAAGTAACTTCATCAACTGTAGAAACTCTGGACTTGATCCTGGAAGAGCTGAGATTCCTGTTGATTTCAGTTCTTGGAAATAAGGTTTATTTCAGTAGAAGCAATATGTAACTAATGCTTTGCCAACTCAAATCACAACCTTTCTTTTTCAATTCATCCTGTACCATTAACTGTCATGAAAAGTCCAAAGAAAATGTTTTATTCATCCCTTAGAGGAAACAAAAACAACTGAAGAAGTATTAATAACCAAGTAGACATAATTTAAAGGAGTATTAGGAGAGGAACAGTGGAGCCAAAAATAACATCACAGAAAGCTGGTATCTTTATACTGTTTATGAAACTTCTTCTAGGTTAACAGGCCAGTTGACAAAGGTGCTCATGTCCCCTTTTTTCTGATGGAGGCACTCTTTCTGTCTTGCAATCCTCACTTCTAAAAGAGGATACATTCTAAGTTGAAAGGGCTCAGGTCAGATGGACAAACCATGTATTCCGTAGTCTGGTAATTCAGTTTGGATAGCGCCGAAATTAAGATATTGTTTCACTATTTGATTGTCTCTGGGGTTTTAGTCTTAATCACTATGTGAATAGAATATTTTCATTCTAATATAAAAAGAGACAATTTTAAACATGTGCCATTACTATTTACAGCTAGCAAACTTTCCATCTTACCTTTCTGAATGCTAGATGTTATAAAACAAATATTTTTGTCTGCCATTATTTCTGCTGCCTTCAACATATACAATTATTAAGACAGAATAAGTTTGGAATTTTCAGCACAGAATGAGACAGTGTCCTACAAACACATTTCTCCCTTCAGTTGTCCACAGCACAGATTCTCAAAGATCTAAATTCTGCATTTTACTCAGTTCCGCAGGAAAACGCGTCCAGGCAAAATACATCTAACACTAGTTATGCACTGGTCTTATAACAGTGGAGCATCCATGGAGTATTGCTCTTGAGTGTTCCATGCCCCAGTGTCCATGAATATATTTTCAATTCAGAAGTCAGATCAGATGGGTAAATGGAAGACTCCTTCCTAAGAAATACTCAAAGGACATTTTGACAGGGTTGCGTTTTCATTTTCACTTAGAAATGCTGGCATCTGAAAGTCTGGTCCATTTGCAATAATCTTTGGGAACTTCCTTTCCTTTCATGCAGGTAAATCAGGGATAATTTAAAAGCAAAGTACCTTTAGAAAATTCAAGTCAGATGCTTTCATCTTCATGACCTCATAATTAACTTTCCATTGTGAGATCTTCTTGGGTTATGGCTACTGATTAAAAGGTGAAAGGTTGAGGAGAAAGTGAATGGCAGGGAATTACATGCTCCCTTTCCTTTTAAAGGCACTTCCTTTACAGCAGTTATGATAAATACCAACCTTTATTCATGTTACAGGTCTGAATTGGTGCCATATGATGATGAATTCCTATACAAAGACAAGGCAGGACCTGATTAAGAGTTAAAAAAAGTATGAACACAGATGGAGAGAAAGAACTTGAAATTGGAAGATGGCAGGGACAGCTGACAGCATTATGTTTCCAATGAAGAGGGAAAAATGTTTGGGGGGGGGGGGGAAGAGAGAAAACTGTTCTTTTAGCCCCCTGACGCCCACATTTCAATCTGGAAAAAAATGAAAGCTTGTTTTTATCCAGTTCTGTGTAATGTAACAGAGATAGATGAATCACATGCAGGAAACTGTTCTGAGTTCCAGCATATCAAAATAGATTTCATTCTTTCACTATTCAGAAGAGATATAAACTGCAAGCTCTGTATATATGCATGTATCTTCTTCTCATAATCTATTCTATAGAAACTCCTACAAACTTGTAAGAGAGCTGCCTGAAGCAAATTCTAAGGGTGTGAATCTTACATTTTCTGAAACCCATGTGAAGCTGCTAACAAACTCAGATTTGCTCAGACACAGCCTTAAACAAGGATTATTGTAGAAGTTCTCCTAGCCCAAAGGTAATCCAGATTTTACCAAAGCCCTGAGACTCACCCTTGCAATGCAACACTTTTCCTGTTTTTGTTTGTTTGTTTTGGTCCTTGCTGTTGTTATAGATTTTTATAACTGTTGTATAGTTTCTTATTAGTGTTGTAATGCTGATAAAAACAGAAAATTAAAATTTCTGTCATGCCCTCAAAGTTGTCTCCTGACTGGACAGTAAAAAGATAGAGCAAAGGGCCTTCCCGAGACTAAAACAAATGAGCTAACTTTAAAAAAAGGAGTTAAACAAAGGAAGTGAACACTTGGGTATCTTCTCCCTTTGTGGACCTAAGTCCAGAGTCAGGATAATCTTTACAGAATAACTCAGGAACTTTTCAAGTGATATACAACCATGTGGTTTTAGTCAGATGGGTAGTCTACTGAATTAAGTACATGCTAAATAATTAGGTTTAAAAATAAACAAAGAAGTTTTTGGACACCATTCAGTTTGGTGACTGAAAAAAAGTGGAGCAGAAGTCCATCTTTCAATTACGCTGGTTAACCTCATTCAGTGTTTCAGTTACTATCTATTTGTTTTGTATTATTAAGAAAAATCCTCATGTATATGAATTTTCACGAAAATTATATTAATCTTGATTTTACTGAAATATATCGTGTGTAAAAGTTTACCAAGGCCTCTAGACAAATGATTGAATTGCCTGCCTGGTGCATCAAAATTCTACAGAGACAGCATTTTGAAAGAATTATTTCATTTCAAAGGTTTCTTAGTTTTGTTTGGTTAGTTTTGCTTTTTCCAATAGTCCTTTGTCATTTCATTCCCTGCTGTTTTATACTGTGGTACTGTAATCAATAGACATGAATAAAAGAACAACCATAAAGATGATTAATGTTATTGATTCAGGGACTGAATATGCAGCTGATGACAATATTGAAAGGGCTGCAACACTGATTGCAAACAGTAGGGTTTGCTTGTAAGGATACAAGAGTGGTGACATGACTGCAGCATCCATTGTGAATGAAAAAAAACCCCACACTTTAACAGCAGTTCTGATAGCATAGGAGTTACAACAGGTGGAGTTTTTATTATTATCCCAGAACTGTGATATCTTTCATTTTATGTCTCATTCTTTCTATAATATTTATGCCTTGAAAGGGGTTACAGAGAACATCTGTGAGTGGATTTAAGAATCCATTATAAAAATGAAATTATTCTTTATAAATTTCTCCTTGGAGTTCCAGGCCCTGGTTTTGAGGAAGTCTGGCGGCTTTACTGTAATTAGACTGTTCTTAATTCAAACACATTTTAATTTATTTGGAAGAAGTCCAATGAATTCAACATCAGTAGCTGGTGAATTAGGCTAGAGAATTAGGCACTTTCTGTCACTTGTTTCAACCTTCTTTGCAATTCTGATACTCTAAATCAACATAGTGAATAAAATGAATCTGATTATGGTTTAGCATACAGTGATTGTTTTGCACCTATAAATTGTTTTTGCTGCAAAAGTGGTTCTTAAAATCCTCTTTTCTTTCTCAGCTCTGTACACAGTTCATGGCTCCTGTCAGACTGGAATGCCAGCATTGAGTTTCCATTGCCAGGGACAGCATCATCTCCTCATCTGTTTTGATTGACACAGAAGACACATGTGAAACAGTGGTTGTAGCATAGAGGGAAGCAGGGAATTCTGTTGCTTCTGTTAGTAATTTTTTGTGAGCATAACATGAGAAAGAAGTTTAAAATAATGTCTCTTTTTTATTTCATAAAAAAATTCACAATAAGAGAAAACTAAATTTTAAAAAAAATAAAAATGTAAGTTTTATACAAGTAAGCCAAAGGAAAGCATAACTCTAAATTATATTGTAGATTTGACACACTGTTGCTTGGGAAAGTTAGGTTATATATTCTCTGACAGAGAGCAATGAATCGGAATCAAAGCTAGGAAAAAAAAATATGTTTACATATATATGTAGATACAGAGTTAGAGAGAGAGAAAGAGAGAGATATCTGTCAGATTTCACAGGAACTGACTGTTGTATTATTTTGTAAAAGTTTATTTTAGATTTCCATAGAATGTCTTATTGAAACTTACACACATATATGCACCATACTGCCTGTTGCCTTAGATATGTTGTCATGCAATTGGGCACTTAAAATTCTCTTTTAAAACTTCTCTTGTGTTATATTTAAAAGACAAAAAAGTTCACATAGCCTTCAAAAAAAAAAAAAAAATCTCCACCAGAGTCTTAGAGAGGAGCTACAATTTTCTGAAGGCTTCAATATCTAAATAGGCTGCTCCAGGAATGAACATTTTTTTGGCTTCTACCTAATTAAGTTAAAAGTTAATAAACTCCCTTGGTTGTTCCTTTTTTCAGGAAGTATGCAAAAAATGCATTGAAGTAAGGAAGTTCAAGGTTTCAGTATCTGCTGCCCTTGGTCTTTCTCAGGAATTCTTTAGCTGATTACATGCTTCTCCTTTCAACAACATAAGCTTTGTATCCCAGGTTTTGTAAAGGATCATTTCCCCTACTACCCTCTCTAAGGCCACTCTTGGTCAGTTAGAAAAGTTAGCATCTGGATGTGAGTATTTCTACCACATACATTTAAAATGCCCAAGGGAATGAATTTTCCTTTGATTTTTTTTTTTAAAAAGTAATCTTTATAAACATCCTTATGACTTACAAATGTTTTATTCTTATGCATAAGATTTGAAATTCTTTCATATTTCAGTGCTTCCTCTGTAATACTTGCTTTATTTTCTGAATCAATACATTTTCCCTTTTTGTTAGTTATGACAGTCAATGAATAACGAACATTCCATGTAACTGAACAATAGTTACCTATAAGATGGGTTCACTCTGGCATATTTGGAATACTATACTCCATAATAAGGTACAGGATCTGGATTTATCCTTGTGTCAGCTCTACACTGGCGCAAATCCATTAATTTTGATTAAATTATTCCTTATGCCTAATTTATGTCAGTGTAATTGAGGAGGATTAGGGCTTAATTATAATTATACATAATTATCCATGATTATAATAAATGCCAACATTAAGTCAAAATAGTAAGGCTAAACTGTTGGGGATCCAAACTGAGATGATGAGTCGCAGTACTTAAGAGATGTCAAGCACCTGCAATACATATTGAGGATAGAATGAAAACTCAAAATGATGCTCTTTGGAATCTCAAAATTAAAAGTTCAAAACTGGTGCAAATTTTTTACTATGCAAAAACCACAGAACTATTTTTTCATTAATACTTTGTGCACTCAAAAGGTACAAAGGGTTAGAGTAGGTTTATGAAACCCTGGAGTGGGTGGGAGCATTTATTAAATGTCAAGCTCCTAAACTGAAGCTTCTGAACACTTGCCTACACTTTTTCACTATCCTTCCCTTTTGTCTCATTTGAAAACTATTCCAAAGCTGTTTCCCATTTCCTCTGCTTAAGAATCTTCATCTTGATTTGATACAAAACTTCCAAATACTTAGTTTTTCTTTTATACTCTTAATAGTTAATTGTCTTTTGAAGATAATAGGCCTATTCCAATGCCTATTATTACTCTTGTGATTAAAGAGCAGAATAATTCATTTATTTTCACCACTATTTTAAAATATTCTAAGAAGAAGGATTAAACCCAAGTCTGGCCTAAATAATAAAGATTTTTCAGAGATTCAGCCAGCGGGTTATTTGCATTATAGTAAGACCTGAAGGATAAAGAGAAGTTTAAAGTATATAGACTGAGGATGCAAAACAAATCAATGGAATGACTGAAGTTCAGTGGTTTTCATAAAAAGTCTCAACTTTCTTCCTTTGCTATTAAGACAGAATATGACACACAATGGAGATTTTCCTAGAAAATATATTTTTTTGGATTTAAGAATTCATATTGTACCTTTGTGTGTTAAGATCATATTTTTAGA
The DNA here is from genome assembly GCA_035584735.1 of Pseudotriccus pelzelni. Lineage (NCBI taxonomy): Eukaryota > Metazoa > Chordata > Aves > Passeriformes > Tyrannidae > Pseudotriccus > Pseudotriccus pelzelni. The sequence continues at coordinate 103,336,030 of JAWMRA010000113.1, forward strand.
ACACTCCAAGTTTAATTTTCTGTCTGGAACAGCCACTAAGGTTTTCTTGTTCTTTGGTATTTGATGTCATTACATTACTTCCTTCACTTTAGAGCTGAACTTGCTTAATATGCCACATGACCACTGTTGGTCTGAATTATCTTGTTTTCTCTTGCATCTCTGCTTCACTATATTTTAACTGTTTTCATATGTTCTTCTTCCTAATATTCCTAATATATTTTAAGAAAGGCAAAATATCAATATTTCTCCCAGACTTCTTCTTAATTAGGGTACTTCCATCCTTCCATTCCATCACTACTGTGTCTGCAGAGTTAGGGTTAATGTGGAATATTTACCCCCACACTGATCCATTGTGGCAGGAGATCTCCAGAGGGTCCCACTAATCACTGGGAGGATCAGTGAACATTTGAGTTAAGCATGTCCTTTACACACCACTCTCCTTTTCTTACTACAGGACATCGCAATGCAGAGCGGTTCCTGTTTGTATTACCTGTGCAAATTAGTCATAGCTGGGGTACATCTAATGAATGTGGTTCTTCTGGGGACTTTTATTCCTTGTCAGCCTCTTCAAAGTCCTTAATTGTAACTTAGGACCAATTCTTCTCCTGGGACAGCACTTCGTAAGGAGTATGTATCCATCTGCCACAATACCCTAAGGCAGTCCTTGGGCCATTCCTTTCTGTGTGCTCTAGAACAGAACTACTAATTGTTTGTGTAGGCTTCTAGGGGGCAACTGGTGCTGTCTGAGACACAGAGATTCAACTGCTTCCTCGAATTAGGGCAGGTGAACATGGAACAAACTGTCTGGGCAAAAGCCACAAAAATAGTTTGCAATGAAATCAAGCACTCAACCTCAATCTTCCAATCGGTAAACAAATGCTCTCGTCTTCGGGTTCTCCATCCTGATTCAATTTTTTTTTTCTTTTTAATTTCTACCTTGGATACAGAATATAGCTTAAAAGAAACTAACTTTTGCTTTTTTTCCCAACAAATGTACTGATTTGTCTTGATCCAAGAAGAAAGGAAAAACCTCTAAAAGAGTTGTGGATACATAATGAGTTTTGATTCACTTATCTCTAACTATTCTGCTTTTTTTCCTGACTTTTGTGGTAATTTCAACCTGGAAAATTTAGCGTGTTTGCATTTAAAACACTGAAATACAGTATTCTGTGCATCTAACATTTAAAAGTCATTTGGAACAAAATTTCCATATAAAGTTTTAGTTTAAAAGAAAATGCTTTTTAAACAGGAATATATTCCCTTGGAAAATTCCAGGTCAGCCCATCTTAAATATTTTCTTAATTAATATGTGACATTGGCATTCCTTCCGTGGCCTTGGAAGCTCTATCTCCATGAAATATTTTATCTATGAAGGTCTGGTACCTCTTTTCATGTAAACTCATTTGCATTTGAATGTTCTTTGGAGGGAAAAATGCTTCTGAGTTGCTGAATTTTTATTTATTTATTTATTTTTAGTCTCATTTACTGTTACAGAGCTGGATAAACAGCAACAAGTTTAATTTGTCACCCTGACCATTTCATAAAAGAAATATAGCCAATTTCCAGCAGTAGTGAAAAGGTTAACCTTCCAGTGCATTGGATGATAACAAGGGAAGCCGATTAGCAAAAAGAGGAGCTCAGTCACTGACCTTACAATGCTTCTTTATCTTTTACATTCATCTCTCAGGCTCAGTCCAACACTGCAACATAAAGCCAAAGCTATGGTACAAGTATTGTATTCCCAGAGGAACAGCGTATTACTTGTATATGCTTGATTGCTTTATTGCTGTGAGCTCCTGAATCATATAAGAATGAGTTTATTCATACATTTACCCCTTATTTAAGATGCTTATTGAATGGGCAGGAATTGACTTAAAGGATAGAAGTATTAAGATGTAGCTGACACAGGAAACAGATGAAAATCTTAGTATTATCATTTTCTAAAGAAATGGTCAAACATATTGAATGACAACAGAAAACAAGCACAAGATGCACATTTTAATAGCTTTGAGAATTGATAAAGCATCATACTAAAAATATGAAATGGAATATTCTTAGATAATCTGGTTTATATCACTATGACTTAGGAAGATGACAATATTGTATAAATGGGATACTCAACTTGCTGCAAGAAAGCCACATCCTTATGGGATATTTGACCTTGTTTTACTCTTACTACCCTGGTTTCGTTATAACCATTTTAATGAATTGTACTGAGACATGTAAAGCCATGAGACAGTAAAGCCATCTGCATTTTGAATCTGCTACTTTGGGATGGAAAACTAGTTTTTCAGTGACAAAACTATTTCACCCAGCAGTTTGTTAAGCAATTTTTCCCCCAGAAAAAAAAAGTTTGGTTTGGTAGACAGAATAAAGGACCTGTTGCCACTTGCTCTCTGCATTATTCAACTATAACCTGCACTTGTTTCCCCCTTCTCAAAAGGTATTATTTAAAATTGCGCTTATGATCTGATCCTCTCATCAGCTCTGTTTATTGTGTCATTTACATTTTACTAACTGGTAGTTAACCCAGTGGGAAGCAAATAAGCCACTGCGGTCAGAAGCTGAACACTGTTTCGTGCAGGCTCAACAGTTGTTGTTTTCCTACACAGCTATTATTATTCTTTATTTAGGAGAAAACTGAAATAAAAAAGAGCAAATATTTTTTGGAAAATCTCAGGTCAGCTTCTGTTTTGTAGTCTGCCTTCATGGTAGATGGTTCTTTTTTGCTTCTTTTTCCCTTGATTTATCTCGTATTAAAGTCCAAAGAATTTTTTTAAACAAAAATAAAAAACCCCAAGCAAAACAAAACAAAAAACCAACCAAACAAAAACCACTCCAAAAGCCTTTCAGATTCTTCATTAACATTGTTTCTCTTCCTCTCAGTTCTTCTGCTTTGCATTCTACGATGCACACTTATAATTTAGATTTGTACTTTAGAACATGAATGGACCATTATTTTTTATTGTATAGGTTCTTATGCTTTAGTGAGATCTCTGAGCAATGCTGTAATATTAATTAACAGTAATGAAAATTGTAATAAATACAGTGATGCTCAGTCAGCAGGAATTACATTTGACCAACATTCTCAGGCCATTAATGAGCAGAATTGTCATAATAATCCCTGTAATACATCAAAACAGGACGAGTGTAAGCCTATATCGAAGCCCTAAACTATGAAATTGCATATGAAATGAATGAAATGAAATGTTTCTCACCAGAATTGTGGTGATTTTTCAGTTCCTCTGAAGTAACTTACATTCTGACTTCCTTTTGTAGCTGGGCAACACTGGCACGAGGTAAATTCAACTTAACAATATTTGCCAAATATGTGTTCAATCCAGACCTTGCACATGGTGTTCCCAGTGTGCATTTGACATAACCCATGCAGACCTGGGCTGGAAACCAACACTACCTGTGTACAAAGATCAGCACCAAGTTATTTTTTTTTAAAGATATCTCAATCAGCAGGGGACTCCACTAACCTTTTTTTTTTTCCACAATGTGCCCTCATTGCCTGTGTGTTTGAATAATCAGACATTTGAGTGATCCTTTCATCTCTTCCAGGGGGTTTTCAGGCACCCTCTGAACTAGGATGACAGGATTTGGAACCTGAGAGTTGGTGCTCTTTGTTTGTTGTGGCCTATCATCAGTCAAATCCAGTGTGTAGGTTAATAAGGCTTAAACTTTAAGGGAACGGTAAGCACCTGATTGACAAGCCTGTGAATAAAAGTGCAGTGGGAAGTTTTGCATTTGTGGAGTTAGTATGCAGGGAGACACAACTGAAGTTTAGAAGGGATTGCAATGTTGTATAAATGCAGAGAATCGCGTTTGATGACTTAACATCAGTTTCTGGACTTCAAATAAAATTCCAAAGTATTTCATAGAGTTCCAATAAAATTCTAAAACATGGTTCAGATAGTTGGTTGTCTTTGGGTTATTTTGGTTTTTATTTTGAGATACAAGTGTGAAACAGAAATACCAAGGCCACCAAGAACAGCATGTAACAGTACTGAAATTCCTATTATCTATAAGGATTAAAAAAAGAAAATATTGTCTTACAGCTACTTAGAAGTTAAAGACAGCATACAGTGCTTCAAGCTTTCTTAAACATGTGCCTCCAACATTTTTATTTTTAGAAAGTAATAGACAATGAGTGCATACTGTGCTTGAGACTCTCTTCCAGGGTTTTCAAAGAATCCTCTGGGACATGGTGCCCAAATTGCAGTAGCTTTCAATAGGATCCATATGCTCTTCATTTTCACTAGTGCTTTGAAAATCACAGCCTCAATTGTCTTTTCCTTTATGTATAATTCTAAAGTTGATTGAAAATTTTTGAGCTACATTGCCTTCCAGCAGAAAATGCAGTTCAACAACAACAAAAAAATTTGTCAGGAATCTGGTAATGCTGGAATTTATTTATTATTTTTATTTATTTATTATTTTTATAAAATAAGAAAGTCCTTTGGTTTGGATTTGATAATATTAGTGGACTATCACAAGTATAAAGTAAACTGTTTTGAGTAAGAACAAACATGAAATGTTCAATACTTAATATTTCATATTATATGAATTCAATGCCATTGAAGCAACAATTTTGGTAAGCTTTTTCAGAATTTGTGTTCTAAAAAAAGTTTGATTTTTTGTTTTGCATCAAAATTGTCAAAAAATCCTATAGAACAGAATGATTCAAGGGACGTTTCCTCTTGAAAGTATATACCTATGTAACTCAAAATAACATCTTTGAAATTTGCAGTAAAAAATCCAATGCTCCATAAATTAGAGAATACAAAAGGCCTCTGCAAGTAATTGAAAAGGGCAGTTGAGAAATTCCTACCAAAACGGTTGTCAGAGAGTGAATTCTTGTATGTGCCATTTTGACAACACTTTCAACCAGGCAGGTTTCTCAGACTTGTAATGACATTTATTGTCGAAACCAGAGGAAAAAAAATCTACTCAGTTCATATGGAATACCAAGTTTCAGAGCCAAAAAAAAAGAGAAAGGGGTCTGATTTCAAAGCATTTCCTTGTCTTTACTCACTATATGGTGTGCATGTAACTGGAGGACAAACAGGGAGAGGCTTCTGAATATTTAACAAGAACGATGTTTCCTCTATTCTTAATGAGCACCACTGAGCTCAAGAAATCTTACAGACAAACTGAGTTAGAAAACTAGAGCACAGTAGATGTTGTGGACAGCATCTTCTTGCATATGATGGCTTCCGGGAGAGAGAAGCAGGGGAAGAGGAGAACAGGATGCTTTCTGCTCTCTGGGATTGGAGAGTTTATTCAAATACAGTGTCTCTGTATACTTAGCAATTTCAAACTGTGATGCAGAGATGGAATCTAAACACACTGACTTGCTGAGTTTCAGGTTCCTCTTACAGACCATTTTAATAACGATTTGGATCATGCTCTATGTTTGTGTTGTCAAGTGTCCATCTCTATCCAGGACACAGAAATAAAGCAATACTATTCTTGAACTTAGACACTTGCCTATTGTCTTACTCTTAAGAAAGGCATGATGACTGCTCAGTCCAACATCTTCTGTCATGCAGGGTTATGGATTCAAGCTTCAGAAGAAGGTGGAGTCAGGTCTTCCACTTTTTGAAGAAGTAATCTAAGCAGTTTGCTTTTATGAAAAGGGTTAAGGAAACACTGATTAGATATAGGATGGCATTGGATGCCACTAACACAAAGCCCTTTGTCCTACTGTTTGGAATCGATCATTTGAACCATTGGTTGTGATGTGAAGTCAGGTGATCAGTTTTCCCATGGGGACTTCTGCCTGCAAGAGCTGTTGGAAGAGGAAGCCAGTTGTTTCAGAAAGGTAGAGAACAGCTGTTGCAATGAACCACACATTTTATGTATGAAAAGGTTAAATTATTAAGCGCCTTGTATTTGTCTGGAGCTACAAAGCTATGTTCACACTCCTCTTTAGAATCACAAAACCATTATGCAAAACTTGTGCAGTGATGTTGTCTTTTAGCTACCTTTTTAAGAGAATGATAAACTTTTGATTACACACCTCTGAGCAGAAGGGGATTCCACTTTTTTTTTCTGCCTCAACACAGGCAAATAATTTTCAGCCCAATCCAGGAGTTTCATTGAGAGCAACAGCACAGACATGACCGTGCTTGGAGTTTAATCTAATGCGGACTCCAGCTCCATTCTGCATATAGGATAGATTATGATTTTCCACAGGTGTCTTATTCTCTTCGTTGCATCTAATGTTTTCCCTTAGTCAGCCTAACCTAAGCAGTTTGAATCACCCTACCAGTGAGTGCTGAGTGTCAGGTTCTTACTACTGAAGATGGCACAGAATTATCCAACAGCCCTCATACTGGCCAAAATCTGCTTCTGGTCACCTGCCACATGAGCATTTGTGTTGTGCTTGATCCACTTGCAAAGTGTGTGATTCAATATCCACAGTTTCTTCTTCCAATACTGCATCCCCCCACCCTCTTGTGTTTTAGACAAACCACATGAGGTAAAATCAGTTTTCGGTATAAAATGATGCAAAAATGTTTCTGCTTTTTCTTGTTTAGGAAGTGAGCCCACATCATTACCCTAATTTCTTCCCTTAATATCTATAAATAATGAAAAGAAGACTCTCAAGGTTATGGGATACTTAAAATTGATTATGTTGCATTTCTTTGAATCTGCGGGATTTCTCTCCCCCTGAATTGGCACGGGCTATGTTATCTGCCCAAATGCTGGCACTTGTGCTCGAGAGTCAGCGCCTTTGATTCATGAAGCTTTGGCTTTGATACAAGCATCCCTGTTACCTCTTGCACTGAGGATCTGGCACAACCCCTGTTGGTACTTCCATGAGGACATACAATGTTCCAAGCCTCCCCCACTGCGTAGACAATTCCTTAGCGGGGCAGGCTTTCCAAACACATTGTTTCAAAGAAATGAATCACTCATTCGTGAAAAATGGAAAAAAAAGAGCACAAATACCATCAAAGCAAATTCAGGGGTTTGCCGCCCACATCACTGACATCATGCTGCCAGCCGGAGAGCATTGAATAGGACTCCTTACAGAGTCCATCAATGCCACTCTTTAAATTGCAATTGCCTGAAGGGGCTGCTGGTTTGTGATATGAGGTACTTCTTCCTTAGCAGGAGAAAGGCAGCAAAGCCTGGGATTTCAGTGCAAGTCCCCTCAAATGGCAACAAAACACACGGTTGCTTGCCTTGCCAGGATGTCTCTTTTTCAAAGGCCTCTCCTCTGGTTTTGGAGGGCAATTAATTTATACTAGGATGATTTTTTTTTTAAAGGAAAAGACCCATCTAATCATCAGAAAAAACTTCCATTATTAGACTGGAGATTAGCTGGATGAGAGAAGCAATGAGAACTCCTTATCATTTATGGACCAATTAAAGCAGACCCAAGCGAAGTCTCTCCAAGTTAATCCCAGAGCTGGTGTGCTGGGGCGTGTGATACAGGGATGCACTGAGCTGCCTGGACCCCAGCCAGTTCACATCTGTTGCACTGTTCCCACATCAGACAGTGCTGTGCCCAAGCTAATAAGCCCTGCTGAGAAAATACAGTGACAGGTCAGTGTGGCACAGTGCTGTGTTACATATACAGTCTGGACTTAATGGCATGAGTTCCCGTCAGTTGTGGCATTTTTACCACTTGTCTCTTTTATGGCATAGTCAAATTTCCAGTAATTCTGCAAATGTTTTTACATGTTCTTCTGTCTCATTTGACATCACCTTTCTACTTCTTTTCCTGTGATACTCTGTCTTGCTTGCTTCTCAGGCAAATGACTCGAGTTTTCCTGTGGTGGTTCGTGTTTCTGGAACGTCCTTTCTGTGCTCGTTCACAGGAAGCTGCTTCTCACACCAGGTCTGCTGGAGTGCTTGTGCAACTTCAGCCAGGTAAGGTGACCTGCTAAGCAAACCAAGATAGTTGGGTTATAATAAAAGAACGGAGAGTGAAACCACAAAAGTTGAGAATTTGTAGCCTTTACATTTAGTGTGGTGTCACCTTGGCCTCAGTTCCTACTTGCCTCTGATTACAGCTGCACATTAGCTGCTCCTCATTTTCAAAGCAAGCAACACTTAACCTGATGTGTAATGTGCAGAAAAAGGGGAGGCTGACCTGCCTGGGGATTTGGGGCACTACAGCAATGAAAATAATTAAAAACAAGAAATTGAGACTGGCAGGAATGATCTTTCACTGACCCAGAGTGGATAGATAAAATGATCAATGATTTCTTTCCCTTCTGTAATGTCTGCCAGACAGTCCAAATTTATAATCAGCATAGGAAAACAGCTGCATATCATAACCATATGACATTGAGAATACACGTTATTGTACAGTAGCACTGCACTAATTCAAGATCTGTCACCACTTCTATTATGGAACTCTGTTTCCAGCAATAAGAAATTCTCACACAAGCACTTACCCCAAGCTGTACATGATCTCTGCCAGTAGAGATCTTAGATCTCTAGATGCTTTAAATAACATTTTATGTAAATAATTAAGCTATTTTGTCATTATGTAAGTTAAAGTCAGGTTTCAGTTTCCCCCATCATTGTTCAAAATTAATTTTATTTAAGACAATAAAACTCCATGATTTTGGGAATGGTTGGATACATTCCATCTGCTATGGGCCACTTTTCAGTATGAAAGCAGTCATTAAGCATCTAGTGAATTTAAAAGCTACTGTTTAACTATATATATATGTATTTAGAGAGAGAGTTATATTTACACTGAAAAAAACATAACAAAAAATGAAGGCATATCTATTTCTGTGTGAACTCAAAGTTTTCATGAAGTTGTTCTACATAAGGTAGGTCAGACCACATGACCTTGTCAGAAGAACGAAAACACTATTTATTTTTCATCTGTATCAAAGTTTGTGTGCTTTTTTGCACATCTTAACTCTCTCAGTCAGGAGAAATGGTAGGTTTCCAAACTGGAAGCAGCCTTCTGTCACTGTGAATTTAGGGGAAAATCTACAGTGATGGACATTATGCATAGTGCAAAGGTGGCATCTGCTGTGGAAAAGGGATTTCCATTTTGGATAATCTCTTCATGGCTGACATAAGCATATCTCACCCACTTCATAATCACAGGTTTCATGTTGATGTGAGAGTAACCATCACTCAGAAAGGTCATGCAAAGGATAAAAAAGCCCCAATTAATAATGAGTTGATGGAAAATTTTCTCCTGAAAGTTCAGGGCACCAAATCCTCAGAGGCTGCTACAGTTGAACCCAGGAGCTGCACAAGCACCTCTCTGGAAAGCACTGGGAGAAGGAAGATGTTCAGTCCTAAGCCCATCTCACATAAAGGGACTGAAGCTGATCTTGGGGGAGAGAACCACTCTTTTATCTGCCCCAGAGCAGTCTGAGAAGTGGTCAAAACAGTGATTAGAAAATAGTATGAAGAGGGCAAATCTATCTCACCATCCCTGTGGACTTGCAGTGTCTCTGTTTTAAACCATTCAGGATTTTAACATCCAGAGTCATTCCGTTACTCTGAAATACATCATGGTTTTGTTAGCGCTTAGTATAAGAGAGTGCTGGCCCGTGATTTCAATGTGCCTTAGCAATGCAAACAACAATGGCATTACTTGGCAATAACTTCTCCACTTCCCTGAGATGATTTGCTCTGATGGTCAGGGCCATTTTCCTCACAGTCAAAACTGTATTCCCATGAGGCAGCTGACTGATTCTCAGTGACTTTTTTTCCCACCGAAAAAAACCAAAAACAAACCACCACATCAAATTGGGGTGGGGTGTCTTTCTTATCGGAGAACACAGGCCATATGACCTCTGGCTTATGCAGAGGTACCCTGAGCTACATCCACATGAGCGACTAAAGTAGATCAATAGGAACGAATCTGTAGGAGAGAAACACTTGGTGCTGAGGCCATACATCCCAACCCTGCAGAACCTCGGAGAGAGAGGGAGGAAGGGAGGGATCCTGTGTCATGACTGTCCCTCAGCGCAGCAGTGCACAGGGTAAGCTGCTGGAGCACATTGACCCATTTACTGTCATCCAGCACCTGCTCTGCAAGACTACTCTGAAACACAGAGCAAGGCACAGAAAATGGGGGCAATCAAGGTAATTGGTTCAAAAGCTCAGTCACGGTCCTAAGTAATGCAGACACATCCAGGCAGAGCAGGGAGCAGCATGACTGAGGGAGTCTAACCAGGCAGACAGGGCACCCACGCTGCCTTACCTGAGCCTAATCAGCGGGATCCAGCTCTCTAAGTCTGCACAATTCCTGTCTCCACTGGGCACCCACGATGTCACAGCAGCTCTGCTCTTCTCTTCTGCTGTTAAAGAAGGTTGTTGCACCACCTCAGTTGGCAAAGTCTTGCAGAGTTTCATCAAAGTCAACAGTGTCTAGCTTGGAGCTGAATATTTATTCAACAAAAGGAAAGAGAGAAAGTTCTTAGTTAAAATTCTGCAAAATGTAACAAGAAGAAGGATTTCTTCAAGGAAATGTGTTATGGGATGTTTGACGGGATTTTTCTGTTTTGTGTTATTGACAGTCCTGATGAAACAGAAGAGTTAAGGAAGCAGGAGAGTTTAATAAAACCAGCAACAAAGAAATAGAGAGAGAGAACTTAAAGCTTCCAGCAAAAGACCCTGTCTTAGATCATCACAACCTTGGGCTTTCGATATGTCGGGAACTAAATTCTGTGCTCTGTTTTGCCTCTGCTGAACACTACCCCACAGCGCAGTTGTTGTGATTTAATCTCCTCTTCTCTTTCGCTTTAAAAAAATGAATCAAACAGCATAAGTCATCAAACATGCAAACCTGACCCCCTGCGACTACATTACAATGCAGCACCACCTTCTGGCTATGGGGAAGCTATAGTGGCTACTACACCTTTCCATTCTTCATGGGCATCTGTTACTTAATTCATTTGTTGCAATTTAAGGTGAAAATATGGTGATTACTTTTCACGGCTGCAGCTATTATAGCTATAGATGTTTTTAATAACAGCTGCTATTTTTCAAATAGAAGAGAGATTTCTAACATGGAGCAGTTGGAACTTTGCATCTCAGCCTTTATTGAAGGAGCAATGTGTATGTTCATTTTTTATGATCTGTAATCACATGCTGGTCCTGGGAAACATGCCACAAGGGCCCACATATGTAAGTTGTGGCAGCTGAAAGTGCATAATTCATGAAGGAAACATCAGGATCGGAGGAAATGGCATAAATAGCTGGTTGACTTGACACATCTTATATTTTTTCCAGGATTTATTTCCTTTTAAAGATGTGAGTTGTCTTTTAAAAAAAGAAATGTGTAGACTGCCAAGTCATAAGGTTCTCTAGGTCACTTACTTGTTTCTCTGAAAGCAAAGGCATTCTTCTGTTTTCATTCTGATTTAATTAGAATGGCTTTTTTACAGTATGTGGTCTTTGTTCTTTCAGGTCTCTACTCCTCCACAGTTTTATTCAACCCTATTGTAGGTCCACTTTGAAACACAAAGGACAGTTGAAACAACTTCATCTCAGAAGAAAATCCTGTAAATACTGTAATTGCTGTGGAGTTTAATCTGGTTTCTTAACCTCTGATTCAGTTTGGATAGGTCTTAGGGCACAAAAGAAACAAATCAGCTATTTCAGCTAAAGGCTTCATTTGGCACAAATCTGGACAAGGCTTAATGATAAAAGAAATGTTTAAAATGAAAAGACATTAGATGCTGCCCAAATTTCAGCTGGAAGAAAGAAAAAAAACCCCACAATTATAAAGGCAAATTTAGTCACATCCAGCATCCAAGAACATTTTGTAGAAATATCACAAACAACATTCTCAGGGTATTTCTACTGGAAATAATGTGAGAAAGAACATTCTCACATTATTTCCAGTCAAAATGCCATAAAAATGCACAGCTGATAGCAAGCATTCTCAGAGCATTTTAACAGGAAAGACCTCAAGAAAACATTTTCTCATGACATTTCCTCTGGAAGAGGGTGGAGCCGGAGAGCTCTGCCCTCCTCCACTCCCACCAGCATGAGAATGTCTCAGGGGTGAGCTCTCTAGTGAGAGCAGCAGGATAAGGATTGCAGAGGACGTGTAGAGGCAGGAAATCTGATGGAGTTCCCTCTGCAATGAGAGCACTTACTAGAGAGGAAAAACTCCTCCATCTAAAAGAAAGAAAGAAGACCACAGATAATTCACAGCTCAGAGTAACTCAAGGATGAAATTATTCACATGTCAGTATTTTCAATTTAATACTACCCATCATGAGATGGAAAGTAAAAGGGGGAAGGAAAGACACTGATTTGTTGATTTGGGAGGTTTTTTTAGGGTTTTGTGTGCAGACTCTCCATGGGAGGTTTTCAAGAAAATTTTGACGTGGAATCAAGTTCTCTGCACAAGGTCACACTGACAGTCTGAAAGAAAAGAAATCTCAGCTTATTCAGAGAGGAGAGAAAGTCATAGTCCCTACTTAGTCAATGGGATAAGTTATAGAACACCCAAGCTAATTGTTTGCTCCAATTTGTTCTTCTTACATCAACTCTGGTGAGGTAAAAAATCCTCACTTTCCCCTTTCAGGAGTCCTCTAGTTCTCTGGGGTTTTATAAAGTCAGATTGGACAGGGCTCTGAGCAACCTGGTCTAGTTGTAGATGTCCCTGCCTATTGCCATTCTGTGAAAGTCAGTGTTCTTAACCTCAGATATCTGTGAGAGATGTGTCAGTATGCAAAACAGTCAGCAATAATTTCAGCTTATTTCTCCCACCCAACTACCTTATTTCAGCTGCCAGATAGAAGCAAAGAGCCCAAGAAAGGACAGGACAGCTTGGTCTTCTTGAACTTTTCAGTCCATCTTGAGAGAATCACCTATTAGACACACAGGAATAGAAAAGATTCCTTCCTCTGGAGGAGAAGAATAATGCCATCAGCTGAAAATCAGGATCCCCCTTTTGTTCATAGGTGCAAGCACATTATCTCCTTTCTAGAATGAATTGTTTTTTATGCTATTTCTACCTATCTTTCTGAGAGGATAAGTTTATCTTTATACCTGCTGGGTTGAATAAGATGTCAGAAGAACTTAAACCTTTTTGAATAATTTTCACAAAGATCACACTTTTTGCCAGGATTAAGTGCAGCTGAGGAACAGCTGAAACACTTCTGATATAGTTTCTAATGCTACAAGGTGCTTTCAAATATCCATCCATCAATCTAACTGTTTTCAGTTTACGCCTTCTCTCAGTTTTCAAAATCTGTCATCTGATTGGCATGGCTATTCCTCCTGGGTTTGACATTCCATTATTTCTTCTGCAGCAAAACAAATGCTTAGTTTGGTTTGCTTTCATTCTTCCTGTCCTGTAGATTTGTTCTGTGTTTATTACTAAGCTGACTCTTTCATAGACCGAAAAAGAGAAAGTAGAAATGAGATGCTGCCATGTGAATTTTCTCTAGCTATGTCTTGCATTATGTGCAAAGTCATCAAGGGTTCTTTCTTTAACTCAATCTTTTTCATAGGTTCCCTAGTTTCCCTAAATTGTTTCTTTGGTTTTTTTTTCTTTGTTGTTTCACTCTTCTTAAATCACTGTGTATGAAATGAGTAACGGGCAGTGTCTGTTGCCTGGATGTGAAGTGTGGAGTTGAAAACACTCCCTTAGGAAGTCCACACTGCCCTTTAACAGGAACAGAATAAACTGAGCTGGCTGAATACTGACCTTTGTGAGTGTCAGACCTGGTCGCCGAGGTAGTAAAGTGTGGGGTAGGGGATGCATCACAAACTTATTTACCTACCCTGCTAGATACTTTCTACTTGCTTAAAGTCAATATAAAAAAAACCTTTTCCAACTTAAAATTCTCCTAATACAAGGTGCTAAATACATCTACTCAAGTATCCTAACTCGGACATTAGCCAATGATGCTTTCTTCAGATGAAAGTAAGGAGTTTCTGTAGCTGACAGACACAAATGATTTGCTTAAGTAAAGTCTTATCCTGATGCCTAAGATTAAAGATTGTCTGAAATAAAAGCAGGAAGAAGAGGAATTCTATGAAGTAGATGGATCACCTTTCTGGATGAAAAGACCTTTGAGATGGAAAATGTAAGATTTATCCATGTACTGACACACATACATACATCAGCTGGTACTTCTGCTGATGCCATACTCCATTTTTATGATGAATAAACCATTAATAACATAATAGTGATTTAAAATGTTGGCACATGACACATACATATCATATGGATTTTCAGTTTTGCATTATCTTTGCTTAGGTTTCAGAGAAAAAAATTGCAATGTAAGAATTTGCAGATGTGTTTAACAGGCAACACAGCACCTCTTTAAGTTTGATATAAATGGCATTTAGAGTTATTCATGGAATCATAGAATGGTTTGGGTTGGAAGGCATCTTAAAGACCATCTTGATGCAATCCCTCTTGCCATGGGCAGGGACAACTTCCACTAGATGAGGCTGCTCCAAGCCCCATCCAACCTGTCCTTGAACACTTCTAGAGATGGGAAGTTTCCACTTCTTTGAGAAACCAGTGCCTCACAACCCTTACAGTAAAGAATTTCTTTCTATTATTATTAATAACACAGAATTTATCCCATTGCCATGTAACTAGTAAACACATCACTACTGGAAGTTACATTTCTTTGTTTTAATATTTCAGAGGTTTAACTGCTAAAAATTATTGGCCAGGTCAAGTTCTTTTAGAAATGGCAATATTTAGCTTATTTGCTGCATATGAGAAATGAAACTGAGAGTAAAAGTTCATCATGTTAATACTGCGTAAAAGATGAGGCAGTCCCCAGCCACTCAGATTTGCAGTCCAGGCTGTAAATAGTGATTGCCAAATCAAACTGCACTGTTCTAGCTTTATAGCTGGGGGAAAAAAATATAAACAACAGTGCAGTGCTGAGATGTCTTATTGAGTCTAATGGAGATTCATAGATATGAAGTTTGTCTTGCAGAGAAGTGTGCCAACAGCAGCCTTCCTTCCCAGTAAGTAGTTTCTTTCAGTGGGTGTGACTCAAAAAAAAAAAAAAGTGTGGGAGTACTCATAGCATTCAGTGACCTGAAGTGTTCTTTATTTGAAAGTATTTGAAGCTTCAGCAAAACTGTATAAACAAACAAACAGGAGAAAACCCTCTTGCCTCAATGGTTCCTGTGATTTAGGTGCTTCTTTCATACTCACATGGTCAAGTATGAACAAAGTAGTAAAAATCTTTCTCTCTTTACGAAAAGAGTATGGGAGCCAAACCTTTCCTAAGTTATCAAAACTGTTTTTTGAGACCTGACTTTGTTTATTTGCTTATTTGTTTTAAATAAATCTCGTTGTAATTCCATGATGGTTTTTCCTGCTCCATGAAGCGAGAGATTTTTAAAAAAGAAAACAAAACAAAACTGTTCCTGACAGTTTTCCACCTTTGATGCAGTAACAGCCAGTGTGTCATTTACACAGGGCTTGGGGTACAATCCTTCAGTTTATAATTAAAGCTGGTGGTAAGCAACAGAAGTACATGTGTCTAAAGACAAGGGTATATACCTCTTCTACAGTGGTTCAACACAAAGTTCTCTGTCTTTCTAATAAGGTAATAAATTTTATGGCTTTTCCAGGATCTCCTTTGACTTTAGTGGGGCTTTGGTACTGTACTATCTTCATGGACTTCTAGGGATGAAGTCCTAAAATCATCTGCAAGGTGTCTGAGAAACCCCTACTCCATTTTAAAAGCCTGACATCATTCCCATGAAATTCACCCACATATCATTAAAGGAAAACCACTTCCAGAATTACAATTACTAAAATATGAGTCCATTCTTCAGTAATTCTTCAGTAATCTCTGCCTCAAATTTAAAGCCCCAGATGTAGTTTGATATTAGTTGTGGGTTTGCATATTAAATATCTGGAAGTCCATGGAAGTTTCTATTTGGCTTGACAGTGTGAGGGTAGTTCATAGAAGAGTCAGGGTTGTTCTCTAATGTTACTTGAAGTGCTGCTCCACCAAATGGATGGTAATTTGAAATCATTAAAAAGCTGAGATAAAAAAAGAACCTTTGTGAGAGAACATAATCATATTAATAAGAAATAGAAAGACATCAGGAAGCTGTTTGGAATTTAAACCAAAGTTCTTGAATGCTACTTCTGCAGTACTTGATGAGCTCTGATTAACTGTATAAAATTATCAAATGGGAAAAAATCCAGCTGGAAATGATGACTGCAAACTTAGTGATGAATCTCTCAAGAATACATTGCCTCTATCTTTCCAGGCATAGAAAAGATGTGAACTGTGCAGCCGGTGATCTATGGCTTCAGGAATTCTCTATCCCTTGTTTAATTACCTAGATCATTTAGCCACACTATTTAATATTTCAAGTGCTGCTTTTCATATCTTTCTTTTGCTGTCACTGAGAAAGTCTTTTGTGCAACATCCTATGTTGCTTTCCTATTGGACTCATAACCGTAGTGAGGATAATTCTTCATGAAATTTTTGACAGGTCTAAACTTTCATTCCCCCATTACCTCGCTGACAGCAGAGGGACAGTTCATGGGAACGTTTTCTCAGCAGTGTGAGGGAAAGCTCTGTATCCTGGCAGTGCAGATCGCTTGTCAGGATGCGGCTGCTGTGACATGATTAATACAAGCTCATGTTGCTGAGCAACCCTAATGAAGCTGAGGATAATCAGCCCACTGCTTGCACAGATCTCTGGACTTGTACTTCCCCATGTGTTTTCTGTCATCTAAATCCTAGGCTGTATAAAGGTACCTGAATTAGCCCTGGAATGTGACATAAAGGAGCCAACAGAGAAAGTTGGAGAAACTGATTAAAGGATTTAAGATTTCAAAGGCCGTGATCCATCTGGATTGGTTGTTGAAGAGGGTGAGGGTGTCCAGAGATGGCAAAAGAAGGATCCCCGACCCTCCTGACCCTTTAGTGAAAAGAAGGGATGAGAAGGCAAATGTTGTGTTCATTTGTTTATTTTTCTTTGTGTGATTTAGACAAGGAGAAGGGAATAGAGCTCTCTGGGTGGTCCTGAAGCTAGTTTCCTCATGAAACTGGGAGAAGCTTCCCCTTTTAAGCATAGTTGTGAATGGAGGATAAGGAAAAGAATTAGAGAATAAAGTTTTTCCGTCTTTCAAACCAAACAGTTTTCCTCTACCTTTCTTCATGGATGCTCCACGGTTCTATTAAAATAGCTTCACATAGTTCAGGAATGAGCTTGCTGGGAAAAGCTCCCACTTCCATATTTGATGAGGATCAGAGACCTATCACTGAAAGGTGAGGAAGAGTTGTAACTGCTGGGCTTTCGTCATTTTTCCCAAGTATCCTTGTGGTGAAGTGACACCATCTCAATCCCGCTAAGAAGTCTTACATTATATTGACTAACAAAAGAGAAGGAAAAAAAAAAGAAAAAAGGTGCACAGGATTAATTTCCCCTTCCCAGGAATTTTTATTCCATTCATGAAATGCCTGCAGCATGCCTGTACCTCACCAGACAAACAGATATGCAGTAGTGTCCCACTGTCCCATTTTTCACCTGAGTTCTCCTTTTTTAGTGTTTTTCCACTTCCTGGCACTCAGGAAATCAGGTGTTTCTTGCAGTACAAGTAGGTTGGCATCTTCCCTAGGCAAGAGCACTGCTGATAGTGTGGTATTTCAGGGGGACAAGGACAGCCTGGTGGACACACTATGTAGAAGGACTAGAAAGGATGCTTACCTCATTTAGGTGAAGCCAATAACTGCATATGTCAGTGGGGTGGCAAATGGAGCATGCTGATCCCTCTGATTACCCAGTGAGTGCCCTTAAATATAAATGCTGCAGGGCCTGGCTCAGACCTGGCAGATTTTCAAGGACAAAGATATTCCCCATTAAACCTCTGGGAAAATAGTCATATGAATGAATGCTTTGATTCCCAGGGGCTCTCACTGTAAATATTCAAGATCTTTGAGAAGGAGATTTTGGTCCAAATGTGGATGTGTGATAGATACAGTGGCATGTTTCCTTAGGAAACAGTGCTACCATCCCAAGTAGATGGCCAAGTGGCCCCATGTGTTCTGTTTCTTTTTGGGCTTTGGTTTTTTCTGCTAAACACTGGGAATAGAAAACCTTCTGTATAACTTCAGCTCTCAAAGGTTTTGATGTGGGAAACCACAATATGCCATGAATTCTTTTTTGTATATGTGTAAATTATGCATCCTGCACTCAGTGTTTGTATTGTGACAGAGGACATTTTGTAATGAAACATGCTTGTTGAAATTTGAACTTTGAAATTTGATGCCTTAGATCTTTTCCTGGGGTGTCCTTCAAAACCAGTTTGGGATTACGCAGAATTCAGAGCACTCATCATGTGCCATGGTGGCAGTCGTCTGAGGCACATTAGGATACATTCATCATCTTTTTAATCCCACATGAATCCATTGACTTCAGTAAAATATTAGCAATTTACAGAAGGAAAAATTTTTACCATCTGTGATAAAAAGTTACAAAATGGCAAGTAAATGATTTCATGAAGAGCCATTGTACTTGGGGTTGTATAAGTACATGATGTCTACAAATCACTGTATAAAGTATGGTAAAAATCTTGAGCATGTAGATCACTATGACACCCTGTGAAACAGCAGAACTGCTGTTGTTGTCTTGGTAGATGAGTCAATGTTGAGTTTTTCATTCCCTCCTGCTGCTGGCTAGAATATTTTCCCAGAATATAAATACCAAATGGCTGAATATTATGAAATGCAAAAATTTGTGAGTTACTCTGCTTAACATGAAAGACAGATTTTTAAATGCTCCCTTAGACCATAAAGGACTCTATCACTACTTTTTGATGAAATTAAGCAAGTTGTTTCATTGGAAAATTAAGGTAAATCTTTCATATTTCTTTCTCTCTGGGTAATGGAAACCAAATATCGTGTTTAGGGTCAGGGAATATTTGAGCAGCATTGCTGATAAAGGAGTGCAGGTACCACAGTTCCCTGTCACCTCAGCAATCAATATAGAGGGCAGCGTGCTGCACAGTGTCGCACAGAAACTGAGAACACATTTGGGAGTTCTGTTTAATTGCAACTCAAATGAGTCATGGACGCTTGGTCCTCATTTCCTAATTCTGGAATCAAAAATTAAGCGCTTGTTTGAGGCCACTCTTTAAAAGTAGCCTCAAACAGAGTAACCATAGCTAATTGTAAATGGCTTTTATTTATTGACAGTTTTCATAGTTCAGAGAGGAATTACTAATATATCACAGACGTTTTAACTAGAAATAAGTATGCTCAAGGCAGACAGCTGTTTTTGGTGTCAGCTGGGAAAAATGCCCCAACCACTCTTGTTTGATGAATAAACATACTTTCTTGATTGCCTACACTCATACCCATCTGTTGGGATGGCATGATGCCCAGGCAGAAGCTGGCCAAAACTTTTGCCTTGGGCATTAACAGTGAGTAACAATAGGTTTAGATGAGCAGTATGCGTAACACTGCATATAAAATGTCCTAAGCTTCGATTTGTGCCAAGCATGGTACAGAAGCTTGGAAACAAATGTCTCCTCATATATCATTTGGGATTACTGAGTTCCCAAAAATGAATATTGCCGAAGAAGATCTATGTTCTGGGATCACCAGCATATCATATACAAGTTGGTGTTGGGCTCAAAGTGCCTTGTTGGAGGAGACCATGATGGTTGATGCACACTGTGTGACAAGATGGTGATAGCCACTGCTTGCATGGACAAATGCTAACTACACAGCAGGGAAATCCACTTTAGAAACATGAAGCCAGCTGTTGTCTCAAGCAAATGGTCTTCATTTCCTGGAAAACATGCAGTCCACAGAAGCATAAGAACCTGGTTAGCCAGCAGCTGAAGGGATGTGAAAATAAGGAGAGACAGTAACATGAAATGTAATGCATGAGAAATAACTAGAAAACAAACAAAAAAGAGAACTTTTAGAATCATAGAATCATTTAGTCTGGAAAAGGCCTTTAAGGTCATCAAGTCCAACCATTAACCCAGCTTTGAAAGGAGTGAGTTAAAAGCACTAATCAATAAGAAGAGCATATGTAGATGTGATGCCAGTGTTTTGAGGTGAAACTACAAAGCCTTTTTCTCTTTCAGTAAACCTTGCGGGGCAGGACTATTAAATTTTAAAGCTACTTTTACCAACATCTAGAAGTACATACTTTCAAAGTATATGGACTCACAAAGAGTAAGACAGGGTGAGCTCTTTCCTGTAATAATGTTCTATTTCTACTGATGTTTAATGTCTTTTTGTGAGATACGACAAACTTTACAGAGAAGAGCCCTAGCTGTATCCTTCTTGCCACCACCTACTCCATGCCTGGCTGTCTGCATGTTTTTCTCTCCTAATCTCCTCTCAAACATTGGGCTCTTTGCAAGCTGTCACTGGCTTTACTCCTACCACCTCTTACTCTCTAGAAGTTTGTTCTAGGTTGTGTTAATAAGATCCAGCTTTAATAGTCTGTGTACACCTTATCACTTGCAAAGGAGACAAAATCTTTTGCTTCTTCCACAGAGTAGGGAAAAAACCTCTAGAGCAGCCATAAAAAGAGTAACGATTCAGGACAAATCAGAACATTTATAAATAGTAAGCAAATAAAGAGATTGAACTCTAACATATTTACAGAGCTCTAAATAATTTGATTAAACTAGCAAGGTACCTTTATTCATGTAGTTCTTCCATCTGTTCAGTATATGGGAAGGGAAAGTTAATCTGTGCCATATTTCCAGGAGAGGCAAAAGAAAAAGTGCTGGAATATTTCTAAAAATGAGTGCTGTGATTCTGAGTCCAAATTCGTTGGCTATATTTTTACTTGACTTAACTTCTCCAAGGTGTATACATAGTCTTTCACAGCATATATATGGAAATGCTACCCCTATTCTGAACTTTAAAAAGTGTCCTGTTTCAGTTTTACAGAAATAAATAAGGACTGTCTATGTGTAAATGCATTTGGTTGCTAGGTTGCTCATCACCTTGATTTGTTTGAAGAAATGTTAAGAAAAAACTTTAAGAAAAAAATGTTAAGAAAAAAAAAGACAAGAAACATGTTCACCATACAGTTTTGAAAACAATTGTTTCATCTCAGTAAAATTTTTTTGTGGATTTCGGGATCTCATATGGTGAGAGGCATGATGTAATGTTTAATATTATTTTAAGAAGTTATTAAGTATTCTACTTCATCGTGTACATATTCTTATATTACAGTTCAGTTTCCATCCTGTCTGAGTGCCTCCTGTCTGTACTGCATTACACAATGTAATAGTATTGGCCCCATGCTGTCCCAGAAAGGAGTGTCACATTCATGATCACTGATTCATTCTGATTCATTCTGATCACTGATTCATTCTGATATATGTTTTTTCTTACTTTTGTATATACATGTCTGTAGACATCTGTGTAGTTATATGTAAATATTGCTCTCTGGACTGTGCAGAGATGACTGGTTCAAATAAATAAGTAATCTTTGCATTTGAAGGTAACTGTGAAATTAGTACTAACCTGTACTTAACGAGTTGTAGTAATTTTATTTCAAGGATTTGGTTGCTCAAAATTTTATTTCTGTGGTTTCTATGGCAATATATTCTATTAAAACCAACAAAAAACCCTGGTCTGAGCAGCCTTTAATGAATATCACAGAACAGCAGTTTGACTGCACCTTGGTAAAAAGTCTCTGCTGGGTTCTGTTAGACACGAGCAGTGATGCTCTTGGGGAGCTGCAGACAAGGAGATGAGCCCAGAACCTCTTGGCCTTGAATTTCAGTTGATGCAAAATAGGGACCCACTACACAGTGCAGTGTCTTCTGCAATGTAGGCTCTTCTGAGCCTGCAGGGACAGCTCTGCATCTTTCCAAGGAGACTTGTGAACAGGCTTTTTGGGAGTGGTTTGTACACTGGCAGAGTGCTCAACTTGTTGAGGATACTGGGTGCTGTTCATCTTTCTTTGGTGAGGATCTAATTTACAACAACCTGATTAAGCTTTGAACTATGCAAAAATTCGCAAGAACTTCTAAGTTGAAGAATGAAGCCAAGTTCACTCTGATTCCAAGAAACTGAAGTTTCTTAGAATTCAGGAGATTTAGGCTTCTTGTATCAAAGCTGAAACACATATTTCTGCATGGATATTCCTTATAAATTTTCTGTCATTCCTGACTTCTGCAATCAGTTAACTCATCTTGGCCATTATGTAATACATATATATGTAGAAAGGAGGTAATTTAAATATAGATAAAGTTAATAATGGGCCTTATGAGCCTCTTTTAGGCAGAGGTATCCTTTAACTTTCTTCAGTCTCAGCTTTTGGGCTTACAGTAGTAAAATCTTCTTAAGAACTTCTTATTGGCCTCCTTTTCAAATAAATTAATTGTGTGGACGGTCAGGTTTCTTTATATGGACATGTAAAGAGAAGGCACTTTGGCTAAATTGGAGTATGTTTTCAGAGAATATTTGGTTCCAGAATTGTTGGGCAAAATGATGACTTAATAGTGGTTGCTCAGTGTAGAAGACAATAGAATAATTTTGGTTGGAGCATGTTTTTATTAATATAGAAATAAATCATGTTCCATAGCTGTAGAAATAAACAAAAAAAGTGCCATCTCTTGAAATTACACTACCAACTACTAGTCTCCCTGTAGCAACAGCAGGCCTATTTCAGAGGCTATTAAGAAGAGACGCTCATGAATCTCTGTGATTTATCATATTTTTCACTGCATACAAACCTTTCTTTTCTAAAGAAATACGAATTTGTGACACGTAGATACCAGCTGCAGCTCTGAATGGTGGATTTGGATCTGTAGATCTGAAAGCCAGATCAGACAGCCCCAGGCAGCTTCACATCCCAGTCCTGGACCTTTCCTTTTCCCCCTCCATGGAGCTCCAGCTGCAGCAGTCAGTGTTCAGATTAACTCTTTCAAGGTTCCCAGTTCTCCATAGGGTTTGTACCTGAAAGTAAATAGTCCAAATAGTTCAAATAGTCCAAATAGCTTTTTTGAGACTTTGAATCTAGAATTCTTCATATTGAGATGAAGTTGGATGTTAGGATTTTAGGAGTAAGAAGTTGACTTTTGAGTTTTGCACAGGATGTAATCAAGATATTAATTATTAGTATCATCATTAATGCAATTTAGTTGCAGAAAAAACAGCTGTGTATTTTAAAACTATTTTAAAATGACAATAACATAAAGTCAGCTAGGCAATTAAAGTAAAACATAAATGAAAACTGTAGCTAACAGCATTCAAAAAAAATAACCCAACCATCTTCAATGTGGGTGTGCATGCACAGCGATGACACCATACCTCACACAGGGTTGTCATTGTCTATTCATTCATTAGAGGTAATTATTTTTAATTTTTGTCCCCACTGACCTGTAGGCAGATGGTTAGCATGAATGCCATTTTTATCTGGACACCAGATCTGGCCAGACCACAATCTGTTGGGTTTGATCACTAAACTGGCAGCTGCATTACAGACCTGCTCTTTTCTCTTATTGTCTCTAGGGACTGCAGATTGGATGCACTGAATGTGAACTTCTGCAAAACATGGGGCTTTTTGTCATTTTCACTTTGCTTTCTTTTTATGACCATCCGGTAAATGTCAGTACAGTTAAAAGCTGATTGAATCATATGGCACCAAAAAAGATATTTTAGCTACAAAATTATTTTTTTCTTATATAAGATGCAAGAAAGTAAATGAAGCTTTAAAGATCAAATATACATGTGCATGCCAGTGTGAAAAGGTAATTCAATAAATTCTAAACTGGAATTTAAAAAATCTATATATGCACACTATTTTTATCTAAAAACAGAGAAGAGTGTGTTCTGAAAAGGACCACAGGGCACAGACATTTTTCAATTGTATGGTTTGCACATGGAAAACTTGTGTGATCAGCAATGCCAAGCATTTCTATATGACATAATTCCACGATAGATAAAAGTAGACAGAGATTTTTGTCTCAACCTTTTGCCTTGCTCTCACTAAGACTTGAGAATGTGCGTAACTTTAAACATATGAGCATTAGCCTTATGTTAAAGACATTGTATACATTATACTTACTATATTTTTTTCTAAGCATGTGTGCAAATCTCAGTTGTATCAGAGTTATTTTTACCCTCCTTTGCTAGTCCTTAGTCTAGGAAAATGATTTAAAGCATAATGGAAGTTCTGCCTTAGTAATGACTGAAATATCTTCTTTGGTTGCTGTCCACTCAGGCAAAATAAAAGACAAAATTCTGCTTTAAATATACAGATTACTATGTTCCATTTAAAACTATCAGAACAACTTAAATAATTTTAGCTTAATGTAAAAACCATCTATTGATCACAACTAGCAATTATCCTCTCTTTATAAGATGTAGTGATGTCAAATCCAGATTTGCTCTACAGTGGCTGTCTAATATTTATCATAGGACACAGATACATACAAATATATCTCAAAACACACGGAATTTCACTTGTTATCAGCAGACTATACCACAAGTAGAATTCAGAGACAGGGTCTATAACCTTACAGATTTGGTTATATTTGGGCAACATTTAACTTTTATAAAACTGTCTTTTACTTTACATACTTTTAAAACTTATTGCTGTGTTCCAGTGTTGTGTACATACACAGGGAGACAAAACTTAAATAAAATTATGTGTAGTTAAATGCCGTCAGAAAAAATAACTTCCCAGGAACTCTTTTTGATTGCCACACTGGTGAATATTTCATTGTGAGCCCAGCAGACTATTCTGACTCCGCTAGCTTGATCTAAGAAAAGGAGAGGGAATCTTGTCTTATTTAACAGACTCCTTGTGCATTTTAATATCATAAATTACAATATGTAAGCAGCATAAAGAATAGCATCCTACAAAGTCTGCTTTGTGTATTACAGTCAGATGCATTTTCACTTAGTGCTCCCCCCTAATGCTTTTCTGGCCAGCTGTACAGTAGGAGGGGCAGAGAAGATGCCAAATCCAGGTCTTGCACTTCCCAGGTGATCACTGAACTTCCTAAAGAAAAGATTATTTTTCCTCCTGTTAGACATCTGCTTCCAACCAGCAATCAGTTTGATGTAAGTTGGGGAGTAAACACCTGACAAGAAAACAGTGAATACAGGTACCTACCTAGTGAGCTTACCAGCCTCATTTCGTTCTCCTGCCTCTCTCTTAGTCTACTATTTGTGTCATATTTAGAAAACTTACTATCCAGAATAACTTCCTTTATTCCAAATAGAAAGAAAGAGTTAATTTTGGAAGATGGTTTATATCCCTTGACTCTCCACTCCGCAAATCCAGCTCTCTGGTCATATTCCATATGAAAGAATTAAAGATTCAGTGGTAAGCTTTCTCCATCCTCACTAATAATCCAGTGCAGACTGTTGTGTTGCATTGAAAAAGCGTATGTGAAATAAAATAGGCAAAAATAGATTGCACAGTGGATGTAAGACTACATTAAGCATCAGTCATTGGGGTGATTACACAAGGGAATGTGTGCAACAGTGATTAATCCTAATGAAAATATTCTAACTGTGGTGGTAAAAATACATCCATATGAAAGGTTACTCACAGACTAGAAAAGAGAGCACACACTCATTTTTTCCTGGACAACTGAACCAGTCCTGTGCTTTCGAAACTGTTTTTAAGGTCAGCAGTCAGCTTTAACAATGTTTCAAGCTCTGGGAGTATCCAAGGTGACCTGTTATGAGAGAAGTATATTTTATGTCTTCAAGGATGGACTTGAATGCCAATAACTCATGCGGGTGGGTGCAGCGTGTCTGAGCTCTCCCAGCCAGGTGAGCACAGGCTCAGCAGAAGATGCAAAGACACGTACTGCCAAACACATTACAGTCATGCATATTCTCCTTACATGCTTTGGCATTGAGAGTCAGCAATCTTTTCCAATGTTTCAACAAATCTGTCATACTTACGGGCTTTTAAAATTCAGAAGTGGACCCTGCCTCTCCAGCTGCCATTTTCTAGGCAAAAAGAAATATCTACCAGATGAATCCGATGATTACCAGTGACTCTCAAACAAACACAAATCATGTTGGATTTGCTGTGCAAGTGCAGATATGGTGGCTGGCGTGTGGACTGCATATTCAAATGCACCCTTACGTGTCAGAGTCACTGCACACGTGAGATGGGATTGCTCTTTGCTTGCACACCAGCCCTACATCCAGGACTCAGAGATGTTCAGTATATAGGGAGAAAACATGCAAATGTAAAAGTGTTGGCAAGAATAGAGTCACGCAGCAGATCACACAGCAGAAGCTTTCCAAGTGTTTCTGGAAACAGGAATTTTTCTTTTCCTTTATCAGGGGACGAAATGACATTTTTTCAAAATAAAGACTTTTATTGTTACATCAGATCATCAATTCTTTGACTCTTTTTGGCCCTTCAATATATGTAACAAAATGAAATACACCTCAGACACAACCCTTGTTTGGAGGTTTTCAACCTGAGAAGGTTCATATTTTCACAGAATTCGAAGTTATTTCAGACAAGGACAGAGAAAACAAGACTGTATTCAACCTTAGGTAGAGCAGCAATGATTGTTACTCTTGTACTGTAGTAATAGGATGTCTCACTGCTTGTCCCAGGACATTTCACAAGATGCAAAAATATTAGTGGGACATCCACATCGGGGGGAGGGTTAATGCCATTTGTAGCACACAGCTCATCAGGCTGACAGGCAGTGACTTCCAAGCAAACATGTACACAACTGAGGGCCACCCTGACCCACTCTCTCAGAATCCCCCTGCCAGGAGCACCCATCAGGAACCCTCCTGGCTCCACAATCTTTCTCACAGCTCCTGTTTTGCAACAGCTAGTAAAGGTCAACTTGCTGTCACATGAAAGGGAGCGAGTGGATGGGATCAAGGGCAGCAAACTGAAACATGGGGGTGTTCAGGAAAAAGGGGGGAAATAAAAAGGAAGTTCATTAAATGAAAATCTGGCTGCTGCAAAATCTCTTATACATTAACCTAGCATGAGGTCTGAATCTCTGGTGCAAGGCCTCGACTGTCCACTGTTGCTTCATTAGTATTTTATTGATTTCAGAGGGGAATATAAATCCAGGGCAGTCTGCCTGCCTTAGCAAAACACAGGGCTGATAAAGTTAATGTGCTAAAAGGAGGGAAATTTTGGAATCAAAACAGAGCAAAAATGAGTCTATAGTGCAATGTAGTTTGTCTATAAGGCAAAAAGGGCTCATTTCCATTTTAACTTACGGCATGTTATCATTCTCACCTTCTCCAAAGAACCTAAAGAACATGGGACAATATAAAACTTCCTTTAAAGAGAGAAAAAAGTACCTTGAAGCCAAAGTGATTGCATAGTTTCCCTAAAGAAAAATAAAAAATAAAAGAGCACAAGGGGAGTTTGTTCTCACTACGAAAATCAAATACTGGTAGAGATCTAACACAGAGATCCTCCCAGCAAGAAGTACTACAAATTCATGTTATAATTGGTATTATTTTATGAACTAATATTATAAATTGGATCACTCAGAGGCTCACTGCCCATTTTGTGAGATAAAGTTAAAAAGAGTGTTTCTGCCAGTTTATTACCTTTGCACCCCTAATTCCTCTGTCGCTCACTAAGCAGCCCATCATCCTTGTAGCAGCTTAGCTGGTCCTACATACACACAAACCCTTAACATTCAGATTGCTTCAAGAAAGTGAAGGAGGTCTGACATTTTGACACCAAATGCTGATAGTTTTGCAAACATGTGTGAGTTTTTCTGTGGAAAGGAATGCAGAACTAGAGGGGTCCCTGTGGCTACTGAACTGGAGGTAAGCACAGTATTTTCCATCAGTCATTAACCTCTTTACCCTCTGCCTTTGCTCCAGATGTTTCCTTTCCTTCCTCGAACTTCTTAGTGAAGTAGCAGCATGTGAGAAACCCTGCATTAGGAGAAACTGGAGGAATCCCGTGTACAAACAGAACTGTGTTATGTTGGGGCCTGTGCTCACATCTCAGCAAATACAAGTACATGAAATTTTATGTATTTATTTAGAAATGGAGCACAGGCACAGTGCCAGCTCCAGCTGCTTATGGCAGTGCACCTTTTCCATCAGGACTGAAACTGTTGGTACATAAGATTTAGCAAAATTCTGTACCAAGTGCACATGGAATAAAACAGCCTCAGCAAGATCTTGGTTTGTCTTCTAACAGATTTAATACCTGAATGGTTAAAAAACCTTTGGAATTATTTATTATTCTTAATTGGTGCCTTGGCAGTCTTATAAATGCACATCCATTTTTTAACATGAGCAAGAGCTTGCTCTCATCTACTTTCTAAGTTCCATTGTTTAATCACAAAGCTGCATGGAAAAACATTCTGGTGTTTCTGTTTTGAATTTCCCAACTTTTATACATTGTTGTTCTTATTCCAGGAACCAGAAGAGAAGTTCCTATTCATATTCCCTGAACTTCTCTTTTCAGATAATTTCAATTTTCAGATCATGTAATTTCACCACGTTTCTCTTGATTTGTGTCTATTTAAAATATCTACACTTTTTTATTACTTTTGGTTAGAAATATTTTTTAGGTTCTTGGCCATTACTATTGATTTTCCTCACACTCTCTTGATTTTGCAGTAACATTTTGAGGACAGAGAAGGAGAGAAAGAAAAGAGAGCCATGCTTTTGGATTGCTCCCTAGAGGACTCTCTGTCACTGTCCCCTATGTAGGAAACCATACTGAAATCTTATAAGATTTCTTCCATACGACTGTACTTGAACAGAATATTGATGTTTGTAAAATGATGCCCAAAAACCCCTGAAGTCAAAAGATTAAAAAAATAAAAGCCTTCCGGAAGTGACAGGCTGAATTAATCAAGCCCTTACAAGAGTTATATATCAACTAGCTCCAAAAAAAAGTAATTAAAAGTATCTATATAAATTTGCTATTGCATATTTTAATTTTAAAAACAAAGAAAATAAAACAATGCAGAATCTATGCATTAATGAAACATAATTTAGTTCTAAAAGTCTGTAAAAATTAATGCCTAAATTTTAAAATACATGAAAATAACATAGCAAGTAGTAAAATAATTTAGCAAATAATTATGTCTCCACAGAAACCCAACATGAAATTGAAAGTACAAATTAGCATAGGTCTTAAACTATTGTTCTGGTCCTCATTAATGCATTATGTGATATGACAAAATACAGAGAATTTAATTGGTTTTATCCTTAAAAATATACTTATAGTACATTTAATCCAGCTATGCCTCTCTTATCCATGGGATTCCTCCATATCTACTCTATATAAAAATACAAGTAGGGATGGTTGTAAAATATGTAAAGAGAATGCAAACTTTTTTAAATTTCAGAAAAGTTTAGAAGCTAAAAAGTCTGCAGAAAAGTGTCCTCTGAATATGTCTTCCTGTTCTTTCTTTAAGTCTTACCAATTTTCTTAACCGTTTTCCCCCTTCCTTCCCCCAGGATAAAAAAAAGGATCTGAGTTTTTCAAAGATCATCACAAAAGAGACAACTCTGCTACAAATGAAATAACTGTTTTTGAAAATGCCATTCTAAAAATCAGCTTGCAAATCTTAGGTTCATTAATACATACACACATCTGAGTAAACAAAGTCACTGGAAGCTCAAAGGAATTTGGATATTGAAGTTTATTCTTGGAACTCAAATTACCAGATTGGCTAAGTGAGGAAATGGAAATGTTTCCAAATTTACATTTTTTTCCTTAAATATGTATTTCACTTGTTTAAAACACACAGCTCTGTGTTCATTAAGTTCTGATCTTTTTCCTGTATATAAAAACATGATCATTCATTGTTGCTGTTGTTAATGAAACCTTGGTGAGACCTCTGGCCAGGGTCAGCTGCAAGTATAAAAATTCTGTTTCTAAAGGCTGTATGTGCCCAACAAGATGTATTTCCTGGCTAATTATATGGAAAACTGCACACAATGGCGCTCTCCTGTGTAACTCACACAACACTGCAATCCATCATCATGGACATTGGCCACTGATTTGACACTTCCTGGCATGAACCTTGGGATCTGAGATCTAAAAGAGGCAGAGACTGAATGTGGAATTAAAACAAACAAAATGGAGCTGCTCCCCCAACCCACATCAAGCTGCGAGTGCAGCGCAGGCTACGATCAAATACTACAAGTCAGTGCGCTGAAGTATATATGATCCCAATAAGAAGGACATTTCATATTTTTTCTGTAAGTTTTCCTCCTCCTTTTCCACTGGGAATCATTTCAGCAACTCAAGCCCTAGAGTGAAGCCTAAAAACCACTGGTTTTTAGTGACCATCTGCACTAGTAGTTCCATTATCTGTGGTTGGAGATTGATTTTCCTTTTCCTTGTATGTTCATTTACCCTAATGCCCCAGAGTCTGCAATGGAGCCAGTAGCATATGCAATGCAAAGACAGCTTTTAAGGCATCAAAAGTGAAAGCATCAGGAGTATCATTATATTCTGAATCTTTTGTAGTAGCTTTTTGTCTAATCCTATTGTAACAGGAATCCACTGATGGTGGGCAGGCCCCTCCTTTACGAGGCTTAAGTGCAGATCTCAGAAGAGCTCTGCTTTCCTCAGAGGAAGGTGTAAAGGCCAGCCCTATATGGCTCTGTTATGAACAGGGACCAGTATTATGTCCATCAGTTTCATACAGGACCAGTAACTCAGCAGGTCACAGAGGACTCTCATTCAGATTTGGAGGCTGTAAACCAGCAGAAGGTTATCTAAAAGAGTTCCAGACCTCAACAAATATTTTTAATGATATGAATAGTACGTTCAAATTTGGGCCAAGTAATAGTGCTGTTCCTAAGCCCTTGTCAGTGATTACTGTAATTCCTGATAGGAAATGTTTCTTTTCTCCTTTACTGACATGTCAAAGGCCCACACAAATACCAGGGGAAATGAACTCATTAATTAAGGAGCAGAAATGAAACTGGTGGGGCACGAAAACCAGGTTCTGAAAAGGACCTGGCATGCAGGAGCTGCCGTTGTTCCCAGCAAACTGGTCTTAGTGGGACCTGCTGGATGCAAAAATTTATAAGAATCTGGCTACTTATTTGGTTACCTAAATGGGTTCTGAACCCTACAAATCCCTTTGTATCTAGTCAGTTTAATTATTTAGATGTTTTCTCTTTTTTTCACCCCCAAGAAAACCCATCAAGACAAAACCATGTAAATAGAGGAGAAGAGCTTGGCCTTTTAAAACCTCAGACAATGGTCCCTTTAAAGAGCCTCATAAAAGCAAATTTCCCTCTAGTCCCTGCCAGAGCAGAACTAGAAAGTACCTCCTACAAACCTGAGACTCTCAATTGCTTCTTATCACTTCTGAGAATATAAAGATATCTGTGTGCCTATAAAGACTATACATGGAAAAATACACAAGCAAACAGGTACCATTCTTATGCCATTGATCATACTGAGCATTCAGAATGCACTCATCATCCATGGTCTCCTGCTCTGTAAGAGAATCATCAATTGGAACGATACATAATTGTACCTTTATTCTATCTCTATACAGTCAATGTATGATAATATTCTCATTTAATGATGGAAATTATAAACATTGCTGGAAAAATTTGACATTTAAAGTATAAATAAGAGCTACAAACATTAATGCACTCCTAAGTCAGGACTTTCAGCCACAGAATTATGTAGGAACACAATTCATTTATATGTTATTTTCTGCATTTGAATATAAAATATAGGGTCTCATAATACACTCTCTGCCAAGGCAGTACACACTAAAGGACTGAAGGAACTTCTCTCTTTTTTTTTTTTTTTAATTCCCAAGGTGCCTAAAAATCTGGTTTTGCATTTATTCTATAAACATATCCATATTAGCACTGAGTGATTGATGCCCAAGCCTTAGAGATTTTAGCGTTCCATGTTCTCTTTGAAATCATGGCTATTGCTGTGTTAAGTATCTGTTAAGATATTGCAGAGTAACTTATGCCTATAACAGATTGAGATTCATAATTAGGTTTTCCTCCAGTTTTCACAGTGTGAACTAGTGATGCTCTCAGAGAACATGATATCTAAACTCAATTCATTCCTCCATCTCTGAGGTCTAGAAAGTGCTTTTTAGCATAACCTTCTTTCTTTAGTATTTGGTACCAAAGGACACTGCTGTCTGCACCTTAACTTTGTATCATTGAGAACAGGAGTGATCACAGTGTACAAAATACCTAAAAAAAGTAAGTGGGAACCAGTGCTTTGGGTCCAGTAATAGCTAAAGATTCCTAAATCAGGAACAAATGTTAAATCAAACCCAGATATACCACTGTTGACTCTGCCAGCAGTGTGTTTTCTCAATGCATTTACTACATCTTAAGAACAAAAAGGGAATGCACTTAAATCGAAAGACAGCATTTTTTTGATTGATAAAAAGGAAATATGTTTGTTTCAGCATATATGAATTATCTGTGGAACTCACTGCCACATGTCAATATTGGATAGATAGTGGGATTTTTAAGGAGTTTAATTAAACATTTGAATGATGACTAGAAATTTCACAGATGCATCAAGCAAGATCTGTAATATATATGGTAAAAGAGCAAGCTGGTGGTTTTATGCTATCTACTAACTAATAAGAATTAGAGGGCAAAAAAAATCTTTCACTCTTGGAGAGTTGTGACATATTTTTTTACATTGATTTTCTTGTAGCTTTGTCTGAAGCATTAAGTACTGGCCACTGTCAGAGAAGAGATGCTGGGCTAAGTAGACCTCATTTAGTTCAATCATTAGTTTGGCTATAAAATACAGCAAATAAAGTAAAACAGATTTTTTTTAAAAATAGATTCTTCTATAGCAAAGAAAAATAGTAGTTACACAATGCCCGAGTCAACAAAATGAAACTCTATAGGCTTGTGAAATAAAATATTTTTATTTTTATTGCAATTTTTCTGACAGGTAAAGGACAGAAATATTTTTCATTTACTGAGCGTGCAATTTCTTTCCTGGTTTTGAAATAGCAGAAGATCAAGAACTTTCAAATATTTAGCTTGACTGAGAGCAGATATTTAAAATTAGATCCCCAATATCCTTCATGAGACCATTAAGTACAATCCCAATTTCTTATGTTAGAGCTCTTCTCTTTCCATAAATATTTAAACAGTAGCATATACCAGTTAAATATTTATGATAAATTTCAGTGAAAAAAACATTAAACCATCCTTTAATTAAATAATAAGGGGTCATTTATTTTTATAAATCTATTTAGTGTCAATTATCTACTGATTATGAGTTTATTAATTTACATTTTAATCAAATTCCATAGTTTTCCTATTTTTTCCTTTTCATGTTCATTGAAATCTGTACTATTCTACAATACAACATTTACCGCAAAAACATTATATCCCTTCAGAAAAGACCTAAAAAATTGCATCCTCACACATCCTACATAGAAATCATCTGTGAAATTTAGCCTATAAAAGAGAAATGGGAATCTTTTCTCTCTTCTATTCAAATCCTGATTTCATACATTCATTTATTTTTAAGAATACGGAAGGGAAATGAAAGAAAGTAGTTTTAGATTAGATATTAGAAGGAAATTCTTTACTGTGAGGGTAGTGAGACACTAGAACAGGTTGCCACTGAAGTTATGGATGCCCCACCCCTGAAATTGTTCAAGACCAGGCTGGATGGGACTATGAGCAACCTGGTCTAGCGGAAGGTATCCTTACTCACAACATAAGGATTAGAACTAGATGATCTTGAAGTTCCCTTCCAACCCAGGCCATTCTATAGATCTGGGGCAGTTAAATTGGAGGGGGGAAAGTGCTCTCCCATTGCCCCCCCGCCATGTGACCCTGGGAGCCCACAGTGAGCTGCACAGGCCACAGGAGAGGACTGCAACATAGATCTAGTAAAATAATATTTTCTATTTAACACTGTAGAGACCAATAACTTGTATCCAAATAAAGCACATTTGGCAAGGCTTGAAGCCTTATTTGACAAGCTCAGGAACAAGGAACCACAGAATCCACGAAGAGTCTGTTCCAATGGTTAACTATTCTGTCAGAAATGTACCTTCTTTCTCCTATGAAAAGTATTAATGCAGAAGAGCTGAGAGAGCCTATTACTATGGTAAACTCCTTGACTTAGAAAATGGGATTTTTGTGTGTGTAAAGAAATTAAATCTGAATTCTTAATATGTAGAATACATGAGAAGTGGTGTGGAAAGAATTTCTTTTTTCCTATGAAACAGTCTTTTAACCTAGAAAGTGATTAATGAATTAATAGCAAGCAAATGGCTCTTGTGGCTAATGAGGTCTCAGGAACGCAAGTAACACTGACTGACTTGTGCATATCTACTGTCTGCATTTTCAGCACTACAGACATTGATAAACAGACAGTGTGAACTTACCTAATAGAGACCCTCACCCATATGTGTGCTGCATAGGCATTCATTAGCATGGGTAAAGTGTCATACACGTTTCATGTTGGATTCTTTCTCAAACACAAGACCCTGAGAAACAAATTGCTTACCCTAACCAGCCTACCAGAAGGATTCATCCTTTTGTTGTTGAAAAAAAAAAAAAAGTGAATGTGAAAACAATTAATTCTCAATTAGTTATGAGAAGAGTGTTAAAACGACATTTGTCATTAAGACTTAGAATAAGAAGGAACATTGATGAGAGCAAGATTAGCTGTATTTGCTCTCAGGTCCCCCTTGCTAGACCGCAGCAAAGTTGCCGTAATGTAGGCGTCTGTTGTGTGGTTTGATTTCATAACCTGTTGCCCACAGACAACCACATCAAAATAAATATGCGTGCTCTGGAGAACAGCACTTCACCCTTTGGGAATTCCACAAATGCTGCTTGGCTGATCTTGCAACCCTGTGGCTGTATATTTTTTTGCATATGAGGAGGGAAGTGTTCCTGAGCCTCTCACGCTTCCCCTTACACTTACATCTGACTGACTAGGGACACCTTGACTCAATCATCCACCTAGATCATGGAGATCTTACAGTAACTTGCCAAGCTGTCCTTCATCCCAGCAGATTACAGTGCATAGTGCTCTTGCATTTCACAGCCCTCCCATTCTTCATTGTGAATACCTTTGCTGTGCCAGCTATGATTTATAAACTGGTGTGCAAGCACCTGACTGTTTATATACACATGTACTAAAATTGATGCAGAACAATTTACTACGTGCCTTATTTGGCCTCCAAACTGGAAGCAAATGTGGATGAGATACAGTGGCTACTGATGTTGCCCAGGGAAGGATCATTCTGCATTGGGATGGCAATAGCCCAGGGAAGGATCATTATGCACTGATGGCAAATGGATGGCAATAGCCAGGGCAGTCAGAGAATAGGACATGTTTGGGCTGACAAAGTGTCCCTCACTACGATTCAGTGGGTAATTGTAAGTTCAGCATTACATGTGGATCATAACTACCTAAAACAGAGTCCATGCCACAAATACCACCACAGTTCTCCAGGTACAGAGATCTGCTTGAGGCAAGAGTAAAAATTTTACTCCTATACAGAATGTCTGTAAGCCTGAAGAAGGGAAAGATCCCCTTTTCTTTTAAGACCATGTGTTTCTACAGCTTCTCTGAGGAGCACACAGCTGTTTGGTTATGCTGCCATTTTGCCTGATGAGCATTCAATTGCCTGGCAGAGCTTGTGGGCCGAGGCCAAACTCTGCTGCTTTATGCTAGTGTTTACTGTATCCTTTCTAAACTCCTTTTATGAACTATTTTACTGTGTATGCAATACTCTGTTTTGCTTGAAAGAGTCCAGGAGCTTTATTTTGCCTCCCCATCCTCCTGATTTGAGGAATGCCGGTAGTAAAGGTCACACAGCCTTTCCCCTTTAATCTCCAGATGAATACATCGTAGGAAAAAACAGGAGAGGTAAGGAAACAAAAAGACAGAAAAGAAAAGATGCAAAGGACAAAAAAACCCCTAAAAATAAATAAATATGGAAAAGAAAGAAAGAAGGCAAAAGAGAACATATGGGAAAAAAAAAGTTTAAATACAGTTGCTTGTCTGTTTAAATTCTAAAATTACTCCACAGCCTCATAATAGGATTAATAAGTTTCAAAGGACTAATAATCACTAGCATGACTGAATGCCTTTTAACTGGCTCTGCTTAGTCAACCTAGGAGGACTTTCTGCTCCCCTGATTGCCATACACACGATCCCTTTCTTTGTGAGCTCTAACCTTTCATGGGTCATTTTTCTTCATGCCTTTCTCTTTGCTTTCCTTCTCTGTGCACTAAGGCTTCTCTTTTCCTCCATGCACTGAAGTCTCTTTCCCTAACTTTCTGCTCCAATTCCCCCTTCTCTCAGATACAGAGACATAAACGTGCTGCCTGAGCAATCTATTACGGTACTCCTGTGAACTTCCCTATGGAAATGGCAGCATTCTGCTAGTTCCACAACCAAATACTGCAATTTTCTCCACTGTAGCCCAGCTTTCCTCACTGAGGTGCTGGCCTTTCATGTCACTATTAGTCATTTGCCTTTAGCACAGATTTTAATTAGCTGGATGAGGCAGAGAAATTCTAATATTACTCAAATCCTGCTGCCTCACAATTGAATATGAGGTCTCATTAAATTCTTACAACTTTGGGTTTGGTAGCTTCCTTATCTCCAGTAACCAGGCATTTCTCACAGTTCTTATTAAGTTTACTGACAACCATTGGTGAGAAATGCTGAAGTCAAATTGCATACTTTTATATGCAAGAAGTCACATCCTGAGCTCAGTTCTGTCCATAAGGACATGTTGTATTCCTAAGCAAGCTTTGCTGATTGCACAAAACTCTTCCCTTTTCTGGCATTCATTCATTTTCCCAAAGCCTGAGCAACTATCTAAATGCCTGAAGAACAACCTGGACAGACATGAAAATAACAGGGGCATGGGACAACCACTTCAGAGCCAGCATTCAAAAGTGTCCATATCTTAACAGGAGAAGAAGCAGATATTGTCCACCATTTACTTAATTAAATTCAGTGTCAGAACCTTTTTGTTTTTCTTTCCCAACTCATCAAACTTTCAAAATAATTTTAATTTTGTAGGTGTGGTGCTTGCATAACAACAACAAGCATTCAGATGTAGCTAAAACCTCAAGACTGCAAGTGCTTGTGTTCTTTTTTTTGGTTGTAATTTGTTTATTTAATTCTTCATGGTCTTTGCAGTCTATGAACTGATGCACCACTCTCCTTTTGTCAGTCATAAGACTCCTTAAAAACTAATGTATGAGGTTCATTGAGATTCCCCAGGAATAAGGTAGGTTCACAAAGTGGCGATTCACACAATTCTGCTTCATGTGATGTGAAGTCAAACACAGGACACTGAAGTTGGCAGGGGTTCAAAACTGATCCACACAGTTCTTCGTTTGAGGACTGAGCTGTAACAACCTTACATCCAGCTCGGGAAGACTGTCAGCTTCAGGCTGAGGAGGGTTGGAGAATATGCAAATGACAAATTACTCTTTTCTGCCAAGTTGTTGTATTATTCCTCCTAGCAGGTAGACTACTGAGCTAAATGAACTTTTGATCTGAACCATTACAAACCCCTTTATATTCTGAAGCTTTGCATTCCCCTGGACTCCTCTACACTCTCAGAATCCTCACCTGTCTTTCAACCAGTTTCCAGGTCCTTTACTATTACCAGGATGTTCAGGGAGGTTGGAAAGCATTTGAATTAGCTTCCTAGTGTTGATTGTACCCATAGATCTACATACAGATCTTAAGTGGACTTTCTAAGGGTATTTGTTAATAAGCAAGTTGTTTTATTGACTGAAATGCCATGAAACTGCCTAGTAAATTGGGTTTGTTTGAGCAATTAAAAAAGTGGAGATAGATGTCTCTGAGAATAATTCTGATGTACATTAGAGATCTTTTAGATCAAACTGTTTCCTAATATTAAATTTAAGATAAAAATATAGCCCACCTTAAGTGACGGCCTGACAATACCCGTTCCTCCATGTTTACTTGCTTTCCTTACCTTGTGTAATAGAGCAGTACTTTATCTTCCCTTTTTAAAAAGAACTGGCAAATTTCTGAGTGAATTTAAACTAAAATGATTTCTGAGCTACTTGATAATTCTTTTTCTATCTGAACAAGCTAAGAATTTGTGCGGGAGTTTTAGCAAAAAAAAATTAAAAAATAAAATAAAAATTCCATATGTTATTCTTAACGAGAGAGGTATTTCTATGCCTTTTCATGTTTCATTTCCATCCCTCCAAACCCAAAAGGGCACTTCCGTATAAAAGTACAAACACTATTACAATATCGAGGGGTTTGATTCATACAGAAATGATAAATTCTATCCTAGAAGCAGTCAAAAGTCTCAAAGATCACTGATAAAAAGAAGACATTAAAGGCAGCACATCCTTGCCATACACCAACAAGATTTTCCCTGCTGGGTGACCTACCTCAACTAACCGTCAAAAAGAATTAGTCTCAAGGGAATGTTTTGCTTATAGATTTATAAATGTTGACAATAATCCTAAATGGATGTTAGGGGAATTGACAAATCTCAGCATTTTTCTTGATGTATGTGTGCCTGGGGGAACTTTGGAGGCCCCAGCATTCATTAAAAAAAAGCAAGCCATTGACAGCTGACAGGGAAAGACAGGTAGCATAGCTAGAAGAGTAGAAGCTATTTGTTGACATAAAATTGTGAAGCATAACCTAATAATCTAGCATTTTCTTCCGCTGTTGTTTCTAGGCTCACTCAAAGTGTACAGACCATACAGCACAATGTGCACAGTACAACAATAAATCTGCTTACTCTATAAATGGCCTTATTGTTGAAGTTTGAATGCTCAGGAAAATAATGTGGGCCAGATTAAAGCTGGAATTAGTGCTTTAGTAAGGATCTGGGGGGCAGCTGAGGGATATATTTTTGGTTTTTTCTGTGTGTGCATATGTGGGGGTTTTTTCCCCCGGAGGTCGAAACATGTTAGAACAGTATCCTCTGAAAGAAAAAGCGTTCTGAGTTTTGCTCTGCCTTCTTACCTTGACAGAAGTGAAAGAAGTGGAAAGACAACAAACGAAGAAGCTCAGAAGTTTGATTCTAAGTTTATGTTTGATTGTAGGCTAAGTCATTGCCAGACAATGCTCAGTAGAAATCTAACATGACCCCAGACAGGATTTAGCCAGGAGTACGAAGAGCAGCTTTGATTAGTTTTGCTTGATAATATACTAATTACAACTAGCTTTTCTACCTTCTAGAAGCCTTCCACTTAAATATTATTTGATAGCAAGTGAAAACCAGAAAAAACATGACAGCCTGAGCTGCATTTATGTATCTGTCTTGATAGTGAAATGAACAAAAATATTGAAAAACACAATAGCAGTTATATGTGTCCTATTGAGAAATAATACTTACTAAGGTCTTTAAAAAACACCTGCACAGATTAATTGCTTGCACTCTATAATCCAGATTACTGTGAGTGTATTTGTACCTGTGTGTTTGAAAAGAGTGAAATACTCACATGGTTATGCATCACATCCCTAGGATGGAAATGTCATCACATGACTCGTCTGCTATTTCCTACTGCCAGAAAGCACTTAACAGCAAATTTTGCAGTATTTTATTGAATCCAGTTTTAAACAAAGGTAGAAACCCTTCAGCCTGAGGATCACAAGAACACATTTATTTCCTCTCTTCTGTATTACTCCTTGTCTTAAGGATAGTGATTAAGTAGTAGTAGAAGTCATAGTTGTAATATAAGTCCCATTATAGGAAGCAACATCCATAAAGACTGATCATACTTGTAATTTTAGCAGGCAAGATGAAAGACAACAACATAGTTATTTAGAGAAAGTTGAGAAAAACAAATTTGGTGATTCTGGACAATATTGTATAGAAAGTCTATGCAAATCAGGGAAATAACTTAGATCTCCTATGAGCTCCTCCTTTGACACCATCGCCTTGTGCTGCTCCATTCTCTTTTGTCCTTTTACTCCACCTTGCATTGTATTGCTGACAAATATTAGCAGAGTTTCTGTGTCCTCTCCCCTTCACCAGGGTTAGTACTCTACCGAGGCTGACCAGAGGTCTTGCAGCTGATATTCAGTGGGACTTTCACAGTTAATGTGCAGTTGAAGGGAACTACATATTGTGTTCCCCCCCTTTTTTTTTCCTGATAGTTTATCCTCTATCACAATAATTTCTGTGAAATTTTCCTGCTTTTATCTGTTAACTGTGTGTCAATAACTAAAAACAGTATTTGAGGAAAAACCCTACCCAATCTTGACCATTTTTTGATGAGGCAATAACATGGTTTTGAATGGAGCCCCAGATGGCAGTCTTTATAGGATGCACTGTAAACTTATGTTTAATTTCCTCTCTACTACCAACCTTAGTCCATCAGTATTGCCCTTACTTTCACAGATTTATATATATCATGGATTTTTGGATTTTGGATTGTTTTCCCCAAAAAGTAATAGCTTCCCTTTTACAAGCTGCCAGTCAACATACTGCAACACATATTTGTAACTTTTAACTTTTTTCTGTGTTATTTTTCTGGTTTCAGGAATGCTTTTCCTCCTTCATTGTGAATGTACATATGAAAACTGATTGTAAAGAAATGGTCATATGAGTAAAATCCCAAGTTCCTAATAGCTGGGTGAAATACTTTACTTCTGGCATCGCTGAACTATCTATCCCTATATCCTGTTTTCAGAGACAGCGTCCAGAGCCACCCAGGTAAAATCTGTCTCAGCTGCCCATTCAGTTTAATGAAACTTAATGAGTTCTCAAACTGATGCATTTTCATGAAACTCCTGACCCTAGGAGGAAAATGCAGTTTTTAAGGAAAAAAAAAAAAAGTTGGTAGTGGAAAGGATTCATAATGAGGCTTTATGCTTCACCTATCATGTTAAGTTGGTAAGCTCTCATTGACTTATATATTTTAGTTACTGCATCTGACACCTTTTATTCCTGAGAACTTTGCCTCTTCTACAAGGTGGCATTTATCTCACCCTTCAAAAATAGGATCATTTAAGAAAACCATGTAGGCTTACTTGCTCATTTGTAGAGGACAACACATACATCAATCTGAAAATACCTTTAAAATTGGTGGAATGAATTATCTGAGGTGTCTGCCAGCACCCATCGATTGACCATTTCCTTCTTCATCAGAAAACTGACCTAAATTAGCAGTATGAGGATGTCTCCTACCAAACTGAGTGTTTGCTCTCATTCTGAAGTAAAACATTTTTTCTTGTCACCCAACGTTTTTAGCTTCTGTGCTGTTTTGATTGGCAGTCAAAACATTGGACAGCTAACAGTGGCTGGGATCCAGCCCATGAAGCACAATGTAACTTCATTTCTCCCACAAAATTAATTTCAGATTCTGTGTAGCTAAATGACATAAGAAATCATCTTCATTATGGGTGTAACTCATTATGAGTGGTCTAACACAAAGATCTCGGTGTCCTTTCAAGTGTCACATGGGCCAATAGAGCAGGACTTATTTCACCTGGAATGTAGAGATGTGCGAATATCTGTGCTAGAACCAGGAAGGACCTGTATGAAGCAGTGAAACTGCAGCAGCCTCCAAGCCCCATGTATTTGGTATCTTAGAGGAAGCCCTTTGCCTTTTCTTTCACTGCCAGGAAAACCTGGTCACTTAAACGTGGAGTCCCATTCTTAAAATAAAAAGAGGTAGTTGGCAACAAAAGTAGCTTTTTTGAGGAGAGCAGTACATTAGAGAACAACCATTTGCAGTTCTATGATCCAGCTTTTAATTCCTTTCTCTCATTTTCTACTATGATGTCTTGGCAACTCTTTCTGCACCAGGACTTACGTTTTCTTCCCTCTCACACTACCTCTGAAGTCTCTCAAACCTGCTAGGAAATGAGCAGCATCTGCCTCCCACCAGCTGCCTCAGGGCAGCTCCCACCATGCCCTGCCCTGGAGATGCAGGGCACCCCGGGCCAGGGGGGAGGAATGCATTCCAGGAGATTTCCTGGTGATTACCAAAGGTGAGTGATGGAGGAAATGAGGGAGTATTAGAAACGATTGCAGGAAACAGATATCATTATCTTTCCTAGTTTTTCACAACAACAACAGTTACCTGGGACACACCAGACATTTTACTTCATGTAGCAGCTAAGTATCAGAGACCAGTGGTACAAATTTCAATGTTCCTGATACTGACAGCAGCTGCAGCTTATGCAGAGATCAGTCCTGGTTTGTGTTCTTTCCACCCACTATCTCTCTTCAAGACGTGGTTTGTAGTTCAGGTTATATCACTTCAAAGAGTTTGACTTTTCCTTCTGTCATCCAGCAGCAACACACTGAAGCAAAAGCAATGGGTTTACATTGAAGTGGAAGAGACATCAGTTCAGAGTTTTGAATGCTGAAAGAAATAGTTTCTCCTTCTTAGAAAATCATTCCCTATCTATTGCTGAAGGGTGCTGCCTGGAAACACAGATGATCCATTTCTTCTACATATATAAAAGCAAGGTTTAGAAGATGCACAAGAGATGTTTTTTACATGTTCAGCAAAATTTCTCTCAGGGGAACATATTAGATATATATTGCTACTGAAAACTAAAAAGAGCAGTGTTAGTGTTCTGGATTTTAACTGATTAAAACACTGCACTA
The DNA here is from genome assembly GCA_035584735.1 of Pseudotriccus pelzelni. Lineage (NCBI taxonomy): Eukaryota > Metazoa > Chordata > Aves > Passeriformes > Tyrannidae > Pseudotriccus > Pseudotriccus pelzelni. Next base: position 103,378,541 of record JAWMRA010000113.1, read on the forward strand.
ACAGAAAGTTAGTACGACAGGTTCCCCACTTCCGGGAGTCACATGGTGAACAACTTGCATGAAAGTTGGAAGAAGCAACACAACCTGCAGAAAAAGGACAATGGAGGCATCACAAAAACACCTTGTAGGAGAGCAGGGAGGATGAATGCTGCAGTCTCACTATTAGTCTACCATTACTTTTCTTGTTATATACAACACATAAATGACACAACTACATGAGGCTTCCCAATATCTCCTGCTGAGTTACCAAAATCTGCCAATACTCTCACGAAAGCTCACACAGAAGAGTGAAACTTTCCTTAATGTGAAATTCCTGCATACAGAAATAGGAATATTGAAGTGCATCTAACACAAAGACTCCTGAACTGCTGCCTATGGGCTGGTGGTGATCCAGGACATCACCTCTGACCTGTAGGCACATGTCACATACATGGTGTTTAAGCTGAATGCTAAAGGTGCACCTTGATTTGTGCTGATGACTGACATTGGTTCAGAGTCCTAAGAATTTGGGAACAACTGCTTGAAAGCTGTCAGTGATCAGCTGTGAGCAAGATGCTTCACCTCTCTGTGCCTTTGTTTCCCTTCCAGCACCATCTGTTTTGCTTAATTAAAGCAAAAGCTCTTCCCTGTAAAGACCTTCCCTTCACAGGTATTTGTGAAATGCTTTTCACAATGCACCTCTGAATTCATTCAGGACACAAAGCTGCCAAGCTAACACTGATTACTACTATTAAGAATATCTGTTTTAACTTGTCAGCTATGACAGCAGTATTACTAACAGCATAGGAAACTAGAATCCTGAGAAGCAAAAAAACTAACAGAAATTTAAAATGAAAAATAACTCTGTGTGTTGTTTGGGGCACTGCCTTTTCAATCCTCTTTCGAAAATATGAAAAGAATTCTTGCAGCCACATGTGTATGGTAAACTATCACGATCTGCAGATTGCTGTGGAGTGTAGCAACCTCTGGGTGTGTAGGATACTTCAAAGCACTTTGCTTCTCAAAGCATCATTTTTCATACAATCATTTGCATGCAGTTTTGCAGCCTTGTATTTCATGGATTTTTCAAAATGCTAATTTTTGCCTACTCTGCTATAATCTGCTTAGAGTTTGGGTGGAATCTTACACAAGGGATGCAAGGGATATACAAGGGATAATATCAAGAAGAAATCAAAGGCAAAGGCTGTTGCCTAGTTTTAGCTGCAGAAATAAAGCTGTTTCAACGCAACCCTAATTACAGTTTTGTGGTGCTTTGTCGAGCCCTGCTGATAAGTTTCACTGGTAAACAGCTCTTTATTGTTCTTTCACATTCAGTCACCATGGAAACTAGCATTTTAGGGTTTGATCCTGAGAGATGCCAAGCACCTGCTTCTGTGGCAGTATCTATGGGAGAGGAGGATATGAGACATCTTGTAATATCAGTTCTTTCAATGACAAGAGATTTACTACAGGAAAGAAATAGATAGATATGAAGAATAAAAGGCTTTTGATGTGCTTATTCAGAAGGAATTGAGAAAAAAATCACAGGTAAAAAAAAAGGCACAGGTAAAACCTGGCCCCAGGTTTTATACCTTGCAAAGACACACAGCATCTGACGCTGCTGCTCATGGGTGTAGTGCAATATAAAGCAAAACAACACAAAACCCAGCTCATTCAAACAAGCAAAAAAAACCAAACCAAAAAAAAAAAAAGATTAAAAAAAAAAAAAAGAAGAAGCCTAACGAGCCTAAGAATCGAACTCCAAAGGAAATCCAAGTTAGAAACAGAGGCCCAGAGTGACACTAACAAAATGTCAGGAAGATGAATTCCCTTTCATTCACTGCCAAATCCCTCATTGCCTTCGTATTGTAAAAAAAGATATTGCTTGGGAGGTCAAACCCAGGTGATAAACAGCTGAGCAAATTTTCTGTTTTAGCTTCTGAATAATCCTGAGGGACTCTCTTTTGTCTTTCCTGCTTACGTTGACCTCAAGCTGTTGGTCAGAGCCTAGAGGAATCACTCAATTTAGCAAAGAGTAGGGTGGTGGGTTTTTTCTGTACAGCTCCATTTCCTCTGAATTTATCTTGATGTCTCAGTAGGAAGATAGAAGGTTGTTTCAGCAGTTAGCAGATAGTTTGAATGTAAGCAGGTGTGAACATACCGATTGCTTCCTTATCTGATGCTGCCCGAACACGTTGGATCTCAGCACAGAATCACTCTCCTGCCCTCTGGTCCCTCGCCAGCTGTGCTTTCCCGCTGCGTTCTCTGACAACCCCCTTCACCTGCCGAGGCTGCAGAAGTCAGATGCTGTACGATCCACCCAGCCCAATTCTGCTGCCATGTGCAGCATTTGCTAACCAGGGGAGTGTCATCAGCTTGAGGGGAATGCTTTTGTTTTCTCTGCTTCAAAACCCTGGCCCGGGGTTATTCCGTGTAAATGCAGACCCCCATCTGAGCGGCACAGTCCACCTGCATCTGCCTCAGCACAGTAGGAGCGAGGCAGCACTTCTTTAGTTGATATGTCTTAAGAGGGATGAACCACCTTTTAGGCTTTTTCATTTTTTGTTAAATAAAAAGACAGCATGCTATGTCTCTATTTGCAAGTTAGGCACATTCACCAGTGGTCCAACTAACTAGAACGGGGAAGCATTCAAGCATGCACAACTCTGCAAATTTAGGGATTTTGTCTTCAATTAGCCTTCAGAATAAAAGGAAAAAAAATCAGTAAGATCATGCTGCCTAGAAGGAAGTAGTTGCTTGCAAGCATATTTCTTGTTCATCTCTGCAAATATGCACAAAAGAAGAAATCAGATCTTCAAACGATCTTAACTTCACTCTTGGTATTGTTATTAGTGGTAAGGTTATGGTGAAGTTCAAGGGTTTTTACTTGGATTTTAATAGATTTTTCTCAGGACAATAAATTTTATTTTTTTTTTAATTTCTTCTGGCTTACCTAGCCCAGGTGGAACAGCAACTAAAAGGAAAATAAAGATCAAGCAACAGCAAAGTTGAAACGAAGCAAGATGAGTCACATACAAATCATGGGATATGGTTTACTGATGGGCCTGGCGGTGTTAGGTTAACAGTTGAACTCAATTTTATAGAGTTTTTCCAATATAAATGATTCTATGATATCTTCTGAACTGTGCCTACCAGCAACGAATATTAGAAACTGTGTCACCTTTAAAAATTAGTGAGTGTGAGAAGTCACCCAGCTAACTACTAGTGAACACAGCTGTGGAATTTTATGAGGAAAGAGTATTTCCACACTTACAGTTAGATCTTGGTCCTATAAAAGGAGTTATGTATAAAAGACTAGCAGAGAATATACGATGGAATATCTATGGTTAACCATTAGGGGACAGAGATAAGATTTCTCAAAAAATATGGAAAGACTAGCTTCATGACCTTTAGATCAGGAAAATTTCACAGGGAATTAGCTGGCAAAAAGTCTAATCATCTGGAATGGATTCCCTTTTCTGTCATCTACCTCACAATAAAGTAATATGTGTCACTGTTTAAACAGTGTTTGTAAAGTGCAACCCTGAAAGAGATGAAATCCTGTGGTAAAGATGATGATGGAATTAGGTACCCCAAGGTAGGAAGGCCAGGTTGGTAGCCAAAAAAGCCTGTGCTATTTTACGTGTCACTAGGTTGCTGGTGGGCTGCTCATGTTTAAGTTCTTCCCTCTCCATTAATCCTGTTATAGACTGTGTTGTGATGTGTCAAGTCAACCACTGGAAAAGCTAGATGTACACAGAGCAAAATTGCACATCAGACTGTTATTAAATACAAAATCAGATATGACTTAAAATAACTTTTTGCTCATCTTCAGGTGAAGAAATCCTTCTGCACAGAACAGGATCCCCTACATTATTAATCCTCATGCAGTACTGCAGCTCTGCTTGAGAGTGTGCCACCAGATACATTAATTCAGCTGCAGCACTATTCTAGGAAGAGAGAGGGAGGGATAGGGATTCATCCATCGACACACAAGACAGTCACCTCAGGCTCCCTTTCTACCAATAAAGAGAAATTAGCACTTCAGGGTCCAATCCATTTTATCCTTAAGCAGACATCTAAAATAGGTCTCAAGAATGCCCAGAAGTGCCCATTTGATTCAAAGGGGAGCCTAGAATATGCAGAAATTTATGCACTAAAGTTAGGTGAAATGATTTTTACCCTGAATGTCTAGTCAAGATGCTCTATAGTTTGGAACTAAAATTTCCCTTGTATTTTGAATTTGTGCAGCATCCAGTAGATCCTTGCTCAAGATTTAACCCAGGACTGATGTTTCAGCTCACTTGAGCAAAATAGTACTTGAAATTCACTACTGTTACTTGTCCAGTAGATTCAGGTAGATTTTTGCCCCAGTGCAAAGTTACACTAGGACAATTTGGTAAACAGATATAGTCAGCCAGTAGTACCCCTTTGCCCTCCCTAATAAACTCCTTTCCAGACAAAACTGGTCTTACTTTCTCCCTTCATGAATGTTATTGATCTGCAAACATTGTCTGTAGAAGGTTACTTCTATTTAGGATATTACTTTTGCTCTGTCCAGGCCACAGGCACAGCTAAACGAAGCTACCAGGATTATACCCAAAGAATATAAAGAAAAATGGTTGTAACACAGTGAATATCAGATTATTTAAATGTAGTCCAAAGGTTCATAGTTGTAAGAGTTGCTCAAATTCTCGTGAAGTTATTTCATGCTGCTTACTCACAGTTTTCTTTTGCGTACATTTTCCCCTCCCAGCTGCCTTAGACAAGGTAGAATCATCATGTCAGCAGTGTATATGTAAGCCTATGTGTGCACATCTCTTTTTCTCCCACTTTCTCTCCAAACATATGTTTATCTCCATGCCTAGTTGTACATCTGTGTCTGTATGTCCTGTGTGTGTGCAGGGGCCAATTTACTGTTTATAACAACTAAATGGGTAACATTTCCACCCATACCCAGAGCTATATACTGAACCTTTTGGCAACTTTCATGACCAAACTGTAGCAGTGGATTTAGTTCTAAGAAGTATTTCATCTTTACTCTGTGTAAATTAAACACCAGCTGGATGTGTGAGATACTGAGTGACATTCCCCTCTTCAAGAATATGACCCAGCACTTAGAGAGGAAAGGAAAGATAAAAAGGAAAGGAGACAGAGCTGTCATGCTACTCTGTACACAGGGGGAACCTCACACAGCAGGTTGCAATCTGAACTGTCCCATTTCATTATGCCACTGAGGCTGAATCCTGCAGTGCATTAAGGTTTAAAATCATTTAGGAAATATGAAGATATATTGTTATTAAATCATTTCATTTCACTTCAAAAACAATTTTCTGATGTCCGTTTTCTAACATAATAAAGATTGTCTTTCACCAGCAGGGACTGGAAAGTGCATATAGACTGAGTTTCTGTAATAATATGATTAGTATGGAAATGGAAATGGACAGTAAATAATACTTAGAATGATCTTTTATTCAGCCACATAAAGGCATCACACAAAAGCTTGCTCAGACTGACTTCCATGAGGTACGAAAAACGGGCAAAATTTTATTGACAGAGGATTTTGCTAGAAGCATGATCAGTTTAAAGTTATTCCTACAGAAGATTTATTCATAGCGTACTTTCAATTTATCTGGTTAATTTTTGTTGGAATAAAGTGAAAACCTTGAAGACACACATAGAAATAAATGTTTGTCAGATAAATATTATCTGATTAGTGTCGCACAATCTTCACTTTGCAGAAAAAAGTATATATATATATATGGCAAAATCACTGTGAGTCATATACATGTTCATACAGTACTGCAAAAGCACATGAAGATCTTGATCAAGAATTCCTAATTAAAAAATCTACCTATGGAAATTTCTTTTTTTAATCCCAGAAACCAAAAATTGAAAAGGGAAAGAAAGATTTTCTTACTTTGCCTTGAAAGCTGGGATTAATTACTTTATAGTTATTTTTTAAAATAGTCCAATAATAGATGACTAATTAGATTTTTCATAAGGTTTATTTATTTTTATGGCAAAAAGTATATGCTGTTGATGCTAATCAGAATTAGTTCTCTGCAGTGAATGCATTTTTCTTAAAGTACATATGGGAACTTTGTTTAATTCCTTGCCATTGAACGTCATTTAGCTACATTTCTTTTTTTGTAAGTTAGATATAAATTGAAAATGTCTTTATATGTTAAGGTAAGTCAGGAGCCTCAATATATACTATTTAAAGATTGTTGCAAAATATTGAAGTGTCACTGGAACTTCATTTGTGTTTGCACCAAAAAACTTTGAAGAAAAGTTCCTGGAAAAAGGAAGCTCTTGAGGAGTCATGTACTCCCATCACCTCATGTTTCCAAGATACTGTGGAATATAAAGGATCTGTATTTAGACCACCTTATGACTAGATGTATTCTGAATTTCAAACAGCTGGAACTTTGTCAACGTTTTCCTCTATCAAAAGTGGTTTAGAAGAATTAAAAGATGGGCCCCTGTAGGGGAGCCACATGTGTGGTGAATTCTTATGAATTACACAGTCATTTTTATTTAGGAACAAAGAAACAGACTTTCAAGAACTTCAATAAGAAGAAGAAGCTGAGTTCATCTTCCCATTATCTTCTTTCTCTTCTACGCACTCAAGATATTTACAACATTCAACAGAACTATTAAGGTTTTCCTTGGACTAGGCCTGACACTTCCTTGAGACAATGTGTGAGGAGAGTTAAATTTTGTGGCTGTTATGGGTGTGTCAACACACTGAATGAGCACTGCCAGGAGTCTTTTCAAAGCCAAAGTCTTCATATTGAAGATCTGTCCTTCAGGCGCTCTTTTAACTGGTTTTAACCACTATACTAAACTGTAAATAAAAAAATTAATAGTAATAATCTTATTTAATTTCTCTTCTTCACATAAAAATTTAAGGAAGAAAGAAAAAAAAGCAAGTATGTTGGGAAAGGGGGTTGGAAAAAAAAAGGAAAATAATTAAAAAAACAAAATTAACAGATGTAAAAAGAAACTCTAAGAAAATAGACTTTTTAAAATGTTTCGGGTTAATTATTTTTGAAGAATTTCATTGTATTTACTAAGAAAAAATATTCAGTTAATTGCATTAACTAGGGGTTGTTGTTACTGGAGGGAAAACACAAACACAATACACATAGATTTATTTTATCAGTAATGGCATTCCAGTTAGGAACTGTAGTTTCCAAACACATCCAAAAATAAATGAAAACAGTAACACCAAAACTTGCATGGCTACAGCGGTATTGCTGTGCAAGTGCCTTATATTGAAGTTGATTTTTGTTCTTCCATATGGAATATGCATGATTTAAATAAACTCATATCCCTACAGTTAGATATGCTTTTGGTGATAGAGAGTTATATTCTGTATCACCTTGCCTAGCTCAGTTTTTTTTTTTTTTTTTTGTGCAGATAAACGTTAAGAATATGTGGAGACAAATAAAACCAGAAAAGTAACTGAAAAACCCGTTTTCGTTTGGTGGGATTGTTTTGATAGTCTGTAGAGTGCATGGATTTAGACACTGTGGTTTGTAAACTCGTACCTGGATAGAGTTTCTCTTGGAGACTGGTGATCATTTTCATCCAAGCATTTTCTGATTATCTAAGTAGGGACCTTCTTCTGCAGAAACTCTTCTCAACATGTTAATTACGAGATATTCATGTTCAGTAAAGGTCTCAGATCTTTGACTTTACTTCTGCAGTGGTCTTTGGTCTTTGTTATACCTTAGCTGTTTTGCGTGGAATTAAACGTTGATGTTAACTACCTTTCAGTGGATGTTATCTCTCTTCCTCAACCACTGAGGATTTAAAGCAAGGTGAGGTGAGTCCAGTCCTTGTGTGATTAAAGAGAAGGCATTTCCTTCATCTATTTCTCCTTTTTTTCCCCCATTCCATTTTAATATTGCAGCAAACATTTGCTGTATTTCAACCAGCTGTGCAGCTGTGAAATAGGTATTAAAATAAATGATACATGTATTTTCTAAACTTCGGAATAAAAGCTGTCACTGAAAGATGGAGAGATACGGTCCTGACAGTTGGGAGCATTTAAAAAGGAAAAGTAAAGATAGATATTATGCACAGGAAAAAAATATCATGTACCTAAAATGATTTTTGACCAAAAAAAGCATCTTCTATGTTTATCTCAAAGGGATTTTAATGGTTTTTTGTTTGATATAAGTAAGAACAGAAGAGTTTATGGTTGTTTTTTGAGATTCTGCCAGAGATTAGAGCTTAGAAAGTCAAATAACATCATACATCAATCATAGTCATCATTTTTCATTGAAGATCTCTGAGTTCTGGAGGTCTGTTACCAGTCAATACCAAACCATCTGGCACAACACCCTGGAGGAAGCCACTGTCACACGCTCCTTATAGCCAAAAAACTGTTGGTGGCAAAGGCATTATTTGTTTCAACAGGCTGAAATGGCAACATGGAAGATTCATGGTGTACTGCAAGTCCCACACTCTTTGCTATTAACTATCCAGGAGAGCACTCCAAAAGGAAGTCAGCTGCATGACACTGTAATAGCGTTTTCAGCTTTGTCTGATTGCATTACAAACACCACACATGTTGAAACACTCTGGCAGCTTCCTAGTGCTCACAGGGAGGAACCTGAACCTTTTGACCTCAAACATCTTATTAAAGCCTATGCTGGACTGTGTCTGCAAGGGAAAAAGCAAAAAACTACTGGACTTTTCTCCTCTATAATTCATTCAAGTAAGACCTTGCTGAGGAGAGGACCTTGGCTTTGATGTTAAAGTCTCCTAATTGGAAGGAAGTGAAGTGTTAGCCTGTCAGGCTATTAGTCTCCCATCAAATACTTTAAGAGGTATCAGAACACTAAAGTTCTCACACTACTGCAAAGAGAGCATGGAGTAGCCTGGTTTTTGTTAAAATGTTTAAACTTTGCCTCTGTTTAACAACTTCCCCCAAAATTTAATATACTTGGAGTTGTTCCTTGATATTTCTTTCCTTTTATCTCTCTTTACCTTTTCCCTCTCAGAGCCTCCATCTTTTCATTGCCTACAGCTCCCATTAGTAGGAATGAGGGGGTTAACTGGTGTAAGTTATGAAGTCTTGGGTTTCTTACCACAGCCCTGATTCAAACCCAGGCATTCCGTGCCTAGCAGGATCTATCTCTCTGCTGTTTGATTGTGGAACAACTACTTCTGTGAGGTTTTCCTTACAGGAAAGTGATCTCAAAAGGATGTCCTTATAACAAGCAATGTCAAAATCCAACAATTTCTGAAGAATGGTTTAGCTCTAAAACCTCAGCACAGGTCCAGACATTGTTGTGTGTCAATTTATAGTATTTAGTTGCATCAAATTAGCTTGAATCTAATTATATGTTGCTGCTCTCTTAATTACTGGTGTTTTCCTGCATTACAGATTGGGTACCCAAACAGAAGGATGGGGTGTTTCTTTCTTGGGCAAATCTAACTAGCCCAAGATGAGACTTGAATGCAGTCAAAGTCTTACAGGGATCTGACTAAACACCTTCTAAGATCATGCAACTTTGAATTCTGCGTAATTTCTATTCTTTAAGCTGACAATAGCATCCAAAATGCCACAGTGAAGGAAATATGTGAAATGGTATAAAATAGCTACCTGAAAGGAAATTACTCAATTTCTAATGCATATCCTTTGGCATTATGAAGGTAGCTATACAGTCACATCTGCTCTGTTTCTTAGTTTACAATATGAGCCTAAAGAAATCCTATACTACCAGTGTAAATGTTTCTGTTCTACAAAGTTTTCCCTATTTTGATTTGCCTAATGGCAGACTTATGCAAACAAATTACCCTTGGCGTTTCATGCATGTCTTCCCTAACGTTAAGTTTTGGTTTGTATTGCAAGATGATGTCCATATGAAAGCAAGTCTAATGCATTTGTGCCCTGACTATGCATGTTTCTTTCCTGGCTGAATATGAACCTGTTCCTGTACAATTACAATTGTTTCTTTTTCATGTAAGTGTTTGATTGATAGTCAGATCTCTCACTGTAGCTCATGGTTGGCTCTGGCAGCACTTTCATCTGCTTTTGGATGGACCATGAGTTTTGTCTTTTACAACTTCTTTAAATTTCCCTCCACTGTTTGTTTTTTGTGATCTCATTAATGTAATATCTTTTTATAAGTCATTCCTACCTTCAAATGTCCAGTCTTTATCAATAAATATTGTAGGGATTCACATTTCGTAAGTGTTTTGCTGACCCAGCTTTTTTTTTTTTTTTTAATTCCTTTTTTCTTTGCTAGATTAAAACAGTTAAGCCCAAGCAATTTTGTTCACTTCAGGAAGCTTGCTCTCTATTTATATATCCAGCATCCAAAGATATCCGCAGCACTTCATCAAATATGTGTGCTTTTGAGGTGAAGGTAATTTACCGGTCTGGGGTCTTAAAAAATTATCTTCTCAGGAATCCTCTACCAGCCTGTTCAGCTGACAACAAATCTGAGTGCAAGAGCAAATGACTGCACACTTTTTGCATTATTCTGAATGAGAATCTAAATTTAATTTGGTTTACTGTCATTAGTTTTTGTCTCTCTTGACATTGGATATTAATATAGTTCAGAGTTTTCACAGAATAGGAGCACGAAAACCAAACCCTGTTTTATTCATACGGCTACTTTGTCAGATACCCTCAGTTTGTGTTTGAGCAAGCAATAAGAAGCATTTACAATTCACTACCTGTGGTATTTCAAAAGTGAAGAGCATAAACCAAGTTCCCAGCTGTGCTCAGATACCACTCCTATCACTACCTAGGAATTATATGTGCCATGTTTGTATCATTAGCAAATGTCACTACAGTAACGTAGGTCATTGTGGAAAGTATTCAATTAAACAAGAGTTCAGAGTGATCCACAGAGAATATCACACATAATCTTTCCCTAATAATCTTTTATTCCCCTTTCAGGACACCACTATGGTGTATGTCTCTTTAGCTAATTCCTTCTGCATTTTGTGTGTGCCTTATGTACCATCCTTTCCAGTTCAGCTCATAACTACCACATTTTTCAATACTGAATGCCTTAGTGCAGTTCAGACGTCTTAAACTTTCACTTTTCATTTATTTAAAAAAATAGTCTTTTATCAGAAAAATAAAATAGATTTGTGATGTGGTCATGGAGAATAGATCTGAAATTTTATTTTATTTATACTTTTATATCGACTTATTTTTCCCTCTTTCAAAATTTACACCTGGGCCAAAATCTTATCTGTTATAAACAGTATAACTCTATAATATATTTTCGCAGAAGTGATTATTAATGACTAAATACTAGATAAAGAAATAGACTATAATTTTCTTTCACTGTCCTGAATTGTCCATTACAACATTCCAGCTTGGCTTTCCTTGCCTTTGATTTTCCCCGGCCTGCCACACTGCCAAGTAACCACCACAACTGTGTATATCATTTACAGAAACTATGGCTCTATAATCCCTGGAATACATAACCCTTAGCACAAGCTACTTCATCTGGATGTGTGCTGACTTAGAGCGGCTGAGAAGCTCTCCCTTGTGTTCAGATTTACTGCCCATCTGGAAGACACTGAAGCTAGAGTTTATATAGGACTGGGTCATAACTTAAGCCACATTAAAGAAGAGATCAGCACAGGCATGTATAGAATTGCTTTCAAGCTGTATTTGCTATTAAACTGAAAATAGCTCCAATTTCCAAAATGAAGGCAAATCTCAAATAGATCCAGCTCTGAGAAGGTTGGTGAGCAGGCTGTGCTTAGTCACTGGGAGCATGCCCTCTGTACAAGCAGAAAGTGGGAGTGTGGATCTGCACCACTGGCGTACCTGTGCTGGCTTGACCTCAGCCATCTGGATAAAAATCACGTTGTCAGAGACGGAGCTCAGCATGATTTCAGCATGAGCTTTGCAGTCTCACTGCTGCATGCTGGAGGCAACGTGCTCCAGGTGGTAACTCTTCAGTGTGGCCCCTCGTTGCTGACACCGAGGATGAAAGCCAGCTCAATCCCACCTCTCACTGCAGCAGGGATGCATCTGGCTCACACACAGACAGCCTGGGCAGCACTGGGAGCTGTGACAGGCACACAACCAGCACTGAGCCTCCTGTACAGCTGCTAGGACACCCAGCGTGTCCTTCCTGAGAGGAAAGAGCTGTTACAAAGCCTTCTACCTTGGCTTCCTTCGTGTTTATTTTTGTGGGATAGTAGTAAACACACAACTTGTCAAATTGCCAAACCTTCATCCAGAAAAAAAGGGCCACACAGCTTCTGAAAGAAAACGTTACCAGAAAGTAATAAGAGGAAAACAATTTTGTCTGAAATTTCCCAGAAATAGCCAGTCTGAGGAGGAAACCCAGCATGGAGCATTAAACAAAGGATTAGTTTAGAAATTATGTGAGGCCTGATAATAGCTTCTTGTAGTGCAGAGTCTGACAACTGCAATAAAGGCAGTGACATCAGTTCTGCCCACAATTTACTATTATTAAAAATAAAAAGCATGACTTTCAATTGGATTAGCTGCAGAGTGTATAAAAAATATATTCCGTAATTATATTTTTATGACTTATAAAATGTTGTATGCTACTGCCAAAATTTGCCTTTCATCACTGCTGCTTCTGCAGTCACATTAGTGACGTTTGAGTGCAGAACATGGACAATATTTGATTGAATACTGAGATTTTGCACAAAAAAGCTGTTAATCTGTTGGTCTGGAAACCTTTATTCTGAAAGTCATTGGTCCTCACTGCATCATTCAGACTCCTAAAATTGTCTGATCAAGAATGTCCTATATTATTTCTTCTTTTATCCATTCTCCCTTCCATTTTCTTACAAATTAAATATTCTAAAGGATGTTTATGTATTGCTTGATATTTACTCTGTTAAATGGAATTAAAAAAGCAATTTCTCTTGGTCTGGAGTATAGGATTCCCATAAAGCTTCCTATCACTCTAACCATCTACTTGAAAGCAGAAAGTTGCTACTGTGAGCTGTCATTTCCTACACTCTTTCTTTAAGGAGAACTGGCTTTCTAAGAAATAATGTTTTTTTTAGCTAATGAATAAAGTTTACTCTAGATCCACTGCAACTGTAGTATCAGCTTCTTTGTATCTGGTACAACAGGATAATTGACCATTTATTCAATGGATCACCAGAAAATGCTTGACCATAGGAATAATTGGAGGGAATACAAAATAATTTTAAGTGCTACAGTCTAACAAGTGCATTACTTCATTATGAGCGTAATTTTTGGTCTCAGCTTACACAAGTCATGCCAATCCAACTGCTTTCTTAGCATTAAGCTGGCAATGCTTCATGTTTAAAAGTGCTATGGAGACATTAACTAATCAATCAGTTTTCTTATTATAATATTTTATCCTGTTCTGTGGTGTCAGGTTTGCAATATTATAAAAAACTATAAATGCCAATCACAAGATGTGAAGTGCCCCTTTTGATACTTAATGCCCTTCATTTGCTTAAATTATGACTGAACTGAATGTTCCTGCAGCCATGGTTACATTCCTGTCATCATGTTTTCAGAAACATTGGATTTTTATCTCAAATATGGTTTTATAGCAACATTATGTGGCACTGCAAAGAATAAAAATAAGCAAAGCCTGATGCATTTGTACAGTAAGCCATAAGAAAATAATAATTTATAACACCCAGAATAGAACAGTCTATTACAGCTGGAAGGAACTGGCAGTGATCATCCAGTCCCACTGCCTGACCACTTCTGGGCTGACCAAAAGCTAAAGCATGTTGTTAAGGGCATTATCCAAATGCCTCTTAAACACTGACAGCCTTGGGGCATTGATTAGGTTTCCAGGAAGCCTGTTCCAGTGTTCAATCACCCTCTCAGTAAAGAATTGCTTCCTAATGTCCAATCTAAACCTCCCCTGGTGCCGCTTTGAACCATTTCCATGTGTCTTATCAGTGGATCCCAGGGAGAAGACCTCAGTACCTCCCTATCCATTTTCCCTCCTCAGGAAGCTGCAACAGCAATTGCCCCTTAACCTTCTTTTCTCCAGAGCAAACAAATCCAGAGACCTTAGCTGCCCCTCACAGGACATTCCTTCCAGCCCTTTCATCAGCTTTGTTGCCTCCTCTAGATTCATTCAAGAACATCCCTTTTAATTTGTGAGGCCAAAAATGCCCACAGTGCTCAAGGTGAGGCTGGTCCAACACTGAATATACCAGGATAATCACCTCTTTTGACCAGCTGGATGCAGTTTGCCTTCCTGAGTGCCAGGGCACAGTGTTGACTCATACCGAGCCTGCTGCCAACCAGCATCCCCAGATCCCTACCTACCTTTGCAATATTCCACATATATAGATTAGGAAATGCTGCTAACACCTCAGCAGTAAATACCTGCTGATACGTTTGTGTCCCACTCTGAGAGCTGGAGAAATTATTTCCATAATTCTGCTCACATAGACGTTGGCCAAAGGCACAAATATCAAACCAAACTGAAAACTTGCCTTGTGTGATATTTCTTAGTGTTTCAGACACAAATCCCCATTTTAACTCCACATATATGGCTTATCTTTTTATAGTATAAATGAGTATAATGTTTCTAGTTTCCATGAAATTGTGATGTAGCCCCACTGAAAAGCTTGTCTTGGGATTCCTGTAAAATCAGTGGGAACTCCTGGGATCAGGACAGATTTTAATGACTATCTCATAAATGCTGACAGGCAATGGATATCTTCCATTCAAGTCATCTGAGGGACAAGCAAAAAAAAATACTTTCCTTCTAGTTCATATTTAGGAAGCAAAAGGAGAGCATCATCCAGCTTGGTAGTTTAAAGGCAAAGACAGTAGTGGTCAGTGGCTTTGATTCCAGCCTCTCCTGTAAACCTACCGAATTCCATGTATGGGCTACGTCCCAGCAGTGCCATGTGACAGTGACCCGGACAGTGGGATGCACACTGTGGATCGTACAGGAGGTGCAAAGTTCTGTGAGAGTTCTCTCTTCATCTCTAATAATTGCTTTTACACTTTTTGCTCTCAGAACAACTCTGATAAAAAGTGGAAGAAAACAGGTAGAAAAATGAAAGCAAATGAAGAAAACAATGCTTGGCTTTCATTTCGTAGCCTTTCCCTGCTGCCCTTTAAAGACATTGCTCTAAACTACTTGAGCTTGTGAATAAATCAGCTTAGCTACACACCATGCCACATTCTTGAGACTATTTAATCTTGCTTTGGTAACATGTTATAATTGTTATAATCTTCCTGTATTCTGTTACTCATTTACTTAGTTGTTAATAATACATTATATTTCAGATGTTAGGAATGTGGCTAGCTTACAGAAGTTTCTAATAAACATTGTTTGTTGTGCTGCTCCCTTCAGTGATTGTAATGTAATGTAATGGCCAGTCTTCGCGAACGAAGATCCGGGGAAGGTCTTTACACCTTCGAGCCTGCGCATTGGATTTTTTAGGT
>JAWMRA010000113.1:103395745-103417460 GCA_035584735.1 Pseudotriccus pelzelni
CAATGCGCAGGCTGGAAGGTGTAAAGACCTTCCCCGGATCTTCGTTCGCGAAGACTGGCCATTACTTACTTACTAGAGTCTTGACTGCAGATGAATCTAGAGAACAGGTTTGTGTCGTATATAGTTTTACCAGTATAATTCTGTTGCTTTCTCTCTCTCTCTTCTCTTTCAAGTATACCCTTGGCATCTGGCTACAGTTTTACAATAGGCAATCCACTGTTTTTCCTCCCTGGTTTGCGTGTCTCTAACTATGTGACCCCATTTCTTTGAATTGAATGAAATGTAGATCAGTTCATAGGCTACAGTAGAATTGGTATTTCTCTTCCATAGTTCTCCTGCAATTTAACATATAAACATCCTCTCAAGACTGTTTCCCAGGAGGGGAGCGTGAGGGTGAAGCCATGTGAAGTGCTTACTGCATCTGAGAGAAATACATCTGGTGAGGCTGTAGAGTGCATTAGCTCACCAAGGTGATGAAGTGAAGTTTGAAACGACAATTAAGTGCCATGAGGGATGGATGCAAAGGAGAGCTACTGACTTTTTCTTTCAACATATTGAAAATTTTTTGTTATTCTTACTAACCTGCTGCTATCCCAATGGGACAAGGTTTATTAATATCTAAGGAAAAAAAAAAGATATGGGTCCTCTACCATAACATTTTTCACAGTAGCGATCAAATAGAAATGTGTTCATGCCTACAAGACAGTGCTGGGTTTGCCTGATGGAAACATGTCACATTACAGTCCCAGTGCCTCAATAAATGCACTTTTGATTCTGCCCAGTTTAGAGAAATATTGAACTGTAATAAAATGAATAGTCCCATCATCAAAAGGAGCATGTGGACACCTTTCCTCTCTCTGGCTTGATATATTTTCCTTTTATGAAGAAATTGTCCTTGTATGTTTGACAATCTAAGGTAAAAGAAAGAAGAAAGCTAAGATATGTAACAAAAAAAATATTTTCTTTATATAAAACCCAATAAGTATATCTGGCCCATTTGCAAAGTATTCTGAGATAGACCAAAAAGATTAAAAGCTACACAATATTCACATCTAGTATTTAAAGGACAAGCAATAATGACATTAAACATTTCTGTAGGTTTGGCAGAATCAAGGACTCAGTGTCTTCCCCTGACTTACAGTCCCCTAATGTCACTTGACAACAGAGGGAAATTGGGTTAATTTTTTCAATCCTTTTTTTGTTAATGGCTTCATGACATCTTGAAGTAGCCTAATATATAGTCCCATTGGGCATCATACAATTTGTTACATTTTTTAACCAGGTGAAGAAATGTTTTGCATGCACCACGTAGAAATGTTTCTGTCTACGGAGCCGACTGCATTACAAATTCAGTGATTTAAAACTAAAGGAATGTCATAGTGTGCTACACTTTTAAATAATTTACAGCTTGAATCATTTACTGTTTCTGCACAAAATAAACCCAGAATCCTAGTAAGGACCTTTTACCCTTCTTTTGAACTGCGGAGTAATTTGCTAAGAACTAGCATGTTATCACTTTTCAAAGGTTATTGTATTACTTTTGGAAATTCACACTGAATGAAATTTTTGTTCTCTGAAGTGAATGCCAAAAATCATATCAAGTCCAGGATTTTATTATGGTTTTATATAAGTCATTGCATATTAACATAATTAGCATAAATGTGTTACATGTTTTATGTAGAACTCGAACTGGTGTTGCACAAGCTTCAGAACTACTTTTAACAAAAATTGCAGGGATATATTCACTACACTTTTTTTTTCCCAGTAAAATTCAGCATTGACTCTTTAGCATCACCTGTTATGTTTCTAGTTTGACTAAGCTGAATAAGTGCAATTTTATAGTAAACACTAAAGATAAAAAAGTGCACTTACTTCTCTTGGGAGGTTATACTAAAATGAATTTTCAAATAAATGATGAGAAGTAGTGAGATTGAAATAAGCAGCAGAAACTGATTTTATGCCAATCCTCACAGTACTGAATATGTATACTCCTCTCCTAGAACAGAATTCATACCAATTCGTCTTTGAAAATTTTGGAGACTGTGAGTTTTCTTAGGAATAATGTTTCTGTATATATTACTGAACTCAAAAATGGAGGTGGAGTTCCTAAAAATCTTCTTTTCTTGGACAGGTCTGTACATTATGTCATGAAGTTCTGACACTTTTGTGCAATTAAGTCCTTACCAAGGGCTTTAGTACTTGACATTCTATAATTTATTCAATAATCCTACTCTTAATAAGGCTGTAAACATAATTGTTTTAGAGCACCTCAAGTGGAAATCAAATCTTTTAATTTTTCCAGAAAATTGTTAATTTATGGCACATGTAAAGGAAAACATTCATGTAGAGTTAGAAAATGTGTTTATTCTTGTAGACATCTTTATGAGCTAGTCCACTGTATATTTTTGAGGTGAGAAGCAGTTGTCACAAGAAAACTTGACACTCATTTTGAAGACAAAAAATCTAGAGAAACACATTTAGTTGGACTCTCCCAGACAGTGTCAGAAAGTATTAGATTCAAAGGTAAGAGCAAATCTGTAAAAGTGGAGGCACATTTCCATTATGGTAAAACACAGTTCAAATTCAAAAACAATTTATATCATGTGCTGTGTGCTACAGCTATTTATCAGTAGGACCATGTAGGTAGAAAAGATGTTGGGAAAATCTTGAGACTGAATTGATATAGAACTACTAAGAGAAAGAAAAAACACTGCCTGTTTATGACACCAGTTGTTGAGATAGCTCTGATAATTACCTTAACTTTACATGAAGAAAATCCCAAAGGGCAATCTGATGATGCAATGATGTATGTTTGCATAGCTGTGTATTTTGGAAACCGTGATTGAATTTCAGGATATGGACAAAGACCTTTAATTAGAAATTAAATCTAATATTATACTAAAAGAAAAACAAACTAATTGCTGAACAGACACCCAGGAAAGAATTGTGGGATCATGCAGCCTGGAACGGACCTCCAGAAGCAATAAGTCCAATCTCCAGTTCTCAGCAGGGACAGTTATAGGGGCAGACCAAGTTACGGAGGGTTTGAAAATCTCAAAGGATGGAGCCTGCCCAGCCTCTCTGGGTAGCCTGATCCACCACTTGACCATCCTCCAGGGAACCACATTCTCACTGAGAAAGTTGGTTTATTAAATTGATACTGTGTTACTGAAGCAGGGGTCATTTGTTTCCTGGTGAATACCAGTCCTATGACTGTAGAAGCAGCTGGAGAAGTTCTGGCTTGTTTTGGGACCCGAGACGATGTAATAGAGCATGAGCGTAAACCCATTGTTTTGGATGGGCAGAGGGAAGAGCATTACAAATCTGTGGATGAAATCAGCTGACAAATTTAAACTGGAAACGAACTGAACTTTAAAAAATTTCTTTAAAGCCTTCAATTCTTTTGAGGAAACTGCTTGGCCTGATTTCAGACAGAACAATCCATTAGAAATCCTTGGAGAAAGTGTCCACCAAGCCAACCATTTTAGGAAGATATTTAAAGAAGACCCTGTGCCAATAAGTGACTTAGTAAGCCACAGGTTTTGTATGGGGGGTTTTTTTCCTCTCAAAATGTTAAGTCAGAGACAAAGCACAGAAAGCTGTAGCAGAGGTGGAAGGAACTGGAAAATATCTTCATTACAGCTGAGTGAGGATTTTTCTGCAGAAAGAACTTATAATTCTCTGCAAAATATAATGCTTTAATTTTGCCTCAAGAAATTATATCATGATGTGCTTTTTTGTTTGTTTTTGTTTTGATTTGGTTTGGGTTGGGTTTTTTGGTTTTTTGTTGGTTGGTTTTTTGTTTGTTTGCTGTGTGTTTTTTGTTTGTTTGTTTTCTAGGGTTTTTTTCATGTGGCAGACATCAAGACTTTAATTTCCAAGTTTACCTTCTCTCCCTGCATCTCTAGTGGCACCCTGTGAGAGCTATGATGTCTGACAGAGCCACACTCTGCTCTTTACCTGCATTTCCAGCCCTGGTCACCCAGGTCATCAATTCAAGTCAGACAGGCAGAAACAAAAAAGACAAAGATAGAGGTTTAACCACCCATCTACCTTTTTGCTCACCAGCGCTGCTGAGCACAGTAGATCTTTATGTACCCACTGTGACAGATGGAGATCTGTGATGCTCTAGGTCACTGTTCCTCCTCTGCATTGCACCTGGATAAAACCTATCCACGTCTCTTAAAACAACCTGTTTCCTCCACTGTAGGTTGCTTTACAAGTGTGGGCTTTGGTTTGTCATGTTTGTACTGTGAAGGAGAGATTTTGGTGGGAGATGTTAGAGATCTGGCACTAGCAAGCAGTTGTGAACCACAACCAGATGGATAAGAGAGGGAGTTGGTGACATCTTTACTGGGAGATGCAACAGACATCATGACTCTGAGGCCCAATGTCTTTTGAGTGAAGAGTAGATAAGATCAGACTGTACAGTCAGTATGACCTGGAGATCTGTCTGTCTGAGCTGCTAAGGGAACTGCTGGAAATAAATGCATCTGCAGTCAGGTGTAAAAAGGAAGCACAGATTGTCTGTGAAAGCTCTTACCAAGTGCTGATGTCTCTGGGGTTATTTAGGTCGGCTGTAGCACTAGTGTCTGTCTGCCCAAAATGCAGATATTTCAGAGGGAAAAATAACCTTACGTTTTCCATTTCATTGCACTCCACATACGTCATACTCCTGCAGAATGGTTCTTACATACCAGAGCTGCCAGTTATCACTGTGAGAGCTCTGCTGTATTTGGCCTTGGCAGCAGGAATGAGAATAATTGTATAATTATCACAGAAAAGTGTCCCCATCATCCAAGTTTCCAGCTTTCATGAATTTAGTTAAAAAACCAAACCAAACCAAAACACTTTAACATTTGACTTGTATCTTTTTAAAAGCATACACATAATTCCTTCATTTGATGCTGAGGATTATATTTGTATTACAGTATTTACAGAAAATTGAAGACAGACTCAAAACTTTTAAAATATGTAGGTCACAGAACTGCATATTAGAGACACATGAGTGTGGAGGGCAGGTAACCAGTGAAGCATTCAGCCAAAAACACTAATGCTAATAAAGAAAAGTCAGGTCTTCGAGGAAGAAGACTTGTCTTGAGCTTTCACCTCAGAAAAAATATGGCATCTGCTGCTCCTTAAATGGTTCCACTTTGCACTAACTTTTACTTAAGTTGCATTACAAGATGCTAATTCTTCTCAAATGCAGTTGCATAAATCAATCAGCAATAAGAATGCAAATGCAAAAATCTCAAGGATATGAAACAATTTGCTTGATATTAATTATTCTTCATAGAGAATGTCATTAGCCTGGAGAAGAGGTGATTTTGTTTAATATTTGCAATGATTAAAAAGAAGAAAGTCCAAACCAGTGATATACGCACTTAATACTTTCAAAGAACAAGTTTCAAAAGGCTGAAAACAATTATGAACCAGATAAGGCAGGAGTTAGAGTTTAATTAAAAATATATGAATAACAATCAGAAAATGCTGAAGAACATTTTAGTAGGTATTCAGAAATCCACATTTTCACATCTGTGAAAGGCCACAGTGGCTGAAACCACAAACTGACTTTGATTGGAAGCAAAAGCAGCTATACATACATATACCTAAAATTTCTCTCACACATGTGTACATAAATATGAGCAAACTGAGTGTATACGGAATGTAAAAAAATAATATATTATTAATAACAGTAACAAATTTTATATTAATACTGTAGAATTTTATAACTCATAAGAGAGGCAGAGATAGAAAGAATACCTGATCATCAAATAAGCAAATGAAGGCCTTCTGAAAGTTTGCATATTTGTTTTATGTTATATGCAATTTCTCTTTTGCATTGTTAGGCAGAAAGATTAAAAAGACAGGGAAGTGGAAAGGCAAATACATTTTGCTTTTCACACATTTTCCATCTGGAACCTTGGCAAACAGCAACAATTTGCGTTAGAATTTTTCGTGTCAGCAAGTATTGTCTTTGCTGGGAAAGACAGCAGATGATTTGCATCAAATATTGATAGATTCATAACTTATATGGAAGATATATCACAGCATTATGGTTCTTCACATGAAGGGGTGTAAACAGAAAAAATACATGTCCATCAGCAGTACTGGTTAGTTCTTTACAAATAAGCTCTTACCCCAGTCAGAGGTTCTGATATGATTTTTGTTTGGTATTGAACCTTTTGTGTGGTATTGTTCAGAAGAAGCAAGCATGAGAGTAAATGGACAAATGAAAAGCTTTGACAGAGAAGCAATGAAGAGCATCTGCAAATGTCCCTCTCATCTGCTTATTAGGCTTGTCATCATCCCAAAACTGCAACAGCTCCAGTGATGCCATATTTACTGTATGAATCACTTTAGATCAGCCACTGAGAAACTCTTTGTTGCAGCTGAAAGAGCCTGCTCTCAAAAGTAGGGTAGGTTTTAAGAATTTTACTTGCAATTGAAAACAAAGCTCTAAATCAATAGTAATGTACAGGACAGCAAGCGTCTTAGCTATTATTTATAGTTATATATATAATAGGACCAGCCATTTCATATTACATTAATAATCATGGTTATATTATTAGGTTTTCTTCTAGTTGATGTAGCTAAAACTCCCATGCAGGCCTGTGAGTGACCCCCTGTACCAAAAGAAAAAAATTATCACTACTCACTGGTAAGATAAAAATTGGCAGCACATAAGGGATGGTTCTCATTTCTGTACACCTCTGAAAGTAGCAGGAAGGTCATGATCAGTAGAAGTATGTCAGGAATTCATAAAGATCAAAAGACAAACATACCTCTCAAATATTTTTTCAATGTCGCATCTGATTTTAGAATAAATACATGTAATGTTTTAACGTGGGGTATCAGCAGACAGAGTTTTTAGCTGGTAATAACTCCTGTGTGTGCACACATATTCCTTCTTCAGAAGAAGTACTTTAAAAGGCACTGAAGCAAATCAAGGGCTTTGAGATGTTTTGTGTCAGCTGCATGCCATTTTATCTTGCAACAAGGGACTGAGTGAGCCGCTTGAGCTGTTTTTGATCCTTCCACAATTCTTCTTGTAATGTCTCCAGATAATTTGGTACTAGGAAAATGACACATCAGACACAGATACAAGGAGCACACACTTTGACAATGTCCTAACCATGGGGAGACTGACTTTGCAACTACTTATATGGTCCTAATCACCAGGCCATGGAGCACCTCAGGTATTTAATGCTGTTGATTCCCACAGCCTGCCTATGAGGTAGGGAAGTTTTATTAGCATGTGCTCAGTCAGGGCGTTGTGTTGTTTGATAAAACAAAATAGTTGCTTATGGTCATACAGGAATTCTACAAGGAAGCCACAGATATGTTCCGGACACTAACTGCACAAAGATCTCTCCAGGATGGATAATCTGGAAGTGCAGAAAAAGAGCTACATTTAATAATTTTAAAAAAATTGCAGTTTTAAGGTGGAAATTCTGTTTTTCTAAGTTAAAATGACATAACATGCAACAGAGCATAAACCACACATCACAATTGTTACTTAGTTCTGTGTAAATATATTCCAAATTCATTAAAGAATTCTATAAGTTTAATTCAAATATTTTCCTAGCAGGGCCTTCAAATCATGCTTTGCAATTCCAGGCCTTGAAGCCAAATGACTTCAAGGGAATGGGATGAGTAAGCAGGAGGGATTCATCTGTAGCTGCTTCCATGTTGTCAGGACCCTGCAGTTCGTTTCTCATCTGCAGTCAGCTCAGAGCTCCCTCACACATCCTCATCACCTGGATAGCAGTGGCTTTTCTTCTGTCATCTCTATGCCAAGCAGGATGGGCACTCTGAAGAAGAAACAAAGGGATTTCTGGAATGACTAAAACTGCAACAAAATTTTTTTTTTTAAATTAGTGTATCTCCTAGCAGGCTAACTTAAGCAGTTTGCATATAGAAGCTCCACTTTGAATTTCAAATGTGTTATACATGGCAGGTAGGTGCCTGTGCTTGCTGGCTTGTCTCTTGTGGTAAATATTTTTCTAAAGTGCTTGACCATGTCTGATATTTATGCAGCTTATGTAGATTGGCCTTACAGTGGCTTCAGGTTAAAATTTGGTTGACTTGCTAACACAGCCATTTAGTGTTCTTTTCTGGGCTCATTTCCCCATGCCTTTTGAGTTGGTGGCATCTCATGGTTTTGCTCTTCCCAAGTATATATTTTGAAAAGACTGGGTTTCAAGGCAGTGATGCATGGCATGACTTACTTTATGGTAAGTGCTAAGAGCCTCAGTCATTGCCCTCAGAAGTTATACTAAAATAGTGTAGATGTAAAAAGCGTGAGTGTTAACTTTTTGTACTTCAAGAGTAATTCAAAGATAGATAATTAGTGGAAAAAAATTTCTTGGGGACACCATCCCCACTTAGAGAAACAGAACCTTTACACATCTGAAGGCTCACAGATTGTGAGCTCATATTTATTTCACCTATATTTGAACATATTAGCTTGATGATTTCTATAGTCCTGGTTTACAGTTACCTTGTTCAAAAGTTCTCCACTTTTATTAGTCTCTTTTAGTCATCTTTTTTCTGTATGTCTGTATAATTTTTTTCCTTGCTGAATGCTGCAGTGTGACTACAGCAAGTTGTAGGAGGTTGACCTTATCTTCGTTTAGGTAGTATATGAAACTCAATCAAATTACAAACCATGCATATGATGTCTGATAGTAAAGGCTAATAGTTTTCAAGCTCTAATTAAAGTTAAGGGAGAAGCCTTGATTCATGTTTTTATCTAACTAATTAAACTTTGCTCACAATCTTCTGACTTATTTTTTGTAGTCCTTTTCATAAGAAAGTCAAATTTCTCATTAGTTAGAATAGTAGTATTATAGTACTAATTAATTACAATGTTTCCATTGCAAATGAATTTAGGCAGAGGTGGGAAGAGGGATCTTTTGTGATCAAAGGCCAGGACTTTTAAAATGGAAGATTACTTTAAAAAGTATGGGGTTTTCTTCAAAAGTAGTAGTTTTTCTCTTTGTCTTTATAGCTTCTTATTTCTAAGTTATTTGTATTTCATTCACACTCTTTCCTTTCATATGATAATCAAAAGTGCTTATTTTTTCCCTACATTGAAGCACTGCTGTATATCATACTGCTTAAATCCTCAGAGGCTTCCTGGGATTTGCTGTACTGACATATGCAAGCTTGCACCATTACAAATAAAAGGAATTGCAAATAAAAGGGAAAGTTTTTGAAAGTTCTATAATTTACGATTACCTGGCTGCATTTTCAATATCAAAAATACCTTCAGAATATCTTACTTTCTAGGAAGTCACAACACACTGTTTCACATTCAGTTCGCTCTTAGATCGAAGCTCATTTGCATTTTGCACCGCAGGGAGTGACTTGTAAACTTCCAGACAGCAAGGTGCGAACAGAGCAGTGATAACAAACCATGAATTATACAGAGATGTAATTCAATTCATAGAATCACCCCAAAGCCTAAGTGCTTATCAGGGGCTTATATTTACACAAAACTTCCCTGAGTATTAAAAAAAAGAAAAAACCCCAACAAACCAACCAACTAAACAAACAAAAGTCAACCAACCAACCAATCAAAAAACCAAACCAAACCAAAAAAAACCCTAAACAAAATAGGCTTTGCAATGTGATAGTTTTATCAACCCTTTTTAACTCAAGAGGTGGGTTGAAATATCATGGAAACTCTCCTTTGCCTGGGAAGGTGGTGAGGAAGACGACTGGGAGCTAGCCATGTGCAGTCAAACTTCAAAGTGAAGTGACAGGACACAAGGGGATGGAATGAAGCTGCATCAAGGGAAGTTCAGATTGGACATAAGGAAAAGGTTCTTCGGTAGAGGGTGGTCAGTCACTGGAACAGGCTTCCCAGGGAAGTGGTCACAGTAGGAAAGTCTGTCGAAATTAAGGAGCATCTGGATATTGTTCTTGGTCATACAGTTGCGTTTTTGGTATTAGTGTGAGGAACGGGACATTGGACTTGATGAACTTTGTGGGTGCATTCCAACTTGAGATATTCTATGACTCTGCTAAAGAAAGATTAATTTTGAATTATTTTTGTTGATTTATTTGTTCATATCAATTTCCCTAGGGGGACAAAAACATTCTTATGGAATTTTTGGTTTATTTTTTTTTTCTGCTGGAAAATAGCATCACAAATTATATGAAGAATAACTGGCTCTGAGAAGAAAGCAGACAAAATGAAATATTTTTAAAAATACAGAGAAGTTAAAACTATAAACCTAGTATTAGCCTATGAATGTCTAAACATTACAAAAGGGTACTAAATGTATGAAATAGGAAGAAAAGCTTTATACAAAGCAACATAAGCTCACCAGCAGTCTGTTGCTGCCAATGTTTTTAATGGTCTATGAATTATTTATTTTTCTTCTCTTCACAGTCCTGACAATCTCCATCCCCTTCCATTATGGCTGCAATTTCTTGCTGTAACTGAAATGCAATACATAAGTCAGAGAAGATGACTAACCATTATCATATCTTTCTTCAGACTGAGGAGAGTTCATTGCAGGTTGAAATAAATATAACAAAAAATAAAATTAACCAGGTAGTAGACTTAATGCAATTTCCTCTTGTGTTTAGCTTGAGAAAATCTTGGAGAAGTTGCTCAGAAGAAGTTTCTAGTTACAAATAAATTAAAAAAAAATTCATTGTTAAGCACTAAGAACATATGGGCCAAGGAGAGGTTTTAAGATCCAGCTGCTTGTGCCTAAAGCAAACTGCATCTATGTTACACAGTAATGTGATTCCAACAAGCTGGCTGCGGAAAGGAAAACTTGGTCAGGGCTTACAAGAAACTCCAGCTATAAGGAAGCATTATAATCTAATTACACACTTTCTGTGTGCTTCCCACATTGCTTCTGCTGGTAGTCGGTGACTTTCAGACAAAAGGTGTTGGTAAGCACATGCAACAGCCACCCAGTATCTATGTATATATGATTTGGTCATGATTTTTACGGCTGCACTTTCACTGTCACGAAGTGTTCCTGAGGCCTTCAGGCACTAATAGAGTGCAGAAAAAGGGCAGAGACATCCCTAAGTTCAGAAGTAACTTGTGTCTAATTGTGTTGTAGGCTTCAAAGTAATATAATTTGATGATAAAAGGAAATATGCCAGTTCTGTGTGGTGGACAAGTTCAAATGTGACTTGTTGGCCACTGATTTTTTGAGTTGTAACTTTTGGTAGGCTTTTTTAATTAAGTTGGTTAGTTAGGTTGGTTCGGTTTGGCATTTTTTTGTTACAAGTTGAGCTCCGTGAACTTGATCCACAGAAAATACAAATCTGTTACAGAACATGGTTTCCAGTTGAAATAGTAGCCACTTGTTCATCCATCTTTCAGGGTCCCTTGGGCAACCCAAGCTGTCATTGAACACATTTAAGAACAGTGAAAAAAAAAATTAAAACACAGACATTAATAATTAATTCACGCAGTGAGGAAAGATTAACAGTGGGAAAAGGAAAACCATTTCCTTTTAAATACAGATAAGGTATAATCACTTTGCTGCTAATGAACAGTCTTAAATACATAGAACAGAATATACCAATTTCCTTAAGTACTCAAATTACCTTAAGGTATTTATGTTACTTTAGTAACAACTTCTAAATTCAGAGTAACACAAGACTGAAAGGGACCTCTTGTATC
Source organism: Pseudotriccus pelzelni (assembly GCA_035584735.1). Taxonomy (NCBI): domain Eukaryota; kingdom Metazoa; phylum Chordata; class Aves; order Passeriformes; family Tyrannidae; genus Pseudotriccus; species Pseudotriccus pelzelni. The sequence goes on from JAWMRA010000113.1 coordinate 103,407,408, forward strand.
ATAGAAATCCATGCACTGTTACCTGAGGCAGCTATGGTGGGCAATCCTTTTATGAACTGATCATAGTCCTCCTAAAAACTAATTTTGTTGTTGTTTTTTTGATTTGGGAGAGTTGTCTCTACAACTGCTACTGGATAGCTGTTCCAGAACCTCACTCTTTTGATGCAGTAGTGAAGTTTGCAGCACAATTTATTTCTAGCCAATTTATATCCATCTGTTCCTCTGCCAACACTGTTAGCTTAAAATCCCTTTTTCCTCCTCCTGGTACTCACTTTATTGACATATTTACAGAAAAAACAATTTTATATCCTTTTTTCCAAATCAACAAGAGGAGGTAGCTCTTCTTTCTATCTTTTTCGTTTTGAATTTATCCATTTTGCATCTGAGGAACTAGAACTGCACCTTGTGCTCCAGATATCACTGCCTTTTACTGACTAGTACAATGGCATTTTATTAAATCCTCCTACTGGGCTTGCAATTCCACTAGGATCTTCCTGTTATGAAATGGGATTCCAGTTGCTTGGACTTCCCAGCTCACAGCTTTGAATTATGATTTCCCTTTCACAGTGTCAATTTTCATTTTTAGACTTTTGCTTCTAGAACTCCCCTTTGACTCCATACTGAGTGTTACTATCAGAGAAGAAGAATTTGCTTCATTTTGGGACAGATAGACATCACGTTTTTCTACTTATTGCATTTAAATAATCTTTCTTTCTAGGGTACACAGAGAGGTTCATCTTCAACTGGAAGGTGAGGAGAACACTTCTGTCCAGGGAACTGCATAAGCAGCTGGTGGCAGTACTCATCTGACAAGAACTTCAAACCCACTCAAGTTGAGAAGGACGGGATGTAAAATGTTCCACTTTTGTGGCAAAGACATTGACCTTTAGATTACTGAGCAAAAGGCCACATCCCTATATTTCTCCAAAAGAAGACACTCTAGGAGTTCTTTCAGATTGAAAATCTTAGGTTCAGAGTTAACTCAGCACAAAACAGTGTGGAAATACAAATGATGCCAATTTTAATGTCATTTACACATAATATAAATTTTTTATTTGAGATTTGATTTTAATAATAAAACATTCAGAGCAGTTCCTCTAAAATGATACACTGGCAGCAGACTACTTATAAAGCAGAGTTTATTTCAATAGAGTCAGAAATAACGTTGCCTTAAGAAAAGAAAATGTTTTATGACCTTTTTTCCACTTGTCCACTTACCTTATTTTTGCTCTTCATACTAAACCATGAAACTTCTGAAGCCTCCATTTACATTTACTGACATAAGACAAAGAATAAAATTTTGTTTCCAAGCACAAAAACCCTAATTTGACACATTTCAGTGAATGGGATCATGACTGCTATTAGAATCCCAAAATAAAGACACTGTGTGGTGTCTGAGGCACAGCAGCTTGTCATAAATTACATGTGAGCCAGATCCTCAGCTGGTGTAAAGTGACAGGACTCCACTGGTAGAGGAAGGATGACTTATACCAGCTGAGGATCTGGGGTTTGATTGTTCTGTGGTAAGGGCAGTGCCTATTTGACAGGCAAGTATGAGCTATCAGATTTCTCCTAAGGGAGGTTCTTGCCTCTTTTGTTTTCCACTGCCAAATTCCTTTGACATTCTAATTTGGGTCCCTGAGATAATTTATAACATAAATACTGCTGGAGATAAGGGGGCTTTGATTCCATTTTATATGTACAGCTCCTTCTTAGAGATAATTTAATTTCTAAAGCAGTAGTAATAACATCTCCAATAACGATGCTTTTGGGGAATAGAGCCCATGATAAACTGTCACCAAATGAGGGTGACATTAGATCATCCTTCCAGATTATGCAGTGTTCATTTATGACCGGAGGAAACTGAGAATGTGACCAAATGAAACTGTATTCTGCAATATTTGATTTATATATCTAAAACAACATTTTCAAAAATATATTTGGAGGAAAACCTGTTTTTCCAAAATCTGAAGTGCTGTCCTCAGAACTGATCATAAAAATTGTCAAGTTTTCTTCATGCTTATGTTTATATTTTATTTATCTATCTTTATACTGAAGTGGTGCTTGGAAGCTCCTGCAGAAAGAAGCTCTCTCATGTAATGCAGATGCAAAGGCACAGTGTAAAACAAAGCCTCTCATGAAAAGCTTACTGCTTAAATTGATGGGGAAGAAAAAGAGACCTTTGCTATGGAAACGCTAGAGACAGATTAAATTACTTGCTCTGGGTCATTCCTGAGTAACTGTTCAATGTCCTAAGCATGAGGCCATTCTTTTGTTAAATTTTGGATCAGGTATTTGTAAAATGGAGATGTATCTTTCTTCTGCTTTTTCTACCTTTTTTTTTCTTTGAAGCAATCTACACAAAACCACAAAAATAGAATATTTTCAGAAGCACCTGTGTTAGGTGTTCTAAAATGAGTCAGGCTTCACAGAATTCAGTTTGCAAAAAAAGGTGTTAAAGTGGCTCTCAAGATATTTTCAACCAACATCTCCTCTTAGAGAATGATAATGTCTTTGTCCAGTTGTTGCCTAAATCCAGAAGCAGATAAATGCTACCAACATATCAATTTGCAACAACAAAAAAATCTGACTTCCCTGGAATTGACTTAGAAATGTTTCAAGACATCAGGTTTCACTACCTTACTTAGGAGTAGCGTCTGTGTCTTTTCAGAGGCTAGAAGCAAAATATTCTTTGGTTTAAGTTCTCTGAAATGCTTAGTGTGGTCACATTCACAGAACGTACTAAGATGCAGGCTTTGAAAAAACAGTGGTGCCCAACACTTTAATTTCCACTGGGAAAAGAAGTAGCAGCTTTTCCCTCCAGGTTCAGTGTCCATCTCAGGATGTTTGAATCTGTGTATCTCGCCCTTGACCACAACACTAAGGTAAATGACTGTTCTTTACTTTTAAGGAAGTAACCCAATTTCCTCCCATGAGAAACTTCTGTTTTGATGGTTGTCTTCTCTGGTAATGGGAGCATACAGGTTTGAACTCTTCTGTTTAAGGAAGGGATAGAAACTGGGCTTTCTTGGTAAGTAGGGGTGGCCCAGTCTTTAAAATACCATATTGTGCAGGGCTAGTGTACTGCAGTTTGAAAGGAAAAACACTTATCATCTACATGAAATAGAAATTCCTGCTGTATCTTTTGCAGTAACCTTCTGCACTTTCTGGCTCCTGAGAGGATGGATACATCTAACCTCACAACAAAGTGGAAGCCTGTATCCTTACCTAGTGCTAAATAGTAGCATGAAGACTAGGCATACCCCCTTTTTAAATCCGTATCTTTTTAGATTGTCTTCTTTTTTAATGTTCCTTGGGAGATTTATGGTGTAAAATAAAGTGTACTAAATTCCATTTTGCAAGCTGGGATCCCCCCCCCAAAAAAAAAAGCATTGCAGTATTTTACTGAATTGTGTCCCAAAGGCTGTTCCATACTGTTGACTTAAACATGAGACAGGTTTCATGCAAGAGGACCTTCTGTGGCCACCTAAGTCATCTTTGACTTCATTCAAAGGAATGAATATTTTCTCTTTTTGAAACAGGTATGAATTCTATGAAATGCTGTGGGAACAGCTGGTAAAACACATGGGTCAAGTGCAGATACTGTGGTAGATTTCCTCCAAGGAAAATGGGCAGTCAGCACTGCTTGTACTTGCTTGTACTCTCCAGGAATGTGTTGGTAAGCTCCAGCAAGGTCTGCAGTGAGTAAGGGCACAGCTACACATCATCCCACACTAAAGGATCTCCTGCCAAATTGCAGAGGAGACAGGCAGCCTTTTGTGTTAGTACCCAAAGCCAGGCAAGGCACTCACTCTATAGCAACTGTCACTTCGAGAGTGATGACAGTGGGAACTAAACGACTACAAGTGAAACTGAATCAGCTCCTCTGGAAGGAGAGCAGCATTCCTAGCATACTTCCAGGGTCTCAGGCCAGAGAGAATAAAGATCGTTTATCTCGAGCTTTCTCCCCTTGGCTACAGAACTAGCTGCACTGGTAAGCTAAGTCCTCTCCTTGTCCACACATCATTTTGACAGCTTGATGCTTTCTACTCCCTCTCCTTCCTCTCCACCAACAGTTTTAGGAAAGCTTACTCTAGTTTGAAAGAATTCTGTGGGGGCAAAAAATAAACCAAACAAAAAGACCCCCACAGAATAAAAAATAAAATTAAAAAAAAACCAAACAAACAAACAAACAAACAAAAAAAAAAACAAAAACAAAAAATCCAAACCTTGTGAGAATCCATGCCTCCCTCAGTGCAGAGACCATATGGAAAGGTAAGCTCCTTGCTGGTACTCCCCAAACTAGCCCTCTGAGTGTCTGAAGGATGGCCTTCTTTTCAGATTTGATTTTGTTGCTGATTTTGTGGTAGTAACAGAAAGATTGAACTAAGGCGAAGGTATATCTTTCATCGTTCGTTCTATCCTTTCTGCCTCTCTCATTTCAGTCCTGCTGAAGCTCTGAAATTCAAGTCATTGAAAGTTCTTACATTGAAAATTTCATTCAGTGCCTTCTTCTTCTTCAGGTATATCTCTAAAACATACTAAGTGCGATGGCAGTTACTTAAACAAAAAACTCACATACAAACCTCACTGAGAATTGACTTGGTGTGTCAGGTTTCCAAAATTAGTTTCATAGTGTAGTCCTTGGGTTCATTTTGACACACAATACCATCTTGTGCAATACCCTGAAAATTCATGTTGAAAACCACATGAAAATATCCTTGCTGTCCTCAAGTGCATAGAAACCTACCGTTGGCAAGGCTCAGATCTCACGTCAACCCCATGGCGCTGAATGAAGAAGAAAACCTTTTTTTCCCTTTATCTTTACGCATAAGAGAGGGGCAAAGAAACAGTCAGTTACGCCCAATTCATACCTCTCATTCTCTAGAATTATCAAGAACCAGCAGATGCAGATGGACTGATAAGCAGGTAAAAAGGATGATATATCTTTTTAAGTAAAGGGTATGATGACCTGGAGGTCTGAAGACTCTGAAGCCGTGTTTGGGAGAACCAGGCGGGCAGTTGAGAGAGGGATATCTGAATATGTGGACATGTGGAATGGCTCCTGAATTACCATGGTTACAAATTCTGATACATACTCTAGGCTTTGAGGAGGTACTTAGAGGATGGGCATCAAACACAGTCTCTTAACCACATAAATATACTTGAGCTCTCCATAGGTTCTTGTTGTTGTTTTATTTGTTTGTTTGTTTTCTGCGCTTTCTTTTCAGTCAAGTTCTTCTTTCCAATATACTCAAGTGTGCTTCTAGGCAGAGTAGAACCACTTAGGAAAATACTTTTTTTATTATTATTTTTTTTTATTTCCCATATGAGGAGTATGAGTATTCTCGAGATGAGACTGTGAAAGTAAACACAATGCTGTACCAGCCAACAGATAGGTTACAACTCTTGGTTTTAGTTTTACGTAGACAGGAAAAAGAGATGGCATTTGGTACATGAAATGCCAGTGATGTTCACTCCATTTCCATGAATGTATACCCCTTTTGCTCTCTATCTCCCTCTCCAAGCTCTTCATCACTATGAAAAATCTCCTGTATACATCCTTAGTTAGTAGCAACACGCAGATATATAAGATCCAAACAATAACCAGAGCAAAGATTAAGTAGAAATTCTGGTTTAAAACTGTATTCTTTACTTTTTCTTCTCACATTACCTCATTTTTTGCCTTTACCTTTTACCTATGGCAATCCTTACTGAACATCATTGCCCCTGACTGATTAACACCATATCAAACTGCCTTCTATCACATAGTGATCTGTCTCTCTCTCCCCTTAAGTTCAGTACAATATCAGATAATTGAATGTAGAAAGCTGACATCCTCCAGCTTTTTCCACTGAAAGGTCTTCCACTGCATACTCCTTGTAATGCTTGCCAGAGCTGATGCTGAGAGAATAGCGTGTGAATTATGCTTGGGATAATAGGAAATTTAATTAGCTTAGAACGATTCTGGAAATAACCTTATTTGTGTAGCAAAGAAGGTAAAGAGACACTCAAAAGAACACAACTATAAATTACCACATTAGCTATAGCTTTAGAATCACTGATAATTACTTCTGCGTGTTTTCAACCCTTTTTGTTAGCACATGCAAGTTTAAAATTAAAATGTTTTTGCAAAGGTTTAATTTAGCTCCGGATTTTGACTTCAGTATTTGGGCAGTTGGACCTTAGTGACTTTCCTTTTAGTTCAGGGTATGATGACAAAAAAATGTGTAAGTAAGGTTAATTACTTTATAAACCTGCTATTCATTAATTATTCCATGAAAAATATTTCCTACATACTCTTTCTTACAGTCAATGCAAAGAAGTCCATGTCTTGATGAAAGTACCATAAGCCACATCATACCTCCTTGGAATAAGACTTCAAATGGACAGCTGATAAAAAGAATAAAGCGTATTGTAAATCTACACTTGTGGTTTTCTATTAGTTTGTGGATCCAACACTTTCTGTTGACCTCCTGAGCTTTTAAGTAAAAGCTTGTCTTATTGTATATGAAACAGGGAAAATAAATTTAACTGGGTTTCAGTAAGTGACCAGAAATTCTCCCTGTAGATGAAAAGCTTGAGTTCATCTTACCTGAAAGTTGTCAGGTTTTTTGTTGCCATCTTGTCAAAGCTGTGATCATCAGTCCCTTCCCTCCCACCTCAACACATGAAGTAACACCCTCAAATTACACAGAAATGGTACACACTGTACAAAAAAAATTAACTCTTGAATTTGACTTTTCCTCTAGTTAAAATAGCCTGAATTTGATTACTTTCTCTGACAGAAGTTTAAAGGTTGAAGGAGAAACAGAAAGAAATGTTTGCATTTCAGTCAATGGAATTCTCTGGAGAGAATTATTTGGCAATGCTAAACTTGCAAATAGGGCTTTTAAAGTTATTATTATTTTAAATAAATAATGAGGTGTTATTAATATTAATAGATTTTTTCAATACTAAAATAATATTGGCTTTGGAAAAGATAGTCATGCTGCTCTAATATTTTTTGGATTTTTTTCTGTTCAAGGGAATCTAAAGAAAAAAAGTATTCTATATTTAATATGTTTTATTATGATGACTACCTCCAGATCTAAAATAATTTTTCTCTTCTTTGTTGTCTCCAAATTGAAACTTCAGGAACTTTTCAGTTCACAAAATTTTTCACTTTCTGTTTCAGTTTGAACACAATACAGGTTGAAAATACAATTTTCTCCTAAGCTTCTCTCTACAGAGTTCTAATTAAATTAAAATATGTATGTTTATTTTATACTGAAACAAAAGAACAATGAAGTACCAGCCTTCTCTTCAAGTATATCTACTCCCAAGTTGCTTGACCCTTGTGTCTGAGAGAAGAGTGCACCACTAGCAAGTTCCTTAGCAAGAAGCAGCACTTGAGTAGGGAGGTAGTGAATAAAATGACCACCCAACTAGAGGCAGATGACAGCACACAAATTCAAAGAACTATAAAAACAAGACAGAAAGAATTTTTTAATACTCAGAAAGCCTTCTAATCTCTTGGTGGTCTTGATTTTTATCTCGGTTACACCAAGGAATGAATTAACTCCAAAGTTAATTAATTTAGCCAATGCAGTAATGTGCATCCAAATTTGTTCCACAATATGTTAATTACTCTTAATGAGATACAGTAATTAATGAGTTACATCAATTAATTATGTTGCTGTTAAAGCAATGGCATAGAAGTTGTAATTCCTTAAGCTTTTTGTGCTGAAGGCAAAAAATAGTTTGTCTTGTAGGAGGCAATGGCCATAAATTAGACACATTATGACATGGTAATGTTAACATTTAACTGTTAGCATCTTTAGGAAAAAGAAAATGTGATTAATAATTTTCCTTACAGAGTCCAGAACAGCACTCTACATTTGGCCAGGGAAGGAAAGGCAAATACAACTTAAAATGAACATGTTCAAAAGACTGTGAGGAAATTTAGTGGAAAGATTTCTAATGATTTTTCTGATATCTGAATCAGGGCCCTAACTAACTCTAAAGCTTTCCCAGTATATTACATCTCTATCATATCTCTTCTAGATTGCCTTTTCTTGTGCTTTGTAGTGCTGAAGGCTCTTCCATGATATAACAAGTAATGACACAATGTTGTTTGTTGCTATTTCACTTTCATGAATTAGTTCAAAGATGGCAAAGCAAAAGTTGCAGGAAACTTGCTTTCACAGGCTTCTTTTGATGGAGGTTTTTCATGTCACAGAGGTTTCTTCCCACATCTGAGTTAAAATCTGTGTCTCCAAGCCTGTGTGTATGGCATAGCACAAAGCATGTCAGAAGAGCAGCGGTTGAGCAAAGTGTGCCGGGGGCTTTCCTGGCAGTTTTCATGGAAACACTGAAAGCTGTGTACAGCTGCTTCACACAGTCAGTGCATCCATTAAAATATAGGAAAAGGAGAGAAAGAGGAACTATTCTTTACCGCTGTTCTGAGAAGGAGATATATTGGCAACATGCTGCATTTTGATTATGTTTCATCACAGGTTGGTTGATACTATGCCATTAGGTATGAATTTCCTTAGTGTAGGAGTGAATTGGAAAAATGGGCTACAGATTCCCGGAATGGGGTTGCTTTGTAAAAAAAGTAAGACTGTTCTTGCCCCAGCAAGCTTTCAGTCTAAAAGATAAAAGAAGAAAAATTATTTTCCAAGACTTTTCAAGGCTGATAAGTGGCAGAACTGTTTCCTGAATGCTGCCACATGATATTGAATTTGTTTCCTCACTTTCATTTCAGATTTAAAAAGAATATTCACACCTTGAAAATTTCTCAGAAAGAAGAAAGCATTGCTGTGATATTAATCTTGAAGACAGGAAAACAAAGGTGAACTATTTCGTTTCATGCTGCCAAAATATCTGATGGTGGGTTATAGGCTGAAAAATCATACAGAAAGTTAAGTATTATATCAAAGTATTTTACGTGTATAGTATAAACGAGTTATTCAGTTTGGTTCAACTTTTGGTTCATCAGGCTGGTTCAACTGTCAAAGGTAAGCTAAAAATACAGTCCATGTTGGGCAGTCTATGAATAAAATCAAAACATCATCAATACAAAAGCTTGGAATGTGATATCTAAAATGTGGAAAAAAATAAAAAAATAGGGTGACAAAAAGTGGAGTTGAAAGGAATATTAAAGGGTCATCTACCAGATATCCCTCTGTAGAAATCAGAAGGAATGGTAGTCACTTTGTCCAATATGTTCTCTAAATTTCCACTAATTTATATTTTGTGGACTCCCTAGACCAACTCCTGCTTAATTGGCCTTACCATCAGAAAATATTTTTCCTTGTATCTAGTTTAACTGCCTTGCTGGCAATACAAGTTCATTATACTTCACACTATAGCTACTTGGACATTAAAGAAAAGTTTATTCCTTCCCCTTTGCAACAGCTTTCTATGCAGTTGAAGAATATTAGAAGAAAAAATTATTACACACATTTTTTAATGAATACCCTTTATTTCATTAGTTTTTCCCATGAAAAGGAGGTGGTTGCGTATTTCCATCAAATTTAAGCATCAGGCCTTCTGAAGGAATGAATATGGAATAAAAGTAGATATTTTAACAAAATACAAATTTCAAAAAAATCCCAAAGCAACAACTAAATATAGCCAAGCAAACGAACAAAACCACCAACATCGCCACAGCAACTAAATGTTCTTTGCATATATCCTAGAACTGATGGAAATAGGTGCCTGGAACACAGTCTGGATACAGTTTCCTACTTGATATGTCACAACTTAAAATGTGAAATTGTCTTCAGCTTCTGCTTTGATATCTGTAAAACAGGTAAACAATTTACTTGTTCAAGTTGCTCATAGCAACAGCTTGAAAACAAATAAAAATCTTCACTAAAAGAGTTAGTTTTCCCATTTGAACAGGAAAATTATTTGGTATTGTCCTAGTTAGAACAGCTGGGACCAATTCATCACTGGATGGGTGTAACCCAAACCTGTGTATTCTATAACCTTCCATGCCATTTCCCAGAACCTGTTATCAATAGAGCATTCACACCCTCTGCCCAGAGCAGCCTGACTCCTCAG
>JAWMRA010000113.1:103421356-103505405 GCA_035584735.1 Pseudotriccus pelzelni
TCCCTGGCTGGAATCGAACCCAGGCCTTGGCGGTGAAGGTCCTGCGATCTAACCACTAGGCCACCAGGGGCTCCCTTGTTAATGAGTAATTGTGAAAGTATTAGTTCTTATAGAAATTTATTCTTAATCCAGTTGCAATTCAATATTTTTCAAATTATCTGAAAGTATTTTATTCAATTATTGCTGATAATTCAGAAATTCATAAAGAAAACCCACTATATATGCCACTATCTAAGTTGCTTGATAGGGTAAGTACAGTCAAGCATGTTTCCTAACATGGTAGAGGCAAGTGGAGGATTCATGTTCAAATAACAAAGGAAGGTGCCGTTACCACAAAACCTGAAATTGTGTCTTTGGGAGCAGAGATTTGGAACGGGTTTTACAAATCACTCAGATAACCGAATCTATATGAACATCCAATGCAATAATGTGGCTAAGAAACTCACCTTAGTCCTTGCCCTGAGAAGTTATTCAAGGTTTTGAAAAATATCTTTGACACAGGACATTTAAGCAGTTCAGTCTATTTACTTCATGTAATAGGACATTAACAAATAAAATGATAATTGTATATAATTACTATTCACGTTATCATGAGGGAAAGAGATGCTGAAGACTATATTCATGCAGATAGATAGGAAAAGATCAAAAAAATGGAAATAGTCTTTTCACCAGAAGGAGAGCAATTGGGACAAATTTCCCAGTGGATTATTCATCTCTTTAAGACTTCCCATCTAAATCACATCTTCTAGAAAAAGACTGATGGTCCTTAAAAAAACAACAAAAAAGCTTAAGTCTTCAGTTAGAAAAGAGTTGGTTTGGTACTTTAAACTGTATTGTAAAAAATGTTGGACTGGGTCATTGAAATTGTTCCTCTAAATTATATAAAAAATTATTGTACTAATTTCTCCTTAAATTTGCATTTCTAACCTCTATTTAATTTCAGTAATAACATTAATAACTATGACTCCATCTCCACTGCCATCTCTCTTTATTTATAACAATAGTTAAAGTTCAAATCCCACATTTCTCACTTCAGAACAGATTTTTCACTCTGAGACAGCAGTTTGCTAGATTTGGTATTTTAAAGTCATTCTCCTGAGTTTATTTTTCTTGCTTCCTAATTCTCATAGGTTTTCCATCTCAGTCATAATTCATCCAGAAAAAAATATTTCTCATTCTGGAGAGTACAGACACCTCATCTTTAAGCTAATCCCACAGCTATCCCATCAGCAATCCCTGACACACATAGTTCTGGGTTTCCACAGTTGTTTCACACCTTGACCTTTTTCCCTTTGCCGCCCCTCAGATTTATCAGAAGAAGATCTGGAGAGCATCAAGGATCCATGCACACCAGCACGCTGCTTTTCCACCAATATGCTAGAACAGTTTCAATATTTTTTAATTGAGACCAGAACAGAATGTGCGAAACTTCTAGCGGAATTTCTCACACTGGGATTCAAACCACAATTGAGTACCATATGCTTCATAAGAATGCTTATTTTTCCTCTTGTGCTTTGGATTAAAAGCAAAACCACACAAATGGGATAGTAAGAAAAAACTACAAAGCAATCCCAAAATTATGTTCATAAAAACCCCAAAAGGCACCCAAGAAAGGACCCAATTCCAAGAACTGATATTTAAATTAAAAGGTTCTCATCAAATTGAACTAGAGTTAAACCTCAACCAATTATATTTAAATGTAATGAAAAATAAATACAGCTGAGCTATTAAGATATCTGGAATAGCTAAAGGTCTGTCAGCACTTCCAGTATAAACCTAGTTTGTTCAAGGGATTATAAGTGCTGTAAAAATATGTTCCAGGCTGAAAGTTGGCAGACAAAGACTGTAGTTTTAGAGGTTGGGATTTTTTTCCTTTTTTCTTTTTTTTTTTTTTAATTTTATTTTAAGTAGGTTCAAAAAAAGGATTGGCCACTTTAAAGTTACAGAATTGGTAGGCTTTGGAATTTTTGAACACTATTTCTGACGTTCCCATAATTCAAAAAAGGACTGATTTTAAAAATAAGGTGATGTAAGCTATTATTAGTCCATGATGTGAACTAACCATATGCTTCTTTTGGGATTTGTACAGGGGTTTATTTTTAAAAGGCAAGTGAGTTCAAACACAGGTCACTAGACTAATGTAGTTTGTTTGACTCGTAGGGTGGGATTTCTCAAGCGCCCTTAGCAGTGGCCTACCTCAGCTCCCAAGGGCTGACATCAACGGTGTCAGAAGCTAAGGACTTAGAGCAGCCCCACTCACCAGCTGGGATAATGACAATAAACTCAGATATCCACTTATTCTTTTATTATTCATCTCCCAAATCTTCTCTTTGTGATGATCTTTTGTAAAAAATTCCCAGTATGGGATAGCACAGATTTATTGATATAATTTCTTTTCTACCTCCTTCTCTCTGGTGGCTTATAGAAGTGGGAACCCAACTGAGCATCAAAGGCCCCTTCCTCCCAGCAATGCCTCTTTAGTTGGTCTCTGCAAGGAGCACAGGATTATCTGGGGTAAGCACACACTTCTGGCTTTGAACGTGGAGCTCTGATCATCCACTTCACCCTACAGACCACACTATGACAGCAACACCAGACGTGATGAAGATGTAAAACTAAGAAAGATGAGCTGTGAATGCAACGTGACAGCTCTCTAGGAATGGGACTAGTCAGAGAGACGCAAGGATATTCTTTGTCAGTATGTGTAAAGAAACACCACTGCAAAGGTATTGTGATCTCAAGGAACACTGACTTCCACATTTATTCTTCTTTCTGTCCATGAAAGAGAGTGGAGGTGTATGCCCAGAGGGAGTGGGTAACAGACTGCACTGCCATCATCACAAATATGAGTCAGGATCTTCAAAGGGCTTCAGAACTCTGCTCTGATTAAGAAATCCCAAGCTCTGCAGGGTCCTTCCAGAACTTTCACAAGGTCAGCTATAGCTACAGAGCTGTTCTGCTTTTGGGGATGCTGAGAACATGTTATTTTTTACAAACATCCTGCAAAAAAGATTCTCCTTCTCTGTTCCTTGAAGAACCAGCAAGGCAATGGTTTCAGCTAGCACCCTGATGAAAAAATCGGCATTTACATTCAGGCTTGAAAGGAACTGGTCAAGGATTTGAGCTCCCAGCTTTAGAAGAGTAACCAAACTAGGAAGTTATTGGTTATTCCAGAATATAACTTTTTCTTTCACACTATCTTTAGTGTTTTTTTGGTATGTTGAAGACTCCTCTATCAAGTTTCTGAGGGATCATGAACAGTTTTCCTTCTTGATTACATGATACAGAATGAGGGCACTGAAATCTGAAAATGTATCATAAAATAGAATAAAATAATTACTTTCTGACTAGCAGTTGTTAATGAGATATGAAATCATATTCATACTTATTTATTTACATAGTGAAATATGCTAATAAAAATTACTTCTGATTTGGGTTTTTGCTTTTCAACTCGCTTCTTTATAAGTAACTTTTCACTCAATATTAAGGTGTTTTAAGATATGGATTTAAAAAACCCCAAACATTTACACAGACATGGCATCTGGGGTGGCAAACCAAATTTATTTGTATTTTATATTGCTAATAATAGCTCTAAAACATTAATCTAATCTTTTCCATACTCATGAACTAGTTAGGTTTTCAGGATCAGTCTTGGCAGGGAGGTTGTCCTCATTAAGGAGAATTAAGAAATACTGGCAGTGGGTCAACATGACTGCTCCGAGTTCACTAGAGAAGTGAAAAGAAAACAGGGGACTGGAAATAGAAAGCACAAGTTAAAGTGTATCACAATAAAGTCTTTTCAGCCAAGTGATATTTTAATATTTCTTCTTCTGTCACTGAACAGAGTATGATACATATATATATTAAGGTTACTTCTGAAATGCTTGGTTAATGAGTGCTATATACCATGATAGACTTTTATTTTTTTCCTGGTGCGGATGAAGGGAGTCCTGGGTCAGATTAACCTGGTATGACCCAGTGCCTGATTGAAAGACCACCACAGATTTTACTTAAAATGCCCCCACAGGAGCCTTCCAAGGGGCATAAATTCACAGCAGAGAGATTTGCTTTGTCGTGTGGAGTGTATTCCAAAGGTGAGTATTTACCATGTTTTAGGATAACACAAGGGAAACCAGATTCACCTTACCTGGAACTCCCGAAAACCTGCCTGGAGGTCATATCCCCACTTTCCACCCAGCCTTCCAGTCTGCAGTTTGGCCTGGTGGACTGTGTTCCTGAAAGCTCTGTAGATGGATGGGAGTTCTGTGCTCCAGTTTTCTAAGGGGTTGTGAAAGACAAAAAATCTTGTTTATTGTCTAGGCTATCATCACCCACAAGTCTCACATAATAACCTCAGATGCCATAAAGATGACAGTCTTTATTAGTCATAGCCCCTATTCTGTGGAAGACATGTCAATATTAGAGAGAGATTATCTAAACCTGAAGACTTAGAAGACATAAATGAATCACAGAATCATAGAATCATTAAGGTTGAAAAAGACCTCCAAAATCACCAAGTCCAACATTTGACCAAATATCACCAAGACCTTTAAATCATATCAAAAAATGCCATGTCCACTCATTTCAATGAAGCAATTTTTCCTAAAATCTAACCCGAACCTTCCCTGGCACAGTTTGAGCCCATTTCATCTTGTCCTGTCACTAGTTGCCTTGGAGCACAACTGTGCACTCAAGAAGTGCAGTTGTCTCCCTCAGCATGAAATCATGAAAAAAAATAAATTATCAATGCAATAATAAAAAATAATATAAACAAATTATTTTGACTCCTTTCAATATTTTTTTTCATCATGTTTTATCGAAAGCTGACAGCAGCAATGAAAAAACAGATTTCATTTACCTCTCTGCCAAACACTGGTGCTGGGGGCAGAAAGAGCTGTGGCTGCCCCTCTGCTGGGTGGGAATCAACGAACAAGCTGCACTGTTTTTGGTTGCAGGGGACTTATGGTTTGCTAGAAATCAGGCAACCGTGAGAGGGAAGAGCGGGCAGGCAGCCTTTTCCCTCCCCTCAATGCAGAGGACAGGGCAAGGATTTGATCACGAAGTTTCAGCTTAATCAGAGCAGTGCTGCTCAGAGCACAGAATCTGTCAACTCTCAAAACACACCTATACTCTCCCCACTCTCTTCTTTTGTGAGTCCTAACTCCATACTCCATTATCTTTTAAGGAAAATTCAGATCCTTCCTCAATATGGTTATAAAAGGAGATTTTCCTTAAAACACTCACTTAGAGTAGTTCCTTTTAAGGTTTTGATTTTTGTTGTGTTAAAGAAACCTGAGGAATTTTCAATATTGGAACCCCCCACCTCTGGGCTGCATCACTTCAAAAACCAAATGTTCAGCTCTGCAGCCCTGTTGTTAGATTGCTTTGTTATGTGATATACTCCCCCACTGCAGGCCCTGTGACACTGGAAATCATAAACCCCCCATTTTGGAAGTGAACTCTGGTATGTACATAACCCACATACCACGGAGCAGGGCTTGGTGGCATTCAGAGCACTGCCTGTGTTATGAGGTGTTAGTGAAAGTTTTGGTCTCTTCAGCCCCTTTTATTGGTTCTGCAGTGGATTCCTTACTTACAGATGTTTTCAAAACCAGCAGTTCCAAGGAAAGTCTACTTATTGCCAAAAGTTTACAGCTGAATTTCTTGGCACTTGAAAGCAATGATTTCATCAGAACATGAAATAAGTCAGAGCTGCTCTTGAAAGACATCATTTTATAATCCAGCATTGTAAATTTAAGACTTTTATTTGCTGCAGAGTTTGGTTTCCATTTGTTCAACCCTCTGATAGGTGTATTGCTTGGGAACAGATATAGAGGTTTTACAGGCCCTTTGTGCAATTTAAGACCCCTGTATAGAATACCATGGTGCACTGCCCATTCACATCATTAAAGACTTTTACAAGAGTATCATGTTCACACTTATATGTACTTTACTCTAGCGACCCTCCCCATGCCATGTTTGAATTATTATCAGTGGGCCCATGCAGAAAGGTGCCTCAATAGATGAAGTAGGGAGGCTTTGTTTAAAATTCAAATAACAGTTAAATGGTGTCTGTTTGTTCCTGATCAACACTCTGCATACAAAAAAAAAAAAAAGTTGCACTTTCTTAAAAGGGAGCAAATGTGGACAAATATT
This sequence comes from Pseudotriccus pelzelni, assembly GCA_035584735.1. NCBI lineage: Eukaryota > Metazoa > Chordata > Aves > Passeriformes > Tyrannidae > Pseudotriccus > Pseudotriccus pelzelni. Next base: position 103,427,513 of record JAWMRA010000113.1, read on the forward strand.
AGCTTTTGGAAGTAAAGGGGAAGTTATTCATTCACTCAGCAGTGCTTTGCAAGCTATCAATCTTCCAGGTATTTCTATTAGCTTTAATCATTGAGGTTGTTTGTTTGGAGCAATTTCTAAGAGAATAAAGGTACCTTTGGCTCGTATCTCCTGTCATCAAAGCATCCATTAGGAAATCCAAGCCCTGTAGGCAAGCTCAAGGGATTACTCAAAGAGGTTTTCTTGAAACAATCAAGAATTCGGTGCCCTCTCTTCAGTGCACAGGAGTTCAGTTGGAAACCATAATCTGAAAGAGAGGTTTGTCTGGGGCTTAATACAATTTGAACAGGATTTTGTTCAAGGCAAACCTAGAGATAAAAGCACTTTAAGTATGTTGAAACAAAGATGAGCCTGCATTCCTCTTAGTGCTGTTTCTAAGTCCAATGGTCTGTCAACAAAGTGGGGGGAAAAGCTCTAAAAGTCTTACAATTATCACAATAGTCAGTCGATTAGACCACTGAGAAGCTAATTAATAGCTTTTTAATAAATGAGTGCTGATTAGGTGTGAAGCAGCCAAAAGCTGGTTCAGTCTTGGGGGTGAGAAGATTTGCCAAGTAAACAGAAAACTTGAGGATGGGGAAAATGTAAAGATTTGGAACTTGTTAAGTGAAAAAAAAAAAATCTCTGAGATATGGGATAAGCTTGAACTGAAAAAAATAAATATCCAGAGTGTATATAAACACAAATTTCCACTGATTTTGAGTATTTCCATTTTTTAGGTGCAGGGATTTAATTCAGCTCACTGCTAATGGAAAGAGAGGAGAAGAGATGTGGTCAAAACGCTAATATATCTATACATTCAGGATCCTTTGGCTTGGGAGACAGTCCAGTGTAGTATAGCTAGGATTTGGGTGACCTGGATTTAACTCCTGCTTCTTTCACTTGAGTGCCTTGCCCTCTTTGGTTTTGCTTCCCTGGGAAGGGACATGATGGATGCTTTGAGATCAACTGACAAAAAGCATAACATATAATTTAAATATTGTTGTACTGCTGCTGTTCCTAAGAGTCACAACTTTGAGCTGGAATTTTGTTTTTGGTTCTGTAGGAACAGGCAACACAAATTCTGCCTCTGCCTTGAGGAGCTTATTATAATTATTGGGCCCAACTGAGCCACAGATAAGCAAGTAGGAAATTTTTAAAGCGAAGCATTGTGTTTCAGGTTCTTAAGGTAACAGCTACAGTTATGCTTTTCTTTAGACTGGAAGCTTTTCAGAACACGCAGGAAAGGAGAGTGTCAAACTATAAAGGGAGTGATGTGGACAATATGCATTAGAAATGTCAAAGTCTTTTTTTAACACAAACTCATTCAAAAAACTTACAGGTAATTAGAAAACTCATTTGCCATGAGGACAGAGTTCTTTTCAGGATTGAAAATGAACTAAAGGATAGGAAGCAAGGCGTAAGGCTTAGTGTTTCCTTTTCAGGATAAAGAGTTGGCAGTATGGTTCCTCATGGGTCAATTCTAGAACTGGTTTTGTTCAACTTCTTTATCAATGACCTGAAAACGGAAGTGAACAGTGACATCTCCAAGTCTGAAAATGAAATTACAATCTTTTGGATAACTGAATTTTATGTCAGTGACAAGAAACAACAGAAGAATCTCACAGTACCTTTGCCTGCAGTTAAAAATAGCCATCAAGACATCAGATATCATTGGAAGAAGGCCACCCAAATGTCACCATTTTGCATATATATAAAGCCCATGGTGCACCTACATCCTCAGTGCTCTATGTGGTTTTGTGGTCTCAAGAAGGGCATGGTGGAATTAGAAAGAGTACAGAGACAAGTTAAGTGGTGGAAGAGCTGTTTTACGAGAAAACATTAGAAAGGTTGAAACATTTTTGTTTCAAGAGGAAAAGGCTGGAAGGCATATAATAAACTTCTGCAAGATCCTGATGACATGTAGAACTGTTATCTGGAATGTATGGCTCTTTATGCAGTACCTAGTTAAAATTCTGAAACATATGGCCATGGGAAGCTGTAAGAGGGGACAGTTTTAGCAGGTTCAAAATAGATTAGATAAATTAATGGACAACAGATTCACGAATCAATGACGAAGGGCTAAGCAAAGATGTGTCTTCTCCATTCCTTAAAAGCACATTTTGATGAAAGATGAACTACCCAGTGTGACCAGGCTCCTGTGTTCTCCCAAAACAGCATCTCATACTGCCGCTGTCAGAAGCAGAACATTTGGTTTCTACTGATCTGACCCACTGCGCCATTTCTTATGTTCTGATATTTTTTTTCAGTGTTGGACACTTATCCTAATTAAACTAACAGAGGCTAAATATGGCATATACACAGAATTATCTCCCCAGATATGGAAACTGACTTTTAAGACTTGTGATGTAATAGTACTTCATTTCCAAGAGCAGCACATCAGTGCATAAACGGAAACTACAAGCATGTGCTGTACCAACATCAGGTTAGGAAGAAAGTGATTTTCTCAGGGAAGAAAACAAACATAATATTAACTTTTATGTAAGCCTGATAATTTGTCAGGTTGCTATTCAAAATATAGACTCAATGAAAATACTGCACATGGTTCCAAAATCTTTCCTTCATCCTAACTAATTTACATGTCTGTAGAATTGTAAAATGTAATTAGCTTTCATTGACTCAAAGTCCATCTGTTGTCAGGGATATTTTTACATGATCCAGTAAAAGAAGTCTATTATAGGCTATACAGTCCATCTATAGAACTGAATATGGATGAGTCACAGAGAGCAGTTCTCAATTTTTTTTTCATGCACTTCATGCCAGTTCTGTCTAGGCTGCATCCCAATTTTCACCTGATTCACAATATCTCTGTCTGACACGAAACTTCTGTCTGCATTCATTGTCTTTATGTCAACACACTCCAAAAGCCATGCAGAAGATAACAAAGCATCTCTCAGCCCTGGCTGCCATCAGCAAATCTTTTCTTCTTATTTCATTGCACAATATGCAAAAATATAAAGTGATTCATGAGAAAACTTCTTTTTCTTTAACATTTACCAGGAAGAGTTCTGATCCTGCAGATATTCACAGTCTGACAGAGAAGTTAGCTTTTAATATACAACAGCATATGATGGTCCTCAGGATAGGTAGGGATTCTGAGATTGTCATCAAAGGCAGACAATTAACAAGTGACTTTTAAAGTATTTCCTGTACTGAGACTAAATTAAACCCTCCCACCAGCTCTGACTGTGCAGAGGTGAAGCAGGTAGACATTGAAGGAAGTTGGTTATTGACAGTGGCAAAACAGACACAGTCCCATTTCCAGCTTTTCCTGTGCCAGAATCTGAAAAGCCAAACTTAGCTGCTACTGTCCCGAAGAGGGAAGTCAGAGCAGCATCTCCTGCTGTGAGGGCAGTGAACCTTCTTAGTAGCAACAATTAATGTCTCTTTATTTCCTACCCTTTAGGGACAGTAAGCTCCTTCAGCTCATATATTAATGAAAAATCTTGTGTCTTCTTGTCCCTTGACATCTTAAATGATTTGAGAACGTAGTCAAGGGCAGAGCCATTCTACTTTTCCTTGTTCATCTAGTTTATCTTTTTTTTCTTAAAACTCTTTTTTCTTTGTATTTCTATTATTTATTATTTCAAATTTATTTCACCGTCTCTTGCCCTAGTTATTAATAAAATGACCACATGTATTTTAAATGATAACTTCATCTTTTTCATAAATTCTTTACCTTAAAATACCTTTCAAGTCAATGCAGCTACCATAAAGACATACTCTTTCATTGGAAATTATGTTTTTTGTTCATTAATTCTACTTCAGTTACTTCAGTAAAAGACATCAAACTTCTTGGAGTTATGCATGGATGTGATTAAACCGAGATGCTAATTTCCAGTGAAACTTGAAGCTCCTTAGTCTGAAAATTAGCTACAAATCTTCACAAGAATGGCTTCTGTTGTCAGATATTTGTGTCAAAACTGTGCAAATAAATGTTTAATGTATCTCACAGCTGAGTTATCAGAAACCTTTGAATTTTACATCTGGCCAACATTCCAACTTTTGATTAAAAACTTGAAAGGAATGGATACAGTTTGTTCTAAGGTTGTCCTGTATTCACCTCGGATTCAACTCCTTTATTCATTGTGGTTTTCCTTGTGAGAGGGTTCTTACTAACGTAGGTGTGGAATGATGTCACCTTAACCTTAGACACAGAAAGAATAAAAGAACTTCCAGAGTAAGATATCTTCCTGTGCCTATATAAGCTTTGTATTCCATGTTAGAAGTACCTCTCTCCACTGACTTTAGTGGAAGTGCAAAATGAGTCATATCCTAACATTGCTTTTTCAAAGCTCAGGACTTCCAGATCTTGCCCTTTTAAGTTGCTTCAGATACTTGAAAGACACAAAACCTAGATAAGGCAATTCAAAGCCTCCAACCTAGAGGTCTGAGGTTTCTATTCTGAATAATACTCTAACAGTATGAGTCTGGCTTTTGGAGAGAACAATTACTTTACTTAAGTATTTCAAAAGCAATGCCTAATGTAGGAAGAGTGACTAGCTCTCCTCTGTGTGCCTAGCTCAGTTATGCTTCGTTAAGAATCTCAGCCCCATTTTGCATGTCTAGTGTACTTCATATGGTTTCCAGGTGCTCTTCCAAATGAACACAAGTTCTCACAGGTCCTGTATTGTGCTGGCTGTCTGCCCCATCAGGGCGTCTTGAACAGTGGAGCATCTCAGAGCAGTGTGTACCCATGAAATTAATCGAACATTTCTCTCCTGACAGTCAGATTCTCTCATCTGCATTTCAACCAAACATCCTGGCATGGAACTGAAAACCTTTTGCAGCAAAAGGCATTTCAGTTGCCAATAACAGGCATTTTCTAGTAAAGAAAAATGTGGTCCTTTTTTGCTTCTTTTAAAATACTCGAGCACCACTACAGATATAATTTCAAACAACAATTTAAAAAACATTTTACAGATGAAACATTTATTTTTTCGAATTAACACTCCCCCCCCCAATATTGGGATTATGGGCAATTTTTTTTCTTTATCTCAATCAGTTTTCTAATCTGTGTTCTCTTTGATTGAAATTTGCCTTGGTCTCTAAGTAAGAAAGAACACTGGGGCCTCCTACAGTTTACTTTTTGATTGTAGCTTGTGTTCAAGTATCACACAGAAACCACAGCCATAACAAAGGAGCACATCAGCAAAGATATTTTAGTAATACACATAAAAAGATAGTACTCTTTGCAAAGGTAGGATTTATCAGTCCAAATTTTTATATATATGATCTGAATTTCTGTTTGTGACTTCATTAGTGGAAAAAAAAGGCCTTTTTAGGATGCAATTTGTCTTAGTCTAGCCAAGATGTCTAATGTCCAGATGAATGGCATCCAAAGAAGCCTCTACATTTTTCCATTGACTATAAAAGAAGCCTAGGCTGCTTGTTCAGATGTAAATGTCTATACTGCAGATGTCTGAAGTTAAGTGCAAGGAATCCAGGGAGTTTACTGTCCAAACCCAATAATGTGAATATCATATGGAGAAGCTCTGAACCATACAGATATTAAAGAACATGCCTAGCATCATAGATGACACCTGAGTAGTCATACCAAGAATGAAATACACATTTCTTGAATGCCAGAATACTGATAGTTTAACCACAGACCATCTTTTCTATGAAAGGAGTAGATATATAAAAATGTTCACATCTTAAAGTAATGCTTACAGTTAGTACAGAAAGATTTTGGCTAACCTCCCAGCCATATCTTCCATTCCTACCTACCCACAATATCCCTACACAAGTGTTCAAAGGAATATTTAGCTTTTCACTCATTTAAGGAAACTACTAAAGATACAAATAATATATTCCAGCCAAGGAAAACAGCACAGTCTAGGATACAAGAGCTATACTTTCCTAGGAAAAAAAATTTCAATTTTATAAAGAGAAAAGAAAAGAGTGCAGTGTTGCATCCCTTCCTCTTCACATTTTTTTTTTTAACTAAAGCCACAATCCCAGGAAAAATATCTGAACAGATGTTTTCCCTTGAAAACATTCCAGAAAATGAAAGCACACATGGCACACTGATCTGCTGCTTCCTTCAACACATTCTCGTTCGGAGATAACAAATGTACCATGTGATGTTGCCGTAGTAGCCTCTTGTATTTCACCACGGAATGAAGTGGAGGGCAAAGTGAATATATCTACCTGTACTCTGGGCACTGGACTGCAGCAGCAGGTTGTGTTTCCAGGATTTTATGTCATTTTTATTCTCTAGCACTGCTCTGTCTGTTGTGTTTCAGAGCATGTGTGCTGGCATGCAGAATCCAGCAAGCAGATGTATAGATTGGGTATCTTGTATGTCCAGATTCTCTGGTCCATCAGCTTTCTGCAGCCTCCCTGTCATACTCTATCTGCATGCTTTTCAAACAGACTAGAAACTCTGTCTCAATGAGTTTTCTATTAATTTATGCAATGAAACTGGTTAATGTTATGGCTTTTTAGAAAGGAATATCAGAAAGTAGAGGACAAACATCAAACAGAAAAAAAACCCACTCGAATGACATGGTTAATAGTGCTGAAAAGTACTTATCTGGGGCAATAACCATTGGCAAAAGGACCTGTCTCATCTTCTGTGGCAATAACCATTGGCAAAAGGACCTGCCTCATCTACTGGAGAAACTGATACAATCAGTAGGAAATAATAGAAATGTTTGTAGCATACAGTGGAGAAACTTGAAATACTAAAAAAGAACTGACAGCAAATATTATAGAACAAGAAAGACATTTTTAAAAAGGAAATGTAGTTGAAATAGAGGTATTTAAGAGTATGTGTTGCTCAGGAAAACTATAATTAAAGCAAGACTTGGTAGATCAATGCATTGACATTCTTACATTGACTTTAAAGTAGACTAATGACATATGAATATAACCACATGCATTCAGACAAGTGTGCCTGTGTCAGCATCACTCCTGGAAAGTGCTGTAGCACAAGTTCTGTGCCTCTAAACCTAATGATGAACTTGAATAATGTATAAAGTCATTAAATATTATTTGGAATTGTAGCATGAATGACTTCTCTTTTCAAGTACAGCAAGAAAGATAAATGGTGCCAAAAATAATAGGCCTCAACAGTTCCTGAGTAATTTCCTTCACAGACAAAAAAAACCCCAAACAAACCCACAATCAAATAAACACAAAGACAACAGTAAGATTATTTTAGCTTTTCCTTTTATTAAGCTCATGATCTTTTGAGATACAGAAAATTATTGAATATTAGTCAATCCTGGTCTGATTCATTTAAATGAAATTAAGAGATACTCATGGGTATAGTTATAACTGGGGCTCTCAATTTCAAAAGGACAAATTAAGTTATCTAGTTATTAAATTCATCTGTACTGATGAGCATCTAAACTTCACTGGAGTGTAAGCTTGGGAATTCTCTCTCTTAAAAGTACAAAATCTACTCCTGTCCTGGTATAGAAGACTAACTTTTCCAAATCACAGAAAATACGTAAGAATAAGCAGAGATTCTACAAGAAATACAAAACCAAAACTAAACCAAAATAAAATAAGGACTGCTCTGTAAAGAGAAGAATATTTTAAAGACAAGGTATGAAAGAGCATAAAAACAACTGTCAGAAACCAAATGCAACTAAAAGTGCACCTGAAACAGGAGAAAATAGATAAGAGAAGGCAATAAAAAATGTATTTCTTATGCAGTGAGTCTTGGGAGATGCAGTGAGATAGAGATGCTTCAAGGTGTGACCAAAAAAAAAAAAATCAAAATTTCCTCTTAATTAATTCATAGTTCTGCTGACTATGCAATCAGAGAACTGAGTTTAATGTCAATGGAAGTATAGAAACTGGCATGGAAATAGAAATTATAATATTGATGTAGAAGCAGAAATCAAGTATCTTAATACATCAGTGTGTGAAAAACTTCACACACTGAAATTCTGATCTGGTAACAAATAATTTTAGGGGTTTTTTTTAAGTTTGTGAGAGCAGTACTGAAAAACTGGAGAACGGCAAGTTAGCACTAAATATTTAAGTAAAGTTGTGTACCCAACTACAAGATAGTTTGGATAGATTTCTTGTTAGAGTTAAATGGAAAAATTATACCAAGCACAACATGGATTTACTAAGGCTTGCCTCTGCCACATTGTTCTGATAGCTTTATCTGATAAAGGAGTGGATTAAAAAAAAATGTACATTTCTACACCTATAAGAAGCTTTTTTAAAGGACACAAATTGTTTAAAAGAGAGAGTTGGCAATGGGAAGATGACAAAAGAAAAAGCATCAAAGGGTTCAGGACCCAAGTAGGTGATTTAATGATAAGTATCAGGGAGGGTGAATAGCAGGATGGTGTCAAGGACCAGACTAGGACACTAAATTCAATAGTCCAGGCTGCAACTATTCTTAGGGACTAATAAAAAGCATCACAGTTATAAGCTAGATATTCATTAACTAGAAATGACTGAGGAAAAACACCAAGAAATCTATTTATTAACAAAATGAATACATCATCAACAAGCTGTTCCTGTGAAAAAGGTAAATGAGATCCAAGAGTTAATTCAGCTAAGATAGGTAAGTACTTGTGCTGTTTTACAAAATGATGCAGTAAATTTGTCCCCATTTGGTGATGTTTGCTGTGTTATTCTGTCAAAATGAAGGCAGAAAAGCTGCAAAAAAATAACAAATTTTTCAATTTATATATTGAACAATTCAATATCAGGTTGGGAAGAACAGTGTGACCTGAGAACAACTGGATATAAATGATTAAAAATTAATTCTTCTAGACATAAGTGAGATTCTAGAGCAGTTTTCCAATGTCAGTAACGGGAACAAAAAGCTGAACTACATCTAATACAGAATTGGTTTAGGGAAAAGGTTATTGCTAAAATGCCTGCCTGCAACAGCATGAAAATAAGCTCAGTGGTCCCAGAAGCCCTCTTACAGTATTACTGTTTCTGACTTTGTAATGAAACTTTTTTTTTAACCGTAAAATGTTTACATCTTCACAGAAATATATCTGTCTCCTTGGGAAGATTTTTTGGAAGTCACTGATATCACTCAAAAAGATGTATGGAGAAAGTCAAACCTGAAGCAAACTCATAATTCCAAGGGAAATGCAAAATTCTAGAGAATATGCAATTATAACAAATATAAAAACATGACATATTTTTCAAAACATCTTTTCTGACCAGGCATGATAATCATGATTTTGTAATTTGTGTTCTTATTATTACTAAAATAAAATCTATATTTATAAATTGTTTTAATGTCTTTATCCAAATGAATTAAGCAACTTATTTACTTAAGCATATGGGAAAAAAGTTCCATGATTTCCAGAGAAGTGCTTTTCTCTACTTTAATGAAACATGAGCCAAACTAAAAATTGTATTGGCAAAAAATAATAAAATCACATTTCCATACAGGAACAAGACTAGGCAAAACAAAACACATTACACTGAGCCTTCATAGACATAGGAGCCAGAAGAAATATGTACTTTCTTTATATGTATATTCTTTTCCCTAAGAACTGGGTGCTCCACTGGAATATGCAATATTCACTGAATAGGTGTGGGCTCTGTCAAGCCCATCTAAAGCATAGCTGAGGGAAGAAGATGGAAGGGAGAGAAAATATCTTGCCTCAGTATAGGTGCAGCCACATTAGTGTTTCAGCTTGAGCCAGGAACATGTCTTTGCATTGACCCTCCTCATCCTCCCCATTCCTGGGCTTTGGTTTGCATTGCCGAGCGGTCCCAGGGTCTGCAAACTGCTCCTTTGGGATGAAATTAAAATGGAAGAGGCACTGCAGGAGAACCTAAAATGCACTTTAGCAGCTAACAACTGTTTAAGCTGCACAGCCAGACCAGAGCTAGCCCAAAGTAAAAGCCCAAAAATACTTCCACTGCCAGCATCAGAGTCATCGATTCTGTTTTGCTCACAGATATACAACTACTAAGTTTGGCCATACCACTTGCTCAATGTAGATATATTCTGTGCCTCTAGCAAAGCTCTTTTTTTTTTTTTTTTACCTCATGGGGAAATGGAATCACTGTATAGCATAAAGGTGCCCAAATTATGCTCAAAAAGAAACTACAATCCACATGCAAATGCTTTCGAGATCACACAAAAGGATGCAAACCTGTGGGCTAGGTTAGAGAGAAAAGATGCAAGAAGATGGGAGATAATTCAGACATCAGGAACAGACAGGGAGAAATTATATATAAAAAAAAAAGGTAAGAAGCATCAACACAAATTAAATAGTTGGGAAATAGAATAGGTAAAAGAACTGTGAGTGGAAATATTAATAATGTTTTCTCCTTTCCCATGTAATTAAAAGGATGAGGACCATGTTTCAACTTGTTCTATTTCTTTTTCTTTCATACAAAAGGCTTTTCTTTTTTGTTTTGTTTCAATCAGCATACCTACCAGGAAATGCTAGGCATCCTCATTTTCTCTTGCATGAAGTGGGATCTGAAAAGGCTGGACTGAACTTAGTGAGTGCCGGCTCTTCTTCCAGTTTCCCCCTATGTACAAATAGGCTTGTTCATCTACAGTAGCAATTCCTTGTGTTCCTGATCATAGGGTAGTTTTTTAAGGAAGAGTTTTCCCTTTCTTTATATTCAAGTTTAGACCAGAGGATCAAAGAGTTATCCACCTCCAAGTGACCAGTCAGTAGTCAGCTGCTGCAAGTGGCAGATGTGGACTGCATCAAAGAGTCTCAGACATAAAGAAGCAAAATCAATGAAAGTCAGCTGGAAAACAGTGACAAAAAGACATGGATCTGTATGCTTTAGGAGATGATGTAAGTCAGAAGGACAGGCACATATCAGTTCTCTTTCATATGCTTGACTTCCAAATAATGAAACAATCACAAATGTTTATAACGCCTCCCTGCGTGTATGTGAGCAATTACCTATGAGAAGTTATGGCCCTTATCTCTGTTCCACTCCAACGAGATGAATACTGTCTTCCAGTTATATCTTGTAAGAATAGTGTAGTTCAAATTATAGTCCCATGAGATAACCATGAATAATTACTTTTTATATTTCCATTCTCTTTTTATTATAAAGTCAAGGAAATTCTACGACAAAAAGCTGCTAACAGGTAACTAATGAGAGTTACGAATTACTTGTGACCTTCCAGAACATCCAGTATAGTAAAACCTCCGTTTTACAAATCCAGGAGATAGATAGTTAAGATACTTCACCCTGTTGAAGTGATATATAATGCCATAGTACACCCATAATATATACACTTTACTCTGATCTACTGGGAGATGTGTACAGCTTCCCTCCAGTCAAAAGCTTTACTTATTCCCCATAAGTTGTGTGTTCAAGAAGTTCAAGAAAGGTCTTTATTAGGTATGCAATTAACTTCACAAACTAGTCCTTAAACCCATAGGCATAAACATCTCCAACTTATCTGATGACAGCTGCCACTGCAAGAGCTCCCCAGCAATCTGCCAGAGACCCTACAGGGGGTTCAGTGATGTGCTCCAAAACGTTCAAGTTACTTATTCCTCTCCTTTAAACATGTGGTACCTGCAGATCAGCCAAACTAAAGAAATCCCATTACTTCACCTTGTTCCCTTCCATGGCTCACTCAGTTGACTCACACCTAAACCACAGCTAACTTTCTCTGCACAGCCTTGCAGTGGGTACAGCCAGTGCCACCTGACAACTCCCAGCAGCTCTTGCCAGCTGAAGGAATGTAAAGAATTAACAGAAGTCCCGTGGATGCTGTGAAAAAGAGGACTAAAAGCTTTCCAGAAAGTGACATCCAAGCAACTCTGATGTATTTTCAGCAACTAGTTCTCAAGGTTGTTCACATCTCAGTTTGTTGGAAATGTGAGTTTAGCAAACAAGTCATTCTGGAAGAGCAGCCTATATATAAATGGTTTTGTAACTGAGTCAGAGTAAGGAAAAAACCCATAATTTGCTTTTTAGTTCATCTCATATATTGCTGAGAATTGCAAGTTGCAGTATACTTCACAGCTATTTAAAGAAAAATTAATTACTGTTTTAAATGGCCACATGAAAACTTACAGAGGTATTGGCAGACAAGATTAATAGTTCCCTCTGGGTTTTCCACCTTCTTTACATTTTGTTATTTTATATTTCTGATAAATGACAAAATTTGCCCAATAGATATGAAATATTCTTGGTGAAATTGAAAGGAAACTAGCCCAGTGTCAATATTGTTATTCTGTAGAATAACTACATTCATACAAATATTAAACAATTCAATAATGTGCCAGGCACTGTTTATAAATGTGCACCAAAATAATAATCCAGATGAGAGCTGTTACATTACAAGATGATTGTGCTTTTTTAACATACTTTATAATTAAATAGACCCTTTTTCTTTCAGTTTAATAGCCAGGAATAGTATCTCATTAGCTGTGCTTTCAATTTAACCTCATAAGTTGGAAGATATTGTCCTATAATTAGCTCAGGGTATTTAAACCCTCCCAGCAAATGAGTAAATGCATATGGGTGTCTAGATTTGAAATGAAATTACAGTAACATACAGTGTGAGCCTTTTATCATACAGGGTTAGGGGTTTTATTTCCCCAGATTTTTTTGTGGTTTTTTTTTTTTTTTCCCCCTCAATCAACTAGGGTTATTATGAGAGAAATAAATAACTTTATAACTTCCCTTTCTACAGCAGCTATTATTTCATGCACTCTTTCTTGAGATGGATTATCCAGCTCATTTCCAAGGAGTCTTGAGGGCAGTCAGTTCAACTCCAGGAGTAAAGATTGCCCTCGTTTCTCCATACAGTACTACTGTGTAGCACAGAAAAGTGCTTTTTGAAAATGTGCCAAGGGCTGCATTGATGTCATTCTTTGGAAAAAGTTTAATTTTTCTCTCAGTCTGAATCTCTCAACTCTTATTAAAGCTAGTCAGTGTTGGAGATGGCCAGGACGAGGAGGAAGCCTACACCACGTGGAAAGAAGGATTCCTGACTGAGGAAGACACAGAGACTACATCTGTTTAAGGACTATATTGCAGAGACTTTTAGCTAAAACCAGTTGTTAGTTTGGTGCCTTCATTTAGAGTTATGTTTCATCTAGCTGTTACAGATGTTACCCCTTTGGACTAGTTGTCACTTCTTAATTGAGCATTTTCCCCTCCTTTCCCAGTTATTTCATTGTTGTAAATCTCTCCTTTAAATGCATATTCATGTTAACCCCACCTATCAAACACCCTGGTTTTACATAACCCTTCCCACGTTCTAGAAACCTCCCCAGCCTACCCCTTAAAAAACCCACCATTTGGAATAAATTAGACCTTCCTCGGAGCTGCAACCCTGTGCTTCGGACCTGCAGTTCTGGTCTGTTCATTCCCGAACTGGGACAAGTCAGAGGTACAGAATGACAAATGCTCACATATAAAGGATAGAAATAAAACATCTTAGTTCACCTAAGTTAATGCTTAATATGCTGCCTCTATTAAGAGACCACGTGAACCAGACAGGGCTTCAATATACAAGTGAGACTAAAGGTTGTGGATGGGGCATTCCTGACAAAGAATGAAGTTGTGAGCTTCCAGCTCTACTCAGTTCTCTCTCAAGTTCTCTGTTTTCAGGCTCCCACCACAGAACCTTCTGCCCAATGATGCAGAGTGGCCCATATGCAGGAGAAGTGGCAAACACAGCTCCCTCCCTTCACCCCAGAGCTTACCCATCATCTGCTGTGTAGGGGAGCAGGAGGTGCAACTCTCAATGCTTCAGGCTGAGGAGGCAAATGTTTGAACCATTAGATTAGTTTGGAAACAGCAGGATGAACTGACAGCCTGTTTTGAAAGAAAGTGAGACAGTCATTTCTATGGAAATGTATGAAGCTGGTACCTGGAATCTGGAAATAGCTTTTGGCTCTGAATCCTTGTTTACCATAAGTACCTACCACAGAGCTGCCAGTGGGCAAGGTGGGGAGAGTAGGTGAATAAACAGAGCTTTTTCCTCTCAGGCATTTTTTGTTTGCTAGTTGAAACTCCACTCTATTCTGTGTGCTAGGCGTGGTGAATCCTATTTTTAGGCATCCAGACCTCCTTCTTCAGTATCTATGGAACTTAGATGTTTTATGAAGTAATTTTAATACCCTGGAGAAAAAGTTTCCCAAGTTTTCAGCAGCAGCTTCTTGTTACAATGGCTAAGTCCAGGCCTGAGTCATTCATTAGTTATTACACAGAAACATTCAGTTTTGTACATCTGTAAAAGATTATGCAATACGTATTAGCACTCCTTGACTGCACATTTAATCATACTGAAGTCAGCTCTGCTCCATATTGCAGTGGCAACGATTTGCAAGAACAGTGTTTGGTGTTTTTACTTGTCTCCTTCGCACCAACGTGCAGTGCCTGCTTTGACTGCTGCTGTCATTGGTGGTTGATCTGTTCTTTGGGGAACTAAAATGCACTCTACTTTCCACTGAAGACACTTTCAGAGGTGTTATTCTGTCATAAGACAGTCAAGGTCAACAGAAGTGCTTTCTGGATTATTTGGGAGCTCTGATGCTGTCATGCCACAGGAAGGGACAACAGTGTGTGTGTGCATGAATGGAAGCTGGAGTGCTGGGACATAGTGCCTGGTTTAGCCATATTGTGGTCAGACCAAGATATGACTTCTCCTTGGCCAATGTTTTGAAACTCCTGTCTTACTGATATCTTTGCTCTTCCAAAATCCCAGTGCCTTGAAAGGAAGAAGTTGTAAAATGAGTCTCTGTTCCGTGTAAGTCTGGAACAAACTGCTCTTGCCTAATTTTCAGCAAAATCATGTAGCCCTTGCTCGACATTGATTTAGTAAGAAGGAAGGCCAAATACAGACGTCAGAAGCTGTACTTAAAGCGAAACTGTCTGAAGTGGATATTTTTCTAAAACCATGCACCTATTGCACCTATTTATTCTACTCCTTTTACTTTCCTCTGTGTACTACAGACGCTTTGTGAGACTTCCAAACTACAAATCAAATCCATCTGTAAAAAACAATAAATGATAATTTTGTAAAACAGCTTTATTTCATATTAACTTTGACACCAAATGTCAGCAGCACCAATTAGCCTTGCAATCCTATCTACTGTATAAGGTCTAAAGATCTGAACACAGTCTTTCATCTGTTAAAATTCAGGAGACTGATAAAAATTGACTCTGCTTTTAAACAAGCTGTACGTGACTGAAATTTACCTCTTACTGGGTTGTACTATAAATAATGTCAATCTGATGAGACTGGGAATTTTTCACAGCTTTGTTTCGGAGCTATTCAAAACCATGGTTAACAATGACTGCACCACAAAATTTCTGTTAGCTTAGTATTTCTGTCACAGCCAGGGAGTTTGATGGATGACTGCCCACTCTTCCCCAGTGAAATATAATTATCAAGGCATAAAAATCACTTAATCGCAATGTTGGAATGTTTAAGCATAACAGTAATTAGTTCTTCTGTAATGCTTTCCATTCGCAGATGTAAGTATTTTACAAGAGAAATTATCACTTCCATTTTATAGTTGAAGTAAACTGAGGCAGAAAAGGAACTGAACAGGGCACTTTTTACCCTGTGGGTTGGAAAGAAAGCTTAGAAGAAAAATACACTGGCAATCCAGAGTTGCCCTTATTCATGTTAGTTAGAACAAGGTCAGTTAGAGAAACTGGAAGAAAACACTGTTTGCCAGACTGTCCTTTCTGCTGAAATAGCCTCCACTAAAAGTTCTACTACTATTATTACAAAGTACTACTATTACTACGACTACTACTACTACTATTACAAAGTAAATCAAGAAAACCCAATGCTGCAGAGTGCACTCATAGAAAGGTTTGATACATTTCTCTGAAGAAATCGAAGTGTTGAACGCTGGCTGATCAACAGGAATTACAGAACAGGTCTCTGGCCCTTTTTTTGTTTTTTTGGAAGCAGGGCTATGATTAAGAGCAAAGGCTGGGAGCATTCATGTTGTGCCACTTGAACTGGAATTCTTAGACCAGTAAAATATGACCTAAAGCAAAAGCATTTGCCAAGATTGTTTTCATTAACTGAGAACAAAAGCTGGAGGCTTGTGGCCAGGTCAGTATCCGGTGGTGTGACTCCCATCACCCACCAGGCAGCTCCCAGATCTTTGGGTTCTGGGAGGAGGCTGCTTATAAGGGCACCACTAGGAGTGGAGTCTGAGATTGTACCTGATTCAAGACAGGAAAACTTGCCTGTTTAGGCACTGACAAGATTGAAGGAATAACTGCATTTTCTTGATTTCTTGGCTGATGGAGCAATTGAGGCTAATTTTCCTGTTGTGTTTGACACCAGAAGAGATATGTAGATTTAGCTCCCAACAGAGAGTATGAAGATGTCCATCAGTAGGAAAAGCCTGTTTAATAATACATTTATGGTCAGACACATGGGCTGACAACCGGCCCCAGTACAGATTGGTTAAACAGTAAAAATTTTCTCAAAGCTGTAAATAAGTTCTTCATTTTGAATTATGAATGACCTCATATTTGAGAGTTGAGACTCTGAAATGCAGCTTTTCATTTTATACTTGTGCAGTTTTGCAATACTTCACATCTCCCAGAGTCATCTCACCATTGTTTTTTCAAATATGTAATAAAAATAGTCTTTCCTAGTAAAACCTTTCCTTTTTTCCTTGGACAACTGATGAAACACCTCTTTACCTCACTACTAAACAATATATTGCTCTGGTTTTTTCCAACTTCATATTCAAACAATGTATTGACTAATTTCTAGCAGCTCAATAGCATTTCACTAGAGTGGTCCTGTCATTCTTGAAAGGAAATGAGAGGATATCATGACAGCATGAAATGTTGTTCTCCCACACAGAGCAGTCTGAGACAGTACCAAGAGTTCTTACTCATGATGGAGGGATGGATAACCTGATAATAATTTCCTAGTGAATTCAGAATTGCTTCATCTGATGTAGCATGAAGGTCTTAAGAGAGTTTAAGACTAGCATTTTTTTGTTTGTTTTAAAATATTGATGCATACTGCTGTGCCAAGAAGAAAACCTTAGAAGAATTTCAGTCTTCCATCACCACAGGACGTATTGGAGTCTTTTATTTATTCCCTTATGGGACACGAACCACAATATCTATATATTTCAAATGATAAATATGTAAAACTTAAAAAAAAAAAGAAAGTGTATTAAAAAAATCTCCTTCCAGTAAACAAAGCACAAATGATTGGAAAGCCAGAGCACTACTTTCTCTGTAGGATTTTGTAACTGAGTGCTCACTAGAAGGATATTATATTTCTGTTCCTAGGAAAAAATGTACATATTATTTTCAACATATCTCAACGTTCACACACTCATTCTCCATTCCATGGGTAAAAGTTGGTGGTAAACTGAATGAGTGCAGACTACTGCTGTGCAGTTGTACTTTTCAAAGCCCGCCCTGATAGATGAAAACAACCAGATATACATGCCATCTACCAAGACAACAGAAAGAGAACAAAGTGTAAAGCATCTTTCTTAGCAAAATAATCTCAGAGGCTGATACTTGGAGAACATCTAAGACCGAGATTTAGGCTTGTAGAGTGAGTAAAGAACATTTGAGGAACATTAAGGCCCAGAAGAGAGTCTGGCATTTCATGAAAAGGCCTTGGTTTCTCAAGTAATAGAGTGCAATATTGGTCTCAGAACTGCATTAAAATGAAGTCCAGAATGGAGAACCCGTATTTTCAAACAAACAGACAGCAACAAAAAAGAACAAACAGCAATTTTAGTAAGCCTAAAATAAAACCAGAACAATCTGCCCACTCGAGAATATAGACTTGTCCTTTTGTATCTGCCGGTGGTGTAATAAATTCTCGATCTGCAAACACTGTGAACGTCAAAAGTTCATGTTACATATTGGTTACTGTGTTTCTTTAATAAGTGGGCTGCATATCCGAGATAACAAAAGTACCATGTGCTGGCAGCAGATACTACAGTAAGGACTATTCTTTCTGAACAGCAGAGAAGATAATCACATGGACCTTATGTAAATAAGTAGAACACACATTACAGCTACAGTAAATCTAAGCAGCTTTCAATTTGCTCTTTTCTTCGCTGCCTAATTTTGCAAGTCTATTGCTTAAACATGCAGTTTTTCTCTCTCCTGTTTCACTACTTCCTGCCTTCTTTGGTTTAACTCTGTGGTGCTCCATAGGAAACTGGTTTTGTATAGAATCTAAATATGCATCTTTATGGTATTTAATCTCATCTAGTAAATAGTTCTGTAGCACTGCACAAATTATAATCAAAGTCATCAAGTGGTTAAGGCAAGCATAACACGTGCTCATCTGAAAAGCCCTCCTATAGCGTATTTATTTTTATCTGCCACCAATGGTATGCATGCATGTATATCTGTGTGAGAGGAAATGTTTTTGTGTGCTCATGACTACATGTTTTTGTGTGCTAAAATACATAGCTGCATCTATTTTACATATACACATCAGTGTCTGAGGATATACAGAGCTAATCACATCTAGAAATGTAATTTACTTAGCATTGCTAATGAATACTAGAAAACACACTAAAGAATTTGCATCTATGTATCCTAAAGCAGGTTGCATTCACTCATGTCAGCCCAAATTACAACAGCTGAAAACTGGCTGATGATTGTAAGAGACAATGTGATTGAAGAGATCAAAAAAGAGACAGGAGGCCTGAGTCTCTTGCTTTTGTTGTCTACTTACCTCCTTGGGTTATTAGCAAATGACTTCACTGTAGGTCCATGTCTGCAAAATACCCTCCTTTACAAACTCAATGTAAACATGTGAATACTAACATAAAAGCAAAATATTTATTATAATTACCCAAGAGACCAAATATCCCATGTGGACATCCCGGTTGTCAGGCACTATATGAAAATTAGAGTCATAAAGCAAGTACAGAACAAGATTTAGATCTCTTGATAATGATTAGCTTCCTGACGCATTTAATTCCCATCACATCTGTGAGGACTGCTCACTGCATCTGTGCTTTGGGAATCAGATCCTGATTTTACCCAAGTCTGAAAGGTAAAACACGGGCTGCTGATGGAGGAGAACAGTCACGGTTTGGCCACCTTCCTGCTGCAGAACCACTGGTTTCAACTGATTCCAGCAGATCTCAGCATTGCCTTCTACACAGTATTCACAAAGGCACTGTTGGTGATGATGACATTTGCTCTGTGGGTGCCATCTTTTTCCTTTAGGAGCTAGATAAAGGCAAATTATTCCCACCATACAGATCACTGAACAAACATTTCCGGCATTCAAATTTAAAGCTGTAATTTTTATTTCATTTGAGGCAATTATTTACCATAGTTACTGTTACTCTTCAGTGTATTAAGGAACTGAGAATTAGACCTCTGGGGTCTGTAATCCTATTCATGACACTGGGCTCATTAAATCAGCAATAAGGGTGATGTCAAAATCTGCAGATTAGAAGAAAAACCTCTCACTATTGCAAATCTTCACAGCTCCAGCAACTTTGAGGCAGATAGACACCTGCTGAGGCACTGGGTTGGCAACTGCAGAGAGAGTGTGCATTACTGGAGGAAGGGAAAAAGATATTTTCTTCCTGATGTTCACACATAAAGCTTATTTTTAAATTCGCTTTCTCTTGTATCTGTCTCAGGCAGGAGAATGCTCCTGTGACTTGGAGTGAGGATTTCTCCAGTGTATAGAACACTAAATAGAGTCTTTTTTAAAAACAGTGAAACCGAATTAGTATGTGAAATAAGAGCAGTAATGTTGTTGAATAAGACATATTTCAGTGTTGCCTATGAGGCCTAAGTGGACCAATACAACTATGAGATATTCTTGTTCTTCCTTGCTTCAGTGAAAGCTACAGTTGTATTTGTAAAAGCATAATGCAGCTTGAGTGACTACGGTGAATTTGCATGGTGTATATATATGAAAAAATATAGAATATTGAAAAAAACCTCTAAATTTTGGTGTCAATAAAGTTTCTGTCATTATAAATCCTGTAAACCAACAAATATGTATTATATGAACTAGGACATCAGCCTAAATATGAAAAAGAACCATTCAAAATATGATAGTCATTTAAGTATCTGCCCAAGAAATTACTTTTCTCTCCTCACTTGACTCTCCAGTATTTTGTAGGTACTTACTGATGGATATTTTGTTTCCCTGCATCTGTGTGGGAGGATGAGTGAATTGCAATGCAGTGTTTCAGCCCAGAAAGAGAAAAATAGGGATTTAACTGCAGAGCTGAGAATGTTATCAAATAGGTGTGCATAGCACAGCAACGTTGAACAACTCTGTATTGAAAGGTAGATATCAACAACAGGCAGGTATATGCAGAGGCAACATGTGCATATGGATGAGGAAAAATAGTCCTGGTGGGTGTTTTGCTATGCACTGACACGGGCCATGGTTCCTGTGGTAAGGCTGGGCTCAGGGTTTATGCAAAGCCAGCATATTGCCACAGAGGTAGGACCACTTGGGGAGAAAGTCTTTATATCAGCCTCTTCTGCACCCTCTGCTAGAAGCAACAAACCCAGTTTTCCTGCTTTCTTTCTCCATCCTAGAACCATGCCCAAGCCTTGTTCTGACCTGGCAGGGATGCTAATATTCAGTTTTCCCTTTACCACTTGAAACTATTTCTGAGAAGACTGAATTCCACACTTTCTTGCTACATCTTTATCTCTGTGAGGCACAAAGGCAGAAATCACTTTCATTGTGTGGATATTGTTCCAGGCACAGATAGAAGCTAGACCAAGTCTGTGAAGGAGAGCCCTTTAGTGAGATAACCCTGAAGCTGCAAAATGAAGGAAAGGGGACACAAGCTTGTGTGCATTCTGCAGGCCCCATGAGTGATGCACACTTAAGCATGTTATGGCCTCTTTCTCCAGGGTGCTCAGCATCCAACACCAGGATTTGCTAGCTTTTGTCTCAGCTAGCAGAAAAAAGAACAGTCAGAAGGCTTCTTCTCTCCCTCCTACACTCTCAGTATGCAGAGGCAACACTAAGCATTTTTGCCATTTCAGCACAGGACGTGCAGTTGCAACAAAAATTTGGGAAGGCCATGTACAGGCTAGAAAATTCCCATCCAAATTTTCCTTCTCACACATATCAGCACCTATTCCCAGATGACCCAAACAAACACTTATACTTCTACATATTGCCAAAAAACCCAACATGATGTATTTGCACACTTGTCTCTCCATAACCACTCCTGTGTGATGATACTGAAGAGGGAATCTTTAAAATATTATCCCATTAACTTCAATTAACCTTTGGAACCTGATTATTCCGAATCAATCACAATACCATTTGGCCACACAAGGGGCACCCAAGGAGAGGTGACAAATACTACAAAGAAGATAAAAAATAATTTAACAAGAAGCAAGTTGTAAGGGGTGACAAAGTGTTATTTCCATAATAAGCTTATCTGAGCCTGGGTAAGTTCCTGAACAGGGTGTGGATTTGGCAGTAGCAAAGAAACAGGCCACACAAAGAATGTCTGTTTAGCTAATGAATGCCACTGAAGTGGTTGACTCTCATTTCTCTGGTTTGGATCCTTGCCACCTTCACTCTAATGTCAGACTTTGTTTAATTGGCAAATATGCCTTCAAAGGACTGCAGAGCCCTCCATGCTGCTCCACAGGCTGTTAATATTTAATTGTGATTTGTTAAAGGCATAGTAACAGTTGATAAAACTATGTGTCTGGGTGCTTTATTGTAATGCAAACCAGCAACAGGACTTTCCATGTTCTTTTTTTTTGAGAGGGGAAGGAGAATACTGTCTTAGAGAGAGGAGAGAAAAACATAAATTTGTTACAGTTTTCCATCACAAAATTTCTTGGAAAGTATCACAGGCATTGTAGCAAATGTATTTTAGAGGTAGGAAATTCATGAAGTGTTTTTCCTATCTATCTTCACTACAAAGGAAAGCAATTATTCGCAAATTACTGGTATTTAAAACAAGACAGAATTAGTTTTTGCCTTTTAAACTTTCAAATGTGTTTACAAATTTTGGTCTTGGAGGAAAAGTTATTTAAACTGGGCTTTTCTGATGATCACTTTGAGAATACAGAAGCAAGGATCTTCTTGGAATTTGCCCATGTGTATTACATTTGACTGAAATTGCATTTCTGTTGAACTTGCTGAAAGGAAGAAGTAGTATCAAGAACACAATTCAAAACAGTAAGTCTGAAGGACTGTATTACATGAAGGACTTAAAATCAAAGAAAGTGCCTACACAATTTCTAAATATTACTATTTGTGTTAATTGAATGACAAAAATAAGCCTGTGTAATAATCGTTATTCAGACAAAAGTTATGTTCGAGCACATGATAGAAATAGCAATGTAAAAATAAAAGGTAAAGAGAACATCTGGTAAAACATCTTCAGTCTTGGCCCAAGTGCATTCAACAGAAAAATCACCCATCCCCACCCATTTCTTTACTGTGAAAATCCTTAGTTCTTTTTAATTAAATAACTAGTCTGCTACAGTATCTTTTTATCTTCCTAAGAAATGTGAGTCAGCCAATAAAAAAAACCATCAAAGAGGTTACTTAGCACCTGTAAGCAATAATTTACACTGATGCCAACCCTTTGAAAGTGAAGGGGCACGTTACCTTCTTGACATATGTGAGTAATTTCCCTTGAGTTAATTTCTGTTATTTCCACGTAGAAAATAAGGTTTATTCTCAGATAGTAAATATGCAAAAGCATTTTTTAGAATCTATTTTAAAATCTGGTCAAAATGTGGGACAGCATTTCTGCAACTACTGCAGCCTTTTCCCTTCCACAAGATCTGAAACATTGATAACTTTGGAAATTTGAAAAAGTTTCCTTTATCAATAAAGATCAAGTCATAATTATTAGTTATACCACTGAAACCTCAGAGGAGTCATGCCTCTTTTTTTCTTGCATGCTTCTGAGGATGAGGGAAGTTAATTATCCCATATTATCTCCTGTTTACCTGATGCAGAACTGCCAGACATTTTTGAACTATTCAACAATTTCTCTCTCCAAGAGAAGGCAGGGCAGGATTTCTTTTCAAGAGTCACATGCAGCTGCTCCAAGAGCTTTACCTGGACAGACAGAGGTGCTAGCACTGCGCAGAATCAGGAGCCAACACTGTTATTTGCAGGGAAATGGCAAAACTAGGATCCAGAGCCTGAGGCTCAGGCAATGGGCTTATCCTAAGTCATGAAAACCAGTTTGGTTCTGTGCTGCTATTTTTGTACAATGGCAGTAAAATAAGGCATTTATGATTTTGCTAACAATTTTCTTCATGGTGTTTAATGTGGGGACTTTGAAACCAAATTGTCATACCAGATCAAGTGAAAAGTCCATCTAAACCAGAGCTACAGTTTGAAGGCTCTGTAGTCAGCATTAGTCTTCTCTTAAATTCTCAGACTAATAATTTTTTCCTAATCTTGAGACCTTAAATTAAAGAGATTTTTCAAGACCGGTATCAGCACTTCTGGTAAATTTGTCTCCTTATTACTCAGCTGTGTGTCAGATCACCTACAACAGCCTTGGTCACTGTGATCTGTGGCAGCAATTTCTGTAGAACCATCTCACATTCTGCAGAAAGCATCTCTTCTGCATTAGATAGACATTTGACACATCATCTCACTGAACATCACCTTGCCTTTTGCTCTTGTAGAGGGAGAATGACATAGGAATGAGATAATTTTTATGACATAGTTAAACCAGTACTAAATATAATATACTGGATGAAATACAAACCTGCCACACAATAATGCAAAAATCAAAAGTAAGTATTCCTAAATATCAAGAAACATTTGTTTTGCATACTGGTTTTTTCTTAGTCTGCTTTCCCTTTAAACACTTCTCTGGGCAAATGAAGAAGTTACTTATGATTCTTTGCATCACAGTTTGCTCAAGTCTTTTGCAAACCATTCCAATGTACCCATCTCCCTGAAGTCAACAGGAGCATTTGCATTACAGTGCAACCCACTGCATTGTGAGGTTAAGCAAGAGAAACAGGGAAATGGCATAAACGAATAAAAAAAGAAACAATTGGAGAGCAAATACACAGTATAAAACTATTTTACTTGCTTTCCTTTTGGAAAAGTCTGCTAGGTATACTGAAAGCAGTAGCCTATTCCAATTGTGTTTGGTAAGATTTTTTTTGACATGATGTTGCATGATATTCTCCTCAGCCAAAGAAAGAAACACTATCTTGAACAAATGAATCTATGGCAAATGCATAAGTGATTGAAAAAAAAATGCTCAAAGAGAGGTTGTCAACATTTCTCTCACAAATTGGCAATACATTTCTTGTATTCCTTACTTTCATTAATTACAAGAATGATGGTACAAACTCCACTCCTGCCATTTGTCAGCCACACGGATCTGGAAGCACAGTGGAGGCTGTGGTTGCTGCTCAAGCTGATCCTGACAAATTGGAGAAATGAGCCAAAAGCAACATGATGAAATGGAAAAAAAGAAAAAAAAGGCAACAGTTGAGAGAGGAAATTGAACACACAAACAGAAAATCAGGAATAACTAGCTAGGCAGCATGCTAGAAGAAAGAAAAAGTGAGGCAAGGAAGGTAGAGTGGATCTTGAACTAAGTCCAGGTAAAAAATGTGATGCTATTAGCAAGCAACAGGCTGTGGCAAGTAACACAGAGGAGGTAGTTATTTTTTATCCTGCACACATAAGGCCTCAACTGGAGGCCAGTTTTGACTACACTGCTATGAAAACAAGGTACCCAATTGGATAGAGTCAAAAACAGCTGAAGAGAGATAAAACATGCTTGAATGAAACAGTATTAGTGTTTATTCTAGAAAGGAGAAGTCTGAGGAAAGATAAATCCCACTGTAGTCTCCCCATCCCAAGCATCACAGGAACCATCTATCAAAGCCTTTGCATTTGTGGCTGTGGAAGAATACATGACCAAGAATGCTTCATGTGGGTATGCACCTAACTGGTGGTGGAGTTAAAATGAACCTGTGCTACCAAATGACAGGTAAAGAACTAACACTATCATGTAGTCAAATCCATTGTTGATACTATGCCTTTCAATTTCAAGAGACTTAATCTCTTTTTCTAATTATGTCATCTATTTCTCATATTTCTTCAGATTTAAGAGGAGGGTCAACATTTCCCATCAGAAGCTTTACTCAAAGCTTCCTGAATTCACTGGAAACAGTAAAAAGAATTAACACAACAGGGATCATTTTCTAAATTTAAAAGTCAGTCTATATTTGAGAAACCAAGCACTCCCTAAAGTTTTTGTTGTAGTTATCAAAAAGGCATAGCCTCTCTGGACATACTGAATGCCATTTCCAGCCCTCAATACATACTACTTAAGTTTTAGAAGGACCAGGAAATACGCTGCGTATCTCACTTTGAACTTGGTATAACTAAGTACAGACAGGCATTGTCTAGCCCCAAATATCCTGTAACCAGTGAGGCAACACTCTGCTGAAATTAAAAATGTTGCAACTGCATGATGAGAACTTTATTTGACAGCATCTGATTTCTCAATGTCACTAATGCCATGTCTAGAGATGATCTCTATTAACTAAGCAGAAAATGAGCTCAGTCTGCTCCCCAAAGGAATGAAGCTTTCTAAGCTAGGCTCATCTCCCAGCTCATATCTTTTATGCCACTAACATCCATATTTTTGTTTTGATTTTTTGTCAAGGCTAACCATCCTGAGCATGATGCTTTCCACAAGAAAACCCCACCTTCACTCATTTGTCCTCAGTCACTAGAAGAAACTAAAATTTCCAAATCCTTCTCAGTTCATAGCATCAGTTGCAAAAGGTCCCAGCTGTGAAAGTCCAGTGAACTACAGAAAGGTTGTAGAAGGATTATCGGTGGTTTTGCATTCTCAGTGCAAAGTGGAGAGATGCCAGCATAAACTGAAGCAGAGTTTGACTTTTATCCATGCCCATTAGCTGTGAAAACAAACATGAATTCCAGAGAGCACAGGGAGATTGTGTGATAACAAGGATGTTGGGGTTAAAACAGGTATAGGACTGATATGATGACATGGTCCTAAAACTGTGCAGTCACTACCTCAGGGCTGCTGGCAGCTTTGATCATTTCTTTATTCAATTCCGGGTTAAAATAGATTTTCTTTTTTTCTTTTTTTTTTAAATATTTCTTCTTCCACTCCTCTTTGCTGGAAATAAGAACCCTCTACTCCACTCTTCTCCATGTGAGGATATGTTCCCCGCGGTAATTCTTCCTGTCTCCACATGAGATTGGTATTTCTGGCAAACTCTTCATAATTCCTATATGCTGCTGTAACTGTCTGCTCTGTACTTTATTCCTGTTTACTCCTTTGCTGCTCCTGTTGCTCTCAGATTTGATTTATAGACAGTGACCTGAATTAACACAATAATTTCTCCGAAATTTGGAAATGTAGAAGAGATTGCAGTGAATGTAGTATTTAAGATTGACCAGGTAATTATAATTTAAGTAGCAAAGGAAGGATTTCTTTAAAATACTATTTTTCTGCTGTAATATATATTTCATCTGAGCCTGTATAATAATGATGTTCGACTCATAACAAATAAAAAAGAATCTATATTAAAAAAGTTAAGAAAAGAGTAAAAAGAAAGATGGTGCAAGTTTGTTTCAATCTCAATTCATTTCATCATTTATTTCATCAAATCTAGACCACGGTCCCTGATAATAGGGCCTATCCACAGCTGATTCGCAGAATAACACAATGTTCAGATTATAAGAATGAGGACAGAGCCAAGAAAAATACATTAGAAGACATAGTACGTTTGAAAGGTTAACTGGTATACATGGTTCATAGAAATTAGAGGACAAAATAAAACAAAATTCCTTATTTTTCTAACTACTTGACCTGACAGTGTTATTTTGCCTTTAAAAAGTTTTCTTAACACAGTTCACTATCCAAGTTTAACGTTGTCCTCAGATAAATATGAAAAGCATGCTCACACTGCACAATAAACATGATTTGACATTGGTTTTTCAAGACTTTTTTTTGCTTTCTTGTTTTATAATAAGAAAGGCTGAGACTTATCGAACCTTTTCATTCATGTAGAGTACATTAAAGGCCTCTGGTTTTCAGACAGCCTAGGAAGTGTACGAATGCTGTTTGTGTGATACAGCTTTTCCAGACTTCTGTAACCTGAAACCCTGGAGTCTGTTCTCTTAGTGTCTCTGGAAGAAGTTGGTCCACAGAAAAAAAAAAAAAAAAAAGCTGCCAGAGTGATTCTGTCAGCATAAAACATTAGGCAATGAAAAATGTCACGGGTCTTCTTGTTCATGAACCTCAATCTGTCTAGCACTTCAGCAAAAACACTCATGCCAAAATTTAGAGACGTATTTAGCATGATATAAATGTAAAGAAAATCAGAAAAATACCAAAAGTATTTAAAAATATAACCTAAATTTATCAAATTCATTTTTACTGTGGGAATTTAGGTGCAATTGCTTGTTCTCATAGAATCATAGTATCATTAAGGCTGGAAAACACCTCTGAGAAAACCAAGTCTAACCATGAACCTAATAGTGCCAAGTTGTCCAAGCAATAGCTCTTGGTGGGAAGGGCAAGATAAATTCTCTTACCCACTTTTGAGCTATCAATACACCTTTCACTGCCTTTGAAGGTGAAGGGAAGGGAGAGCACCTGAGAAAGTACAGAAGACTCAGAGATGGAGACTTGTATGACTATGAAAAATGGCAAATGCCCCAAAATGGGGGAATATCCAGTCTGCATGGAGACATGAATCAGAGGAATGCCCAATAATCACATAATTATAGAATCATTTCGTTTGGAAAAGACCTCTAAAGTCACGGAGTCCAACCATTTACCCAGCACTGCCAGGTCCACCACTAAACCACGTCACTAAGTGACACATCTACATGTCTTTCAGATACCTCCAGGGACAGTGACTAAACCATTTCCCTGGGCAGCCTGTTCCAATGCTTGACAACCCTACTAGTGGAAGAAATTTTTCCTTATATCCAATCTAAACCTCCCTGGTGCAACTTAAGGCCAGTGGAAGGTTCCCCACTGGAGTTTTGAAAAGTTGACAGCCACAAAGACAATCCTCAGGATAACAGCAGTGCCAGACAAAGTGCACAGTTTGGGACTGGGACTCATTGATTTTGTCATGGGCACAGTAAAAGGAGAGAGAAGATCACAGATTCAAAGCCTTCACCCTTGCTGACACTTCCCACGAGCCTGGGAATGCTTGAGTGTCAGTGCGTGTGAAAGGGGAACTCTTCAAATAAGGACTAAATCTGTTGAAATAAGTGAAATAACAGCATTGTAAAAATCCATACAGCAGCAAAATTACTTTGACAGTCCCTTACACTGCTTCAGTGTAACTCATTAAGCTTGTGTTTCAGTGTAGTGTTTGCTTAGTTATAATTATTCTCAGATGCAGACCTTCTTATGCTTAAATTCTAAGAACATAGGCACTTACTATCTGGGAGGTTATTGAACTAATTCTCCAACAATCAAAACAAGGAACAACTGTGACTTGGAGTTAAGGGACTCAAAAACCTCTTCTTTCTGCAAAATCAGCAGCCTGTCAGCTGCAAAGAATTACAAGCATTTTCAAAGATTTCAGCAGAAAAGAAAACATTAATAAAACGATTAACAGATTTTTCCCCCACTCTTAATATGTTTAACACTCAACACCTTTGCTTACCTTTCAGCTTAATGTCACTAGTTCATTTGTTTTTATAAAGACTGCTACAGGATATTGTGGTATAAAAATAGTTTACAGGGAGGCCTGTTTGGGAAGATCTCAATATACTGAGTAGCTGACTGATATGGAAGTTGACTACAAGCAAAACATTGTTCATTACCTGATGGAGAAGAGGCCAAGCTTTTAGCCTACCACAGGCCATGTTGGGAGTTTATCAGAAACCTAAGGCATGTGTTTAATTTTCATCCTGCTGAACAGCTTACATCTCCATTGCAGCGGTAGGGATGGGATGCCCTATTCTTGACAGTGCTCCAGGTATGCTGTTGAGCCCAAAATATTGTGTTCTGTTCAGATGTCCACTGAGGTCAAAACTCAAACCCCTCAGTGGCAAGATTTTCTTCTTCACAGTTTCCAACTTCAGGTTGAAGTTTGCTCTGACCAAGCTCTCTTCTCACAGCTGAAGTGAGAAAAAACCTCTACAGTTAAAGCTATGCTCTAGTTTTGGATTGTTTTCTATGACATGGTATAAACTGTATAGAGTTACAAAATAATTGAACATTTTAGATACACTCAGAACATGTTAGGGCCATCTATGCTTTTAACAATTAGAAATGACATGGATGACTGATATGTTGAGCTGTCTATCTGTTCAATAGTTAAAAAGATCTTCACTGCTTTGGTAATTTATATTACTATTTGGGCTCATCTCTTTTATATGAAACATGGAAAAAAGTTAACATGTCTCTAATTATATTTTGAACCCTTACTAAGAGTTGGAAACAGCTTTAGTGTTCAATTAATGCAGTAGTCAAAACATTGGATTATGTTTTATTAGGTTTTAGTGCTATTATGAAGCATAGAAAAGAATACAAACCTTAGTAATTTGCCAGCATCTGCTCTAAAAATGCCAAAATCTTAAAAATTTAAGAGAGCTTTCTGAAAACATTCATTCCACTGTACAGTGAAATTATTGCCTAAAGGTAAAGTGATGTAGCAGAGTTATTGCAAGAAAAACACATGTGGCACATTACTCACATTGGTAAAGTACTGGAACGTACCTTTGATATGTGAATATCCCACTGACTTCAATAGGTCTATTTATATGCTTAAAACTAGGACATTGTTAAAGTACGTTGCTGATTTGAAGCCACAAAAATCAACTCAGACTCAGGGGCATGACATCATAAACTTAAATGTTACATGTTATAGTAATTCAGAGTGAGGTTTACCTGAATAAATGTAAACCTTTACAATGTAAGCATTGACATCTGAGCTAATTGTTTAGAGTACCAAAAGTACCTATTTCCTCTTCAGTTATGATAAAAGGTGCATGAGGAGGTTATTAGCTAAGATATAGACATCTCCCACTACAGGTAACTGAAGTTAGATGAGATTAATGTCATTCTTGTCTCTCTTTTCTCTGTTATCCCCGATTTCTTTAAGACCTGATGTAAACTAAGCATTTGTCTCTTTTGAGCTAATAAGACACATTGAAGTGCCTGCCTGTCTGAAGTTAGATCAAAATCTATTCCCATAAGGCAAAAGCCCTAATATTATGCTAAAAAGAATCCACAGAAGCCCACGTGTTTGTTTTCAAAGTGTTAATGATCTTCAATTGGCAGGAAGCACCTGATTTCCCAGGAGCTGGATGATATAAACCATTAGGAAAAGAACTGCAGAAACAAGACATGGAGAACAGACATTTTATTACTTCATCTGGGTTTCCCTGGTTCTTTATTTGTTATGAAGTTATGTTCTACCCCTTGCTTATGAATCCAACTTCAAATTTTACTGATTATATCTAAGTCCAATTTGAAACCTGATTCAGTAATGTGAACTGGCTTTAGTGGAATTTAAAGCAAGCTTCTGTGGTTTAACTGTTGAGTGTTTCCACAGAGAAATCCAGTGCTTACTGTAATGCCTAAAAGAATTTGGAAAATCACGATTTTCTAGCAAAGGGCTTAATCTATATGATGAAAGTCTTACCTTGTGATAATCTCAGGATCATTTCTTAGTTTCTGTAGTAGCAAATCCTACCATTACCTGTCTACGTACATCAAAGAAAATGCCCACAACGCTAAAAGAATTATTTAAATCCAGAAGAGTTAAACCTGTGCATACCAGAATGCAACATTCTTCAGCTAATACAACTGACATCATCTGCAAAACTAGAGCTACGCATCCAAATGAGCTCACAAAGACAGTTAGTGAAGGACTGTGGAAGAAAACCTCTTCAAAGTAACTAGTCTTTCTTCAACCTCTTAATACTTAAAACACCTACAAAAGATGGCTTTGGCATTAATTTTTCTGGTGTTTCTAAAAATCATGGGCTGAAAAAGAGATATGGCATATACAAACGTTTTTATGTTCCCTGATTAGAGTTCTGCAGGAGATAACTTAAGTCACCATCTGTAACTCTAAGAGCTGACAGCCTTTATCACTTTGCTTCTGCTAATATTCCTCTCCTATAATAACTGCCCTCTTCTCTCCAACTGGCTAATTGACTATTGCAGTCAAGCTAAGAATAGAGTTGTTATTATTCTCAGCATGTATTTAACTTGCTTCGACTTGAGCACTAAAAAAGACTTGCTCAACACCCTCATTTTTCCTCTCTGTATCAAGAGTTCTGTTGTTTTTCTCTGCAAATATTTTTCTCTTATACCCCAATTCTGCTGTGGATGTAATAACACAAGTTTTGCACTTGATTCATTTAGTGTAGGGTGCTGTCAGCGTAAGACTTTGTTTGCCAAACAAGCATGTTCTGAGGAAAGTAATTAGAAGTGTACAGTATTTTTGAGGCTGAATAGTGAAGTTGCAAGTGCCCGAGCCCTTAGTTTCTCCTCCATATGGACTTGCATCTTCTCTAGCTTTTAGTAATAGACATGAATAAATTCACCCTATTAAAGGAAAATAAAATTTGGTCCAATCTTTACCTGACTTTAAGTTAAAAACTAGTAACATTTCTAAATTTTTCAGAATTTTATTCCAATTCAGAGAACAATACTGAGTTGGAGTTGATTGGAGTTAA
Organism: Pseudotriccus pelzelni; assembly: GCA_035584735.1. NCBI lineage: Eukaryota > Metazoa > Chordata > Aves > Passeriformes > Tyrannidae > Pseudotriccus > Pseudotriccus pelzelni. The sequence continues at coordinate 103,459,170 of JAWMRA010000113.1, forward strand.
GGAATGAGTTAATAGAGAATTATAATGAATCATCAAAATTTAATGATTATGGGATCCATTTGTTTTTTCATGTCTTGCCAGTCTTTCTTGAATACCCATTTCTGATTCAGATGATGAAGTTCAAATGTAACTGAAATAATGGTATGTTTGAATACTATTAATGAAAAAATAGGCTAATTTTTATTCATGGTTTTGTTATGTTTCAAAACTTTCTAAGACTTCTGATCGCATTGCTATAATATTGATTCAAATTTAAAACACCCTTAATTTGAAGGCTTTAAATTCAGCATTGAGGATTTTATAATTCATTACTCCAGGAGCTTCTATGAAGTCTGGTTCCAGATCTAGATGTAAATGAATCATAAGTCCTCAGAACATAATCCTTTACCTTTGTGGTAAACATCTTTCACTCAGACAACTATGTTCACCTTTCTTAAATTTAAAGCTTCACAGCATAAACAAAGAAATAATAATTTTCTCAGCTAAAGTGTCAGGAGTGGTGAAAAGCCAGTTTATTGTAGAAAGATGTAAGCTAGTGAATTAAGATAATTTAAAGACATTTTGGACATAGTTGACAACTTCGGTTATGCTATTACTAATAGGTAATAATGATTATTTGATTATTTGATTCTTTTCATGAAACAGCAGAGAGAAAGTTACTGTTCTGGCCTTCTTGGAGCAGGGAACTGCTTCTCAGCCTCATGTATTTCTGGTGAATGCCCCACCATCAGATTATTGAGCAGCAGCTGTGTAATTTTCCTTTTGGGAGTTGATTAGGCTTGTAAAAATAACATTGTTTGGGGGAAAAAAAGCACCGTTAAATATGCACCCTTTCATTAGGATATTCACCTGGAATATAGCAAATCTGTGTTCATGTTTCATGTCATATATGTTTTACACTGGAATCCTGTTATCCTGTGCCTCAAGACAATGGGGCATCAGCCAGACTCGTGATCTCTGCAGTTTTTGTCAAATAATAATAAAGTCTGAAATAGGTTTTTTTTGACATTGTGAAGCTTTCCATAAGTAATTCCTTCCAAACCTTCAAATTTCCATAAAAAGTAAGGTTTTGAACATTAATCTTTTCCAATGAAAACCCGTGTAGTCAAAAATTCCTGATCAGTTCTATTGCAGTTTCCTCTTCAAATTCTCATAAAGAAAAAAAACACCTCTTCCTGAAGAATTATAAAATACAGCTAACCAGTTTTTAATCTAATCTGGCTTGGCTTTCAGTATCTAAATAGTACAAAGTTTGCTATTGTATGTTTCTGAGAGAATTATGAACTGTGGTTTTCCTTAGCTAAGTGAAAGGATGTCTTCCTTAATTTAGATTTCCCTGGCATGTCCAGCAAACAATGATTCATGAAAACCTTATTTTAAATTCTTTTTTACAGAAAGGTTTCCTTTGCTCTATACACAGGGAGAAAATTGACCACAAGCTTGTCTCCTGCAAATGTGGTTTCCTCATCATATCACTCCTCCAGCAGGGGACAATGCCTTTTTCATTCCAGTAACAGGCAGGTTAACCAGAGAGGAAAGTGTGTCCAAAACTGATTAAAAAAAAAAAGAAAAAAAAAGAAAGCTTTTGAAAATATCAGGAAACAACCTTGCACATAACACATGTAGTTATTTGATGAGAACTTTTGTAGATTTTGCATGTTCTTAATTTGGGCCACCTTACTGGCTACCACAGGTTGGGTATCAGGATGGATATCTGAAGAGTTACTAAACAATTTTAACATTTGATAATCTTACCCACTTATTTAAAAGTAAACTCTATTTTCTGAAAAAAAAAAGTTTTTATAGAGAAGGATCTAAATAATAAATAATAACAATTCATTGTATGTCACACCATTCATGACAATGAACATAATTACAAAAAATGAGGCATGTAGACTGCAGCTATGTAGTCATTATTCTAACAGGGAAAAAAAAAGGCTTTTCAGCACTAAACAAATATTTCAAGGTTTCATACAGACAAATATATTTCATGTGATCCAAAACTAAATATTTAATTTTATTTCGGTGTTGGTTACCTCAGTTGTTTAACGTGAGTTCTCTTTAATTTAGGTCACTTTCTAAAGAGTAATCCTTAATATTATTTTTTAAATCCCTCTTGCCTCTTCCTTTTGTTTCCATAGTTATTCCCTGAATTTTACTTTGATTCCTAAGTACGTTTGATACTCCTTAAAATCAATTTTGGGGTGAAATTGGTATTTTACTGAAGCTACACTGATCCTTTGAGTAGTTTCCCTGAGTAAGTCTAACAGTCTGTTATCTTTCACTAGTGCCAGCTTTCACTAAAGAAACAGCAGGATCTTTCAATTACATATATAAAATGTCCAATTTTCCTCTTGTTTACAAGAGCTTTTTATTGAATTTTGTGAAATTCTACATTTCACGTGGAAAAATCATGTCGTTTAATGTCACAGTTGCTATGTATGGATACTAATTTTCCTACAAATTTTGGTATTGCTGTTGTACACATCCAGATTTAGTTACAGAAAGCACATTGTGACATGTTCACTATTTGCAATTTAAAAAAATGAACCATAGTGCCTTGTCTAAGCAGCTTAAGAAATACTAGCAATCTTTACACTCAGTCACTCATGATCTACAGACAACAGCTCTTATCTCTGGAAGAAAAATCTCTTTCTCCTCAAGGAAGAGGATAAATCCGAGTCATCTGGTCTAGTTGGCGCCAAAGTTAAGAAGAGATATTGGAAAGATTATCAGCCTATAATTGGGGATTTATAATTACCTAATTAAAAGCCAAATCTTCTCAGGTCCAGACCAAGCATTTCCATTCAACCAAGTAACAGGTCCGAGTAACATGCACTAATTGGAGGGTCCAGCTGATGAAGGCTGTAATCTGGAGGGTGGTCTGGTTTCTTCCGGTCATTCTTAATGAGGTTACAGCACTGTGAGGCTACTGTGCCCATTGCTTTGGTGTTGAAGAGTGACAGAATACTCCTTGTCTTACTGTACTCCTCTTGGAAGTCTCAGTCACTTGATACTGTACCTGATAGACCGGAGAGGTTATGTTTCAGGTGAGGTAATGACTCTTAAATTTATAGGGCGTGAATTCCAGCAGTGTTGTTGAGGGGATTATAGCAATCAAATCTAGGTTGAGGACTGTAAGGAAAGCCATCTGTTGTTTGTATTTTGAATCTGAATGCATAAAAAACAGGGGAAATCAATCATCTGCCAAAAACTTTGACTTTATAGCTAAGAGTAAACAGCTTCCTCAGCAAAAATTAGGCTTTTTGGTAAGAGGAAAATCCAGCTATTGATTTATGTGGCAAGATGTCAACTGTTTAATCCTATCAGAGAACTTTAATTAGATACGTGCTCCTTTGCTATCCTTGTCCCAGGGCTACTACTGTGTACCGCATTGACCGGCATTTGGATTTGCTGATGTCAGCATGGCACAGCCGATTTGCAACATGCAATGTCACCACTTACAAAACCACTGCAATTGTGCCAAAAAGCTATTTAAGCCTAAATAATTTGATTTCTAGTCAAGTTTTAAATTAAAAAAAAATTAAAAATTTATAATTATAGTTGTACTTTATGGTCCTTAGAAGTATATTATTACACAAACACACAAATAAAGGCTAGAAGGTGCAACACAGATGTTTCAAGGCCTGTATTAGAGAGTCCAATCATTATTCTCAGTGGAAGTTCTCTGCATGAAGTGGAGATTTGCTGGAGTGATAAGAAAAGTAGTTGAAATCTATCCATAGCATTTGAGACAGAGCTGCAAAGTTGTACACCTCTCTTTTCAAAATGGTTGTCAGATGATAGAGATCATGTCAGCCAAAATTTATACATAGGAAAAACATTTTCTCTCAAAAAGAAAAGATGCCCTTGCCGCCTCTATTTTCCAGAAGATTTTATCAGATTGCATATAGAAATTTCATTAGATTCTCAAATGTGTCAAAAGAAACTTTAATACCAGCAGCTAAGTCTGATCACCTCACTGCCTCGCACTGCAATCCCAACTAATTATTCTCTTCCTTCACTTTTACAAATAAATTTAAATAGGGTCTTTCTCTACTCATTCAAACAACAATGAGGAATGAGTGAACAAATCTCAGCATCACATCAGATGAAACTTAAAGGGTGTTATTTACTGAAATCCTGATCGTAGAAGGATTTCTTTCAACCAAAGTTTTGATCAAGAAGCAGTTAATATGTATATCAGTTGCTATTAAGGCTTATATTCTGACAGACTTGACTAAGAATATCCTAGGTGGAGTGTTTCACTAGTGTGGTTTTGCCCTACTTTGGATCAGAGGCGGGAAAGCAGTTAATTCTCAATGGATGCCAAGCACTTTTTGATCCTTTCTTAATTTGGCAGTAAGGGTAATCTAAAATATTGAAAGATCACGTTGTCAATAAATGAACAAAGATGTGAAACCTGAGGCATAAATGTGAACAAATACTTTCAAAAAGGGGAAAAAATTAAACTTTGCATTTTAAGGCAGAGAAGATGGAAAGCCTTTGCTTTGAAAGGTGAGCACTGAAAATCCAGGGATAGATTTGACCTTGGAAGCGATGCAAAATCATTTAGTAGTCAGACAAATAACAGACTTTCTTCAGACTATGCCATTCATGTATCTGTGGTGTCTGAGCATATTCAAACAACAGGACATGGAAAACACTTCACAGACAAACTGAAAGGACTGCAGCAGTTCAGGTCGTAGATAAGGCAAATAAACCAGAGTGGGAGTAATAAAATTACATGAAAATGAAGAAAGACTTTACAAAATTTAATTAATTTTTCAGATTCCCTGCCTTTTCTCCAAGACGTGATTGTCCATTTTTTGTTCCATCATTACAGATGCTATCCCAGTCCTCTCAGTACCCTGACTCCCTCAATGTCCTTCTTGGTCCCCTGTCATGTATCCAACTTCTTCACGTCCTGGCTTTGGGATTGCACCTGCATTTATCAAATAGTTATCTTCCAGATTTGGCAACTGCTTCCAGATGTGATCCCCCATTTATTAACATTGGATATGTGCCAGCTCATTTCTCCCATCTTTTGGTGAAAGGACACAACCAGCTTTCTCCCAGAGGAAACAATGCTACAAGTGATAAAACAATGCACAGCAAAGCATGTTCCAGCCAGATAACATGAACATTAATTATGCCAGGTTTAGTTTCCTCTGACTAGGACAATTCTCCTGGTGCCATATCTTAGCATAGGCATCACACATGCTCAGAGAGATGCTGTAAAAAGATAATCTTGGAAAACTGTAACATTATTTCATATTCTTACCCCAAATTAATGACTAGGACTTAAAGTCACCTGGCGTCCAGAGAAAATCCATAGAACCATGGAATGGTTTGGGTTGGAAGTGACCTCAGAGATGATCTCATTCCAACCTCCCTGCCATGGACAGGGATACCTTCCACCACTAGACCAGGTTTATCAAAGTTTCATCCAGCCTTGCCTTGAATGCTTCCAGGGATGGTGCAGCCACAATTTCTTCAGACAACCTGTTCCAGTGCCTCACCACCTTCACAGTCAAGAATTTCTTCCTTATGTCTAATCTAAACCTAACCTCTTTCAGTCTAAAAACGTTAAGAGAGCTAACATGAGAAATCCCATACCAAATGAAGGTTGATCAAATGATAAAGCAAAGCACAGTCTAACAGATAATGTCAAACAACTTTATCATTTAGGGATATCACTGAAGTTCTACTGTATATTAGAAATGGCTTGCAGAAGTAAGATTGAAGGACATTTTTCTCCAGACATTGTTCTCTCTAAAAGCAAACAGGAAAAAAAAGATGCACTTTGTAAAATGGAGCATAACACTCGAACCAATTATGGGAATTATTTTCAGAAAACACTATTCAGATGCAGAGTGGTGGGTTTACCTTGGTGCTGCCAGATGCCCACCAAGATGGTCTATCACTCCCCTCCTCAAAACAAGAGGAGGAGAAAACACAATGAAAAAGCTCATGGGTCAAGATAAGGACAGGGAGATCATTTACCAATTATCATCACAGGAAAAACAGACTCAAATTAGAAAAAGTAATTTAATTTATTTTCACTTAATTACAGAGTAGGATAGTAAGAAATAGAAACAAAACTAAAAGCACATTCTTCCCACACCCTCCTCTCCTTGTTTCTAGGCTTGACTTCCCTCGTAACTCTTTTACCTCCATCCCCAGAGTGGCACAGGAGGATGGGCAATGGGAGTTACAGTCAGTCCATAATGCTTCATCTCTGCCACTTCATCGTCATGCTCTGGTTCAGTCCTTCATGACATTCTCCAGCATGTAGTCCTTTATAAACTGCTCCAGCATGGGTTCTTTCCACAGGGTCCAGTCCTTCAGGAACAGACTGTTGTAATGTGGGTCCCCCATGGGCCACAGGCCCTGCCAGCAAACCAGGCTCCACAGTGAGCTCTTTTCCATGGGCTGCAGAAACCTTCCTTTGCAAGGAATCCTCCATGGGCTGCAGTCTGCATGTCTGCTCTGGCATGGACCTTCAGTTCAGGAAGGACATTGAGGTGCTGGAGCAGATCCAGAGAAGAGCAACGAGGCTGGTGAAGGGACTCGAGCTCAAGTCCTGTGAGGAGAGGCTGAGGGAGCTGGGGTTGTTTAGTCTCTACAACTCCCTGAAAGGAGATTGTAGCCAGGTGGGGGTTGGTCTTTTCTCCCAGGCAATCATCAGTAGGACAAGAGGGCATGGTCTTAAGCTCTGCCAGGGAAGGTTTAGGCTGAATATTAGGAAGAAATTTTTTACAGAGAGAGTAATCGGATATTGGAATGGGCTGCCCAGGAAGTTGGTGCATTCACCATCCCTGGAGGTGTTTAAGATGAGACTGGATGTGGCACTGAGTGTCATGGCCTAGTAACATGGTAGTGTTGGATCAAGGGTTGGACTTGATCTCAGAAGTCTTTTCCAATCTGGTTGATTCTATAATTCTATGGTTCCTGGGCTGCAGAGATGCAACCTATTTCACCATGGTCTCCCACAAGAGCTGAAGGGAAATCGCAGCTCCAGCACCTGGAACACGTTCTCCCCCTCCTTCTGCACTGACCTTTGTGTCTGTAGGCCTTTTTCTTTCATATTTTCTCACTCCTTCACAACTGCTAATGAGATTTTATATCCCTTTCTTAAATATGGTAGAACATTGGTGCTACCAAAATCACTGATGGGTGCAGCTTCTGCCAGTGGCAGGTCCATCTTGAAGCTGGCTGGAACTGGCTCTCTGTGACCTGGGGGCAGTTCTGGTGTCTTCAGTCTGACAAAACTGCAGCTACCTCCCCACTACCAAAAGTTTAGTACATTAACCTAGTACAAATAGTATAGGTTGGTATGTTAAAAACCCCAAATTAATCCAGCTAAGCAGCATCAGAGGCTCACAAAAAGCCTGACAATTTTAAAACAGTTTTAGTATTTTCAAAGCTTATTTGAAAATTTCCAATTTTCAATAGGAAAAAGATTTTTTGCTGTTGTTTCTGTTTTAGAAATGTTTGCTAGTATATGTAAAAATAATTTTTAACAATGTTAGCATAAAAATTAACTACTCTACAAATGAACTGTGAGGATTTTTTCTACACAGCTCAGACTTTTCTTCTTGATTCTTAGGAGTGACAATCAGTTAACAGAATTCACTTAGAGATTATTTCTTTTTCCACTAAGTATAATGAATCTCCAGTTCTTGCTTGTTAATTTTTCTATTATGTATTGATTGTTGGGTGTTAATTTCCTTTTAGTTTAATATTAATTAATCTTTTAGTGATCTCTCATTTTTCTACTGGTCCTGCTAGTTCAGATAGTTCTAATAGGTGACAATGGTGTGATGAAAGTAGTATGTGAATATCAAGTAACTGCAAAATCTCTAACTTAGTTGCAGTTGTAGAAATAGTCCAGAAAAATGTTCCATTTTGCAAACATTCAAATAAAAAAAAATGGATAAGTCTGTAGGAAAAAATGGGTTTCATTTGAATTACTAATTGATCTTAATGGATCTGGAGCCTAACATTAATAAAAACACGATATATACTTGTGAACAAATCTGTTGTGAAAACTTTACTTGAAAACATTGCCTCACAAAAATTCTGACAATGGAGAAAAGGGCAGAACCTCCATGCATAAAAGTATTTGTTGTTGTATTCATAGTACTGACTGATAATTAAATTGGGTTTGCAACAGATGGGAGGAATGTAAGTCAGTTTGTGGCAGAAGGCAGACAAGCTAACTAATGAGAAATCACAAAATTGTACTGCAAACAGTTGACTGAGGTGAGTAAGTGAGATGCGTCTGTTATCCAAACTGTATTTCAGTTAAAACTGTGAATATTTTCACAGAAGAATTGACAGTACCCTTCAGTTACTCAGGCATAATGGTAGTATTATTTCTGATGTCCTCCAATATAACTCAAAGGGGCTAAATGAATCTGAACGTGAAAAGTGATTAAAAAATATGAATTATACTCAGCCCAGGTAGGAAGGATCAAAGGAATATGATAATGGGTCTGTAAGAACTGATTAAAAAATAAGTATGTGTAAATAAACTTTATAATATTTTGCCAGAATGTGAACTGGTGATGGAACTGGTTACTGATACTTGAACTGTAAAAAGTAATGCTTGTTCTGTGGAAAGAGTGAGCCTTTTTCTTGAAATGCTAATTAAATTATATGTATTTGAACAAAGGAAGGCAGTTTTATAGTTCACAAATAGCCTTATAATGTAAATATCAAAGAAGTGTGGGCCTATTTCTCTATCTACGTGGACATAAAACTGGAGTGATTCAAGAGGGTGATAGCAAGAAAAACTCCTTGACAGTGAGATGTATTTAATGATTCCCTGATTATTTGGAAAATGCCCTATTTCATAGCAAGCATTTGTGGAATGATTTATGGAAGAGGTCTGAGGATGAAAGTTGAAGCACTTGGAAGTCAAAGCTATCTCCAGCTCAAGACAGGGATACATCACTCTTCATCCTGATTTATTGTAGGGACTAATGGTACATTGGCCTCTTACCACTCCTGCTAGATGAAATATGTTTGTTCAAGAAAAGTACCAGATGTACCACACCAAATAAAGGCTCTGATTAGATCGTTTGACATTCAGAAATGCCAGGGGTGGTCATCATGCGTGTTCTGGTTGTGGTTGCCAGGCCTATTGAAAGCACAGAACAGAGTCACCCTGTGGATCACTGGTCAGCACGCTGCATTTCGGAAGTTGAGCCTGCAGGGATCAAATGTGCAACAGATGTTGCAAGTGCCCAGCTAGGTGGGCTCACCACATCTGTGCCAGATGTCCTGTGTACAGTCTATCTGATGTTGTCTTCAGATGAAGTCCCTCATCATCTTACAAGTTTACAACTGTTTTCAGATCCTATTTTTAAATTAGTTTCCTTCTGATCTACACTTCAGCAGTAAAGAAACATTTTAAAAACTAGGGATTTAGAAGGCCTACTAGAACCACATCTTTCTAACTGTCTTTTACTGTGTGAAGCTCCCTGGTCAATTCTTTGATTTTATTGGAAAATCTGAATAAAAAGAAAATATCCACATAGAGAATGATGGTAGAAATATTCAGCTTCCACCTGGAACCTGGCATGGATTCAATTGATAGTCCTTCATTTTTGTTCTTTTTTATATATGTAAGCGGGATGTTCATCAAAGTGTCTCCTATGAGTCCTTTTGAATGTCTACAATGACACAATTTCCACAATCATACAGTTCTGCATGATTCTAACAGAATACAAAAATGGTTGGGAAAGTCAGGTTTCTTTCCCAAATGAAAAGCACAGTGATAGTGATAAATTGGATGCATTTGAAGTCAGAAAATTCAAAGACCAAAACAGATGCATTTTAACATCTGGGTTGTTCAAATAGAGGACAATAATACAGAACAAACGACAATAGAAAATATTTTGATTCTTCATCACCTGTTTCCTAAAGAGATTTGCTGCTAAATCTACCTAAACTTTACTGTCACTTACAGAGTAAAAACATATATATTTTAAAGATAACATATTATCCAATTGCTTTATCAGTCATATTCATCAACTATATGGCTGTGAAATGGATTTTTCCATACAAGTTTTCCCTTGGCAAAGAGCAAGCCAAGAGAAATGGACTTGCCAATGTAAATTTAACTGCAGGGTTCTAAGAAAATTAGTAATAACCAGGAGAATTCTAAACTATTTAGGTTAACAAAGGTCTCCTATACCTAGATCTAATACAACATGAAATAACAGTTGACTTTATATTTATGAGACAGAGTGTAGACAAAGGGACCATTGCTTACCAATACCATAAAGAAAAATATATACGCACTTGATTATAAACTTCAATGAGATGTTGTTTAAAATATGAGTTGAGTGGAAGCAGAAGTATACATGAATCATCTGGTGTGGCTGAATTCCCCCATTCCATTTTATTTAAGCAGCTTTACTGTGCCAATGAATTGGGAAAATACCAGGAATGTGTATAAATTCCAGACTTAGACTTATGTCTCTCAAAATCTCTGGAATTACTGACTCATTATCCAGACCATTATCTTTCAGGCTTGTTTTCACGGAAGCTTTTTTAATACATAGCTGGTTTAATAACATAAGATTTAAGGCAGCATTGATAAACAGCCTGACCACAGTTCTACTGATCAGCTTTACAGCTTTCCACGTTACTGTGGGGCTGTCGTCTCATCTGTGTGGGGAAGGTGGCCAGCAGCAGCTGTGTGTGGCACAGAGACTCCCATCATACCCTGTGAGTCCAGCTCTGGGAATTTCTGCCCCTCCTAAAAGTTAAAGATTGTTTATTTTATATAAGGCAATGAAGAACGTGAAACAGAGAGCGAGCATCTGAAAGTCTTTCATTTACTAAAGCCTTATAAATAAGAACACACAGCATTACTCTCAGTCCGTCAAATGAGTTAAAAGCATCTTTTTTCAGATATGTATTTTTCCAATTAGACTATTTGAGTGTTTGAATGTTGTTAATGTTGGCATTTAAATCGAATAAGAAACAGGAGATGTTGCATTTATTAAAATAACAGACTCAGAACAGAACAGCAGACTCTGAAGCAGATATTTTTTGATACTTCACCCAAAAATTAGTAACACATACAATATTTTGAATGTTTTATGAGGGCCAACTGGTTAGTATTAAAGAATCTTAAAAAAAAACAACACAAAATCCCACACCAACCCCCCCCCCCAAAAAAAACAAAACAGCTAAGGAATCTGTCTAGACTTTGTCTGATTCCCATCTCAAGTGTGTGCCTTGGCCTTGCTAAAGTCAATTGTTCTTCCCTCCCATCCTTGGTTTCCATGCAAAGAAAACACAGGTGTGCTGAACCAGGATGGAGTGGACCAGGATGAAGGAGTAAAGGTTCAGCAAAAGTTCTGGCAAGGTAGGTATTGCCAAGGTCTTGCAAAGACATGCGGCTTGCTTTTCTTGGTAAGGGGGATTTTACTTGGTTTTTTTAGTGTAAAGACTTGTAGTTGTTACATTTCCTTGGAAATGTTTATCTGCCCTTCCTATGATAAGTTCTGCTTTCTTTCGTTGTGGGCTGGTGAAAAGAGGCTATTCTAAAGAATTGGTCTTTATGTCTTTATAGTAAAAGGAATGCAATAAAGCAGATGAGAGCAAGCCCTCTCACAGAGCATGTTCATTCTGGGTGAAAAGAGAAAAAAAAGGAGTGATACAAGTTTTTCTTTCTTTCTGGGAATACTCTGGGAAACCAGTTCATAGCACACGTACCAGCTTTGACCCTTCAAGCAGTATGGACAACTGGAGGGTGTCAAATCCCAGAGAGTGTGTTGCCTTCCAGGGTAGCAGGTATTGGGATATTTTGGATGAAGAAGATGAGCATCTAGGTTCCCAATAAAATTATAAAGACCCTTACGTACCTTTAGTGAATTCAATGGGTCTCCATCTGAGATGAGAACCGTCTATCTGTTTAAGATCAGAGGTAAGATTTTAGGCCTAAATATAATTATGTTCTTTTACACCCCAGTTGATATTTTTTCCAAGAGATCCAAGCAAAATATATGTCTTTATGCTCCCAGGTAGCTCTTTCAGGAAAAGAGATCTCAGATTTATTCAGGCAGGATAATTTTGACTACTCTGTCAAGAAAAGTGTTTGTCAGGTCAGCTCTGTATTACTTTGTGAAGAATAAAAGGCTGGAGAAAAGGCATATGAGAAAGAAATGGGGACATATCTCTTTTGAAGTACAAAAGCAGTATGTTTTGAAAGTCATGTTTGAGGCTGTTGTTGTGGCTGCTCGTGTACCTCCACAGACGAAGCCATAATACGGAGGAGTCAGCATTAAAAATTGTCTTCAGAGCCCACTGTAACCAAGCATTTCATTGTAGAAGAAAATGAAAGGTTTGCTTTATTTAAAGCAGCAACATGTAATTTTTTAAAAATTGCATAATCAGATCACAAATTTTTAGCATAAGACACTGCAATAATTAATCCAATTTGAAGGCAATTATTGCCATAAAAATTAAGCATCTTCACAGCAATGCAAACGCTTTTTTTAAAGTCAGACCCTGGGACCAGTCTGCTAGCAAATAATGTTCTGTGTTGCAGGTAATGCTCTAACAGTTTGCAACCTGTCTCCTAGTCTTGTCTTCAACACCACTTTGAAATAACAATACTGGCAGAGAGCAAAGCCAGCATGTTAATCATTGAGGCATCTCCTTTGTTCAAATTCTGTGTCTTGTAATTATATTTTACTTGACTATATTTTACTTATGAGCTTTTATCACAATTTCTCTACTTTTCAAATAGGGAATGTTCTTCTATTTTTAAGTACCCTTTTTCCAATGTGTTTCTTCCATTATGATGAATTTCCCCTATATATTTAGTTTTCTGCATTGTTTGGTTTCCTTCTCTCTGCTTTCCTGTTGTGAAATATTCTTACATTCCTATGCTTTTAATGCCTCTGGGTGGTTAGTTTGCAACAATTGTAAGCTCCAAATGGAGCTCTCTGAGAACATCATCTCTATTGTGAGGTAAAAACCAGTAGTATTTTGAAGGGGCTGCTTTCAGTATGGTGCACTATTAAATAAAGATATTTCCCTTGATATAACTTGAAGGATTTAAGTTTAAATCCTTTTTAAAAGGATTTAAATTTGCACTTTAAAAGTGGGAAGTGCAAAGTTAAGAAAGACCTAACTTTGTGTGAGGGAGGAAAAAGTAAAGGCAAAGTGAGCCCACTTGTAGCATCCTGAGAAGAAAGCACACATAAAACCACACATCAAAATTTTCCCAGTTAAAGCAGCTGCCTCGGTAAAACACCTTAAGTGTGTCAGAGCAAGAGACAGAGTTCCCTCAGAGCTGCCCCAAAGTAGGAAATAAGTTCCCACAGGAACAAAGAGTTGCAACAAACCTCACCACCTCCTGCTGGAAAAGCAATCTGCCCATCTTTGACCTTACCCTGACTAGTAAAAGCATAAAGGTGTATTCTACATTGGTCATTGCACTTGATTATTGCCTGGGAGGGAGAGGAGTAAACAAATATATGATAGATGTTAGTCATGTCCTAGTGCACCCTGGCAGGGACTTAGATACAGCAATGGTGAGTCTGACTACTGAATGTGGAGTAGGAAAGGGGTTGTAACTGCTTTACCTTTACACAGGCTTAATCACAATTAACATCTTTCTTGTGCAATATGAAATGGCCTGGCCAGGGTCTTTATTCACTTACAGCACTTTGACATGAAGGTAGTTCCTTTGATGTCAGGACAATTGTTATGATCTTAGACTGGCTTGAGCAAAATAAAAGTCAGTCCCTGGCTTCTGCAAATACAAAAATAGAATAATGATGCTAATTATTCCTTTATTTTTAGTAAATGCCATTATCCTGAGGGTTGCATGAAACTAAATTAATTCCATAAAGAATGAGCTGCCATAAGGAGTCAGGTAATGCCTTTGTGAAACTGGTAGCCAAAAAGCAGCTGTTGCATGTGGGTTAGGATGTACAGTTTAGGGTTTAACAAAGGTTGAAATCCAAGTGCTCTTTGTTGTTTGGTATAATCATATGAATGTGTGTGCGTGCATGTGCTGTCATGAGGGGGAAGAGGGGAAGAAACCCAAGCACCAAAACAATACAGCAGAACCTTGAGAAGATGGAAGTCAAAATTTCAGCCAGGCCTTGCAGTATGATACCAAAGAAAAAATAAGAATAGTGCTATGGAGGGAGATTTGAAAATGTGAACAAAGAAAAATTCTGACTACATCCTCCATATTTCTCTCAAATCCTCCTTTCAAGAACACGTATACTGGTTAATTGCCATAAACAAAAATCAACTGCAATGGCATAACTGTGATCTATGTGATGGCTGCTGTATTTACCTTATCAAAATCAGACAGGAGAATAATAATCTGTTTAAAACTCACTGCTGAACACTAGGTTATTCACATTCTTGTTCTGCCTGGAAACATTTGTAAGAGAATATTTAAGACACGAATAACCTGCTTCCATTAATAAAATTGCTGGCAAGATATGAAAAAAACTAAAGATTACTTGATTACTCTGGTTAGGTAAGCTAAACAAGCACTGGTTTAGGTAATTGCTTTGTATATAGAAAGCTCTCCTGCCAGAACAAGGATTAGCCCATTAAAAATATTAAATAAGCTACACCTAAATGAATGCTTGCAAGGTCTATAGCATAGCAAATAAAGACACAATATACATATTCCTATAGAGAGGCATGTTACATATATATTACCCTAAAATTCACAGATCATTCAAACACATTTAAAATCAGGAAATTGAGATTTTAAAGTGAATCTCTTGTTGAATATGTCCAATAATTGGTGCATAGTTCCCCATATGACTGATATACTTATGAGCTCTCTTCTGGCACTGCTGGTAGTGTTGAAGTTCCTGCATGGTTTCCATATAGACTCCTTTTCATCCAAGCACTATTTTTGACTCAACCATCAAAATTCACTACAGAGCTGCAATCAGCCAAGAGTAAGTTATTCATCTTGTATGTTTGTGTTCGTTAAACTGTCTTTTATTTTTTGTAAGAAATAGAATAATTTTCTGAACTGGATGTTTTCCCTTAACAGTAGCAGTGAATTCTACCCCCAAGCTAAAGGTGTGTATCTGAGTCTCACTGTAGCCCCATTTGGAACAAGTCCTACAAACTACTGTTCACGACAGAGATTTCCAAATGTAAGTAATGTCAATGAGGTGGATAGGTTTACTGATGGAGATAAATTTGTGTTTGCATGGTCAGACCATTGGCTCGAGCCATTTGTATTGTCTTGCATTTTTATACAAAAATACAAAACAACTATTCTTCTTTATATGAGGAAAAAGTTTCCTGAAAATCAAAGTCTGTCATGTGAAGAAGAGAGGATGAACTGGTGTGAGACAAGAGGCCTGAAACAATTTTAAAGGAGTTTTTTCCTGTTTTATTAAGAAAATGGAATTAAACAAAACCACTGCTCACTGAGACTCTGCCTTTGACGGAAGAATTGACTTGCATCACACTCACACAAGATTTAAGCAGTGCCCAGCTCACTGAAAAGCACCACCAGCAACAAGACACTTCACATTTACATTCCATTCCCCCATCCTTTTGTATTTCAGGGCTCTTTTCCCTCCTGTCCTGTCTCGGAAAAGCACACACGAATTCTGGAAAAAAAATGCTTTTTACATGTTATGTAAATGAAAATATATTGATGGATATGGGTGCAGTCATAGGTTTGTATCAGGTTATGTTTCTTCTGAATTCACTTTTTGATGTTTCATCACAATAACCAATATTTCTAACCTTGGTTAGTTGGCTACCTTGTTTGCCAGCCTCAACAGGGTATGTTGCTGGGGGAATGTACAGAGGCATTCAGTTAGTGCGTTATGCTCCATATGCTTCCTCTACAGTCATGAGAGAGCAATAAACACCTCAGGAAGGCAATTCAAAGCATCAAAGTTAAAGTAGACACTTTGTTGTTTTGATCCAAACTGAATCACTCTGTAGACCTATAGACATCATGGGCTGTATCTTTGCTGACTACAGGAGGAGTTTAAACACTTAGCTCGTGTACAGCGTGGATACACATCCATAAGCATAAGTGTCTCAGTGAATCTCCTGCTGAATGAGTGAGGTGAAGAGGCATACCTCTCTTAGATCCCCCCAAACTTGCAATGTATTTGCATTCAGAAGGATTTTTCTCAGTTTAAGAACAAAGAAACTCGCTGTAAATTCTGTAATCTGCTGCTTTATTGTAATCCTTTGTTACATATAGGTTGTGGATTTAAGGCTCAAAGAAATCTTGAGAAGTAACAAGATTTTAAAAGTGGGGAGAAAGCTCAGTATATAAGCTGTTCTCTCCTTACTACAAACCTGACTTGGGGCAAATATGCCCTTGTTCGTCAATCCATAGCGTAAAGGAGTGAAAAGTTTTATGTGACACATGCAGGAATAGTTTTTATAGGGTGAGGTTAACCTTTCTCACCTAATAAGATGAGGTACTTTCTTCAGAAAGCAACGTTTCTTGGTATTGCTGAAAATCTGCTTTCTTAGGCATAATCCCTTCGGTTTCTCTGTTGAAGGCAGTGATGCAACTCATCACTGTGTAGTTGGTGCTCTATCAACAGGGCTGTGAACTGACTGGAAATCCTCAGGGCTTGTGTACAGACACATAGAGCAAAGCCTTTCTGCCATGTATTTAAACATAGATAGACTCCATCCCACATGTCATATAACCAATATTAGGACAAATGGTGTTTGAAATATTAAGTCTTGGTGAGAACTATGGTATGTTAGAATGAGCACAGCATGCTACAAACATGGCTGTATGATTTCTACAGGGGATATTAACTCAAATGCACCATTCCACTAATGCAGCTACTTGGCTTCCCAACAGGAGCTTGCCCTCAGATTAATACATAGGTATAATCTGTATGTGTCACTGGTTTCACAGGACAGTCTGCCTGTGTAAACTACAAGGTAAACTCTGCTGTGGATGAAGAAAAAAATAGCAAGTGTTAAATGTGCTTGGAAGATTACTCTTTTTTTTCTACTTACAATTATTGGAAATATAAAATCACTCTACTGCATGCTTGATGTGGAAAGAACATTAAAGAGAATTTTTAATATTCTTCAGGAGCTTTCCAAACTTGTCCACAACCCTTCAGATCTGAGATAAAAGACATTTTCTACCTGCTAGCTCCACTCATAGATGATCTTCTATGTTGTAAACTCAGATAATTTTGAGGCATTCTACCTTTACAAAGAAAATATTAAATCTCATACTTAATGACATTGGCCTCATTTTCAGTCTCAGATCCTTAGCTAGTATCCGCTGATGCGGGATTCATTAGCTTCTTTGAATGGCTTAAATTTACACCAGCTGAGGACCTGGCTCCTATTCTTGAAAATCCAAGTCAACACAAAAGGACTTTCCTCTCTGCCTCTTATAGGTCTTTCCAGTATTACAACTACTAATCCCAGATGTAGCTTGTGCTGCTGACAGATGTCCTCAATAATTATATTGTTGGGTCTTCTGCTTACTATGTTTAGCATGATACTGACATATGGCAATGCTGCCACGATACTGGGGCACTGAGCCAATGTTGTCATTTCCTATTTACAAAGTAATATGTTTGGGAACCAACACGAATTCAAATAGGAAGGAGCTTTCTGAGGAGGACCCCGCAGTCAGCGCTGGTTAGTGGAAGGCATAATATGTAAATGGAGAGATTAAGTGCTTTATTTTAATTAATCAATTACTTAATTAAAGGGGCAGGGCTGACAGCTGCATAATCACAGTTGGATCTTTGGAGGTTGAAACATTTTCTTTCTCTTTTCAGGCTCTCAACATTCATGTCACCTTTCATTTCTTTCACACCTTTTCCCACCCCAATGTCCTGCTGCTCGTTTTTCTACAATACTAACAAAGTCAGTCTCATCCTCAACATCCCTGCTGCCCACACATACTGCCTGTTTGGCATAATTTCTCTTTTTAACTATATGACCTCCCTTCTTCCCTTGTTTTCCACATAATTTCATATACAGCTGTAGATATTTTCTGCCTGTCTTGCCACTGCCTCAGTGGCTTTCCTGCTCTTTCAGTGCTCTGTTCCACAGTGTCACAATTTTCCACAAGGATAATTCAGCTATATCATTTTCTGTTTGATGGTCAAGGATTTTGTTTCTCTTCTTAACTCACTTCCATAAGGGATTCTCTACAGTGCAGCCTTTGACGTTCCTGGTAAGCAAAACAATTGAGGCTTAAAGCTTGTTTCAGATTGCAGGAGGTATGAGTGTTCAAATCAGGTGTCCTGCCAATCTCTTTTATTTACAAAGACTATACAAAGTTCTGTTTAACTGAACTTAGGAGGAAGCAAACTAGAGGAGACTTATTTCTGTTAGAAGAGATTCATGCCTTTTTCAGCCAGCACTTTACCCTCCAAAAAAGCATTCTTGAAAAGCTCTGTTTTATTTGCTTTGAGGACCAGGCTCTCAACATTTGTTTGGAGATTCACAAGTGTTTCTTTCCTAAGTGTTGTTTTCCCACCTCAGTGCCCTGCGCGCACATCTCTCCCAAGGCATTCCCCCAAATCCTTGTCAACCTGAACATCACAAGGGCACTGGTTTTGATGCATGTACTTTACAGGATGCTTTCTACAGATTTGGCCAACTGTTTGCAAAGTGTTTAACTTTATATTGCCTAAAAAGTCTTATGGGCTGGTGGTTGTAAGTGGGACTCAACTCAGACCGTAATTCTGAAACAAAATGGCCAAAGGCAAAGACTCAGGTAAGACAGGTCTTAGGGAAGAACCCCTTGCAATCAGATTTGGTTACCCATTACAACAGATCTGTCACTCACAACTACTAAGAGTATAGATACTTCTGTGAAGCAGAATATTCTTGCCTGGTATTACATATGCTGTTTTATCTCCAGCTCAGGCTTAAAGACAGAGAGGATACAGAAGATTGTAGGCTTTCTGGACGTCAGGCCTGATGCTGTCTTGACAAAATAACACAGAACTTCACACCGGTTCTTTATAAAGACTGAGAAAAGTTCATGGTTTGATTCAGAGGTTCTGCAGCTCACAAGACAGTTGCAACCTATGTTTTGTCTGCAAAGAGACCTGTTAATTCAACCATTTCTGACAGAGACCATCAACTATGAAAGCTGTAGCCAATATAGATATTTTTCAGTTGTACTGGCCCCTGCATGAAAAACTGGGCTCTCAGGGCCCGAAGTTGTCAGCCAATTAGGAGATGGAGCAGCCTGTCTTGCTGAGTTATTAACTAAGCTCCCTGGCTTTAGTCCAGAAAATCCTACATACCAGACTCCAGCTGGTTCTCTTGAATCCTGTCTCATTCCAGCAGCAAATCTGCTCCAAGAGCACCATACCTAAATCAAAGAGTCTGAATTTCATCCATTTATTTTTCAGATCAATCAACCACACCAATTGAAACTAGACCACTAGAAGTCTGACAGTCTACCCTGGAGAGCACAGGTAGCACAGATACTCCCTGTGACAACCACAGAGCAAGAGACAATTGCCCTTGTGCTGTCCAGGTCTGGGACCAGGCAGACTGGGCAAACCAGTATTACTGGGACTGGGATTGGTTGCTGTTTTTGTGGTTAGCAAGAGAGAGGACACTTAAATCAGGACACAAACTTATAGACCTGAAAATGTGAAAAGAGATGTCTTCTGTCACATCCGCAGAGTCAAAAATGCAGTGAGTAGAGGACTTGGGATGGGAAGCAGACATGGAGGGGAAATGAAAAACACCACATAGCTGGGGCTGCAACAAGCAGCTTCATCAGACTGAACAATGGCAAATCTGAGGACAGAGTGTTGCTCACAGAACTAGGGGCATGTAGAGAGCATGAATGAAATGCGTGAATGAAATATGGCTCATTTCAGCAGAGATTCACCTCTGTCAGTCTGGTGAATCACCGGTCCTCCAGAAGAGTTTATGCATTTGTGAAAAGTCATACCCTTGAACACCATGCGCCTCTGTGTGTGTTCAGGCTGAGAACACAGCTGAAAAATGGCACTACATCATTCATTAGTATTACTATTATTATATTTTACTTTGTATCAACTATTAAACTGTTCGTATCTCAACCCATGATTTCCATCTTTTTCCCCCCGATCCTCCTCATCCCACTGGGAATGAGGGGAAGATTGAGTGAACACCTGAATAGTACTTAGTTGCTGGCTGGATTTAAACTGTGATACCCTACCTTGTAACCCTTGGCAAGGCACTTATACCAGTTTCATGACTCCTTCCAGCTTCTTGAAACATACTTCTAGTGGATCCACATAATCAAGGGAGCCAAGTAACTACAACCTTTGAAACTACCATGTTCATGTGAAATGCCCAGAGGAAAATCATGCATCTGCATCTATCTTTTTTCCTCTGTAACCATTAGATGGATGGCAAACACTGAGGGGCCTTCCTGCATCCTCCCAAGCCCCTTATTTTTATGTCCTCTTACTCTGTGGATCTAGAGTTCATGGTTTCTTTAAAGTAAAGTTCCTTCCTGACAAACAGAGTATGTTGCCTGGTAAGACCTCCCCTTTCTGATGGAAGCAAACTCCCCTCTTCAGTCTGCACAAGGACAAAATGCTTGGGAAGAGCTACAATCCCCTTCTCCAATGATGTAACTCCCTTCAGTGACAGCAAAGAATATGACTATAGCATTATTTTGTATGATGTAGTGGTTAAAATCTTGTTATTAATTATGATAGAAAGAAATCAGTCGAAAGCACTTTCTTTGGAAAAGTCCTCTGGATCTGATATTTCTAGAGCTTAGTATGTGGGCTGGTTACCATGCAACTGGAATTTTTGTTTGTTTTGGAAATAAAAGATTTCTTTTTTTCAGTGCACAGATTGGATGAAATTGCCAAGTGTAATAAAGGAAATTTGAAACAATAAACAAAAAATTATCCCAGCACATAATTTTCTTTTATGAACTTGAAATTACTTATCTATTTCTCTGTATCTAACAGTTAAGGATATGAATGTTTTTAAAAAAGGGAGTTATTCAAAGCAAAAAAAACCCAAAACAAAACAACATCAACTCCACATCATAATATAAAATAGAAACTTAAAAGAAAGGTGAAATAAAGGTTTAAAGTGGGAAATATCTGTGGACACTGCCGTGCTAGGAGAATCTCCCTACTTTAACCTTCTGTTCTGAAAGCAAGAATCAGTAGAATAAATGTCATATTATTGTAACATCTTAAGTATCTTTACTTTCAGAAAATGATATATTCAGAAAAAGTCCAACGTAACTGTCTAACAACACACTAATAGCAAACTGTTACTTCTTCACCCAATGTGTATTATTAAGGCAATCACTGAAATGTTAACAAACCATATGCATGGAACACATTGGTAGATAACACATCTTGATGACCTCTGTATAGAACCCTTTACATATGTAAAGAAAGTCATATGATGCAAGAGACAGTAATGTATAACCTCAAACCTAGACAGTAGGGGTGGAAAACACACATGGCAGAGAAGGGTGCTGACAGCAGCTGGCTGGTTCTTCCAGCTGGAGATAGAAATGTACCCGAAAAATATGCATCTCTCTATGTCTTGAGCTTTGCCATGCAATGCCTCTAATTGATTATTGCTCCTCAGTTATGTCAGAATTCAGACCCTTGTTATCTCTGTTGATTTGTAAGCAGCTACAAAATCAGGTGCTGATAACTGGAACAGAAGAAAGCCCTTCTTAGCTTAAGGAAACTAAACTAAGATCTGCTCTACTCTAAGAGGATAACCACAAGCTTATAGATACATTTGCCACTCCTCAAGCAGTTCACATAGTAACCACAGCGCGGGACCAAAAATACAGCAAGACAAGGTGTAATAGCATTTTCTTTTCTGCTGCTGTGGATTGCTTCTGCCTTTCAATTTAAACAGACAAACACACATAAAAGAAGATGGTGTACAGAGCAGAACCAGTTCTGCTCCCTCACAACAGTGTTTCAATCACTAGACTATAAAATTATGCTTCTTTGACCTGTTACTTCTTTGGTCTTATGGGTCTTTACATCCTTTGCTGCACAGTTACTCATTTTCAAGTGTAAAGGGAAAAAAAATAATTTTCACTTTCAGTATGATATTTTAAATTAAATATACAAACTCATCAATGAATTAACTACTCTAGTACCTCTTTTTGTTGTGTTTCACAGTGGACGTCATCATGACATATTTTGTTCTGAACTCTGTGCTCTCAGAATCTGTTAAATCTGACTTAAGGAGCACAACAAACTTAAGAAACTTCCAATGTCTAAACAGATTCAGGGGTTTAGATTAGACTGATGTCCTAAATTTAGAGATCTGTATTTTGTTTCAGAAACATACATTGTATTTTGGAGCTTTTGCCAGAAACTCATTTTCAAACTGTGACTTACAAGTATAAAACTACATATTAGTTATGGTCTTAAATATGCTATCTTGGTTTTGGCAGAGCTGAGGATCTTCTCTTTTCCTGGGTTTCATTAGAATTTTCTGTCACATAGGACATCAGAAAAATAATTCTTTTTCATTTAATTCTTAAATTAAAATTTAAGTTTAGTTTCATTAGGCCAAGAAGGATTTTTAATGCTTGGAATACAAAATGGGCATTTTGTCCTCAAAACCTCTAGTGCTCTAAAGCTTAGCTACCATCAGTGATGTTTTACACCCACTGACACTCTGGCTCCAGATAGCCAGCTCATTGCTTTCAGAGCTTAAAATGACCATTTAGGCATTTAACCTTAGACATACAGCTTCAGGTCTTAACTTTTCAGTACTCATCTCCATAAGAGAAACACCTCCCTTAGGAAGATTTCACATGTTATCAGGTCTGGTTTTCATTTAATCAACAAGTAGCATAGCAACTGCCTTGCCTCTTATTAGCTGTGAGAGCCTAAGTAGACACTTCAAAGCCCCTCTTGAAATTATAATGAAAAACAATTTCTAGCTGAGAACAGTAGATTCATTTGCCTTATGTTCCCACGGCACCAGAGAAGACAGAAGAGCACAATGAAGCTGAAGAGTAATGTGTTGACAGAGAGAGAGGCTGAAGGCTATAAAGACATGTAAAACAATAAACAGTGTATGTCATGCCATCAAAATATTTCAGAGGGCAAAGCAGTTCAGGAAAACAGGCTTCTTTGCAGCCTTACAGTTTTGTTTTTTTCAGATTCTATTTATTACAGCAAAATTATACTGGTTGTCCCTTAGCTTTCCATTGTAGGGAACAGCCAGTAATCAAGCTATATTTTTACCCCAAAGGCTACCAGAAATGGTTATTTAAATATTGAAAAGTATTTTTGCAAAACAGCCTTTATCACTGCAGGTGTTCAAGTCCTTTTGTTTTGTTTACACATTCATATTTTATGCATCCTGCAAGAATTGCTTTGGTTTTGTGCTCAAAATTTTCATATTTTCTTCTACTTATTCCTGTTTATGTTTATTGTGGTATTGCAGGAATCTGGAGGGAATAGTCTACAGCTGAGCTAAAGAATCCCTCTCTCTAAAGCTGAGTTTCTTCTCGAAAAGCAGGGAGGAGAATAAGGTCCCAAACAGGCAATCCAACTTCTTTGCTGCCCTGGGTATGTGGCTTGGCCTATTATGTACTTACTCACAGATAAAGCAGATTTATGCTCCATCCTCTAACAAGCACTCACTGTGTACCAGACCAGGCCATGGCAGAACTGACTGCAGCACTTAAGGCAGAAAATGGCGTCATAACTTCAGGAGAAGTTGCAGTGACACAAAAGAAGATCTGGAGACAGCAATGCACCCTGAAAAGGCTAAAGAAAGCGTCATCCAAGATCCATTTACTGAGCACATCAATCTTGCGTCTTACTACTGAATGAAGCACTGAAGTTGTATCAATGGCCAACCTACATTCATGAGACATCTACAGCACTTCCACTTACTGAAGAAACTGGTGTTTAGTCCTTCCTGTGCCCACAGGATTGGCATATTCTGCCTTTCATATGTTCCCATCATATTATGCCTCTCAGCATTATTAATTCAGGAGCCTACACTTTACTCCTGTATTCTCCCAAATACTATTTTTTTTCTCCTGTATTCTTTTCTCCAAATAGCTGAGAAACTTTATCCACTTTCGTATTTCTCAAAGTTTTATTTTTCAGTGACTCAGACAATGGAGGACAAAGGAGCTTCCGCGTATTTTTATATAACTAATAAAGACGTACATACTGCATGTAGGAATAAGCACATGTGTATGCCTTTTGTCTCAGTCTTCAAGCACAGAGTGCATGGACTGATATTCCACCTCTATTCAATGGCTAATTATTCACCACATGAGGAACGCATGTACTTACTTACACCAGGAACTGATATAATTACGCAGTTGCAGACTGAGGCAACTCCTTTACGTGGGCTGCGCGTTCCCCATGTGAATATGCCACCTTATTCGGATGTAGAATGAGATTCTGCATTTCCACAATAAACAGATCTAAACAGGCCACCTCACTTTTTATTTATTTAATGTTTGTTACTTTCTAAATTCTTAAATTTAGCACTTTCCAAACTCAGACAAAAATTTCTCTTTTTTTTTCCCCCCGGTCTCAGGCACTACCACTTTCAATGTGTTATTTCATTGTTTCCAGATTCCATATATACTTATATAATACTTTATATAATTTTTTTTTCCCCCACAAAATTCCATGTAGAACCTCATTATCACTTTTCTTTCTTCCTTCTCTATTTCACATGCTCAGTTGCTGAAACATTTTTTCTGGGCTGATAACTGGTCAAGCTGTTCCGAGGTCTGGAGCCAGTCTGTAGGTCAGCCAGTTGGAGCAGTGACAGAAACACTGAACTGTGATTCATCCATTACAGACCAGCCCCTGTCCTCTTAAAATGTGTTAATTCTTTTCTCATGTTCTGGTGGCCAGTGGCCCTTTAGTTGACATCCATTCCTTCATCTTCTGAGCTGGTAGTTGGTTTTTTTTACTTCCTTAGTGATTACACTAGAGTAGCAAATCCCTAAGATAACACTGAAAATAGGAATGTTCTACAACAAAATCTTACTACAGTGCTTAAGTAAATATTAAGTGAATCAACCGCATCACTTTTGGTGAAGTTTATGCATTCAGGACTGCTGCAGCCTGCAGCTGTATGAAAACTCACAGCTGAAGCCTCTACTCTTTGTACTTGTGCATTACACCAAAGGGAACTCAGAAGTTCAAAGACTTCTGCAAAGCTAAGTGTGGCTCCGGCAGTTGGAGGTACAGAGGAAAAGCTGTCATTCTGCAGCTACACCACCTTTGGCTTTTAATGGTTCAAGTTAAAAATTCAGGGTTAATTCTGGCCTCAGGCAAGAAAGACAGCAGCATAGCATACAGTGCTTTATTCAGCACACTGTGACTACAAGTCCAGGCAATGAAAAGTGCCTGTACAGAGGTGTTCAGATGAGGATAGCTACTGTAGACACAAGAATATGCTGATACTGTGCACTTGTGTAATTGAATCTGTGAGTTTTTGCCAAAGTAACTCCTCAGAAAGTTACACCAACATAAGCTTGTGCTTATGCTAAAACATAAGTAGTGTTTTAACAGAATTATTAAGGACTCTATTTTAGATAACCTGTGAGACAAGGAGCAGAGTAGTAAATTCAATCCACCCTGCAGGGGTCTGAGAAATACATTTGCTGAACCCATCCTGAGGCAGCTTAAAGGCTTTCCTTCAAGGTTTGTTATCAATGAGCCAAGCTAGCTTTCTTAAGGCACAGAGTAATTTACTCTCCATGTAAGTAACACAGTGTAACAGGGGTTAATATAACATGAGCCTAAAGGAATGCTTCTATCTTCTACATAAAGTGTTTTTCATACTCCTCTGATGTACTAGGCTCCATGTTTCGGTTTACTTGAGCAAAAGCAATGTGTGACGTGTTTCAGAGAGTCTATTTGAATTCCTCTGCCCTATCAATTTCATCTCATAAAACCATGTAATCATACAATCATGGAATGGTTTGAGTTGGAAGGGACCTTAAAGATCACTTAGTTCCAACCTCCTTGCCCACAGGCAGGGACAACTCATGCTAGACCAGGTTGCTCAGGGCCCCATCCAACCTGGCCTTGCACACTTCCAGGGATGATTTAACACAGGTGTCTCCTCCACCTGTGTTTACTAACCTGGGGAAGACAGTCTGGTAAGCCCACAGAGGAGAAGTAGTAATCCCCCACAGTTACTGGAAGAGGCTATTTTGGCTGCTGTCCATCCTCCTGATCATCAAGGCTTGGAATCTGGGTAGTCAACATAACCTTCTTAACATTTCTCATCCAGCAGTGCCCATAGAGTCGTTATTACAAACTGCATCCCACAAGTCACAGTGGAGTTGTTTATTGAGCGCTGTTAGTGGGGCTGGCACTGCAAAGCAAATAGTAGGAGATGTGAACATTATCCCAAAAGAGAATGCCTGTGATGTCTATCAGACAAAGCACTACTGAGACACAAGCTGCTGCCTTTGGTCTTGGGAGAAAATGACAGTATCATCTGTTTGATCTGAGTTTGAGAAGTGATTTACATCACATTTACATCAACATTTGCATGTTGACTGTTAAAGCTAGATTCTCACCTTGTGTATAAATAGCTGCTTAATGGAAGGACAACTGATCTGGCATTGCTGGAGAAATTCCCACACATCTCACTGTTTGTGCTGCATCTACTGGTTTCTGCTACTTCCTGACTTTCACTTTAGACTTGTCTTTTAAGGTCTTCAAAACTGGGCCAGCCACAATCTTTTCCTTGTGTGTTTGCATCACACAGGGCATAAGAAGAGAGCTTGTGAAGCCCTGTGATGTCTGTACCACTTGCTGGAGCAGTGCAAGATCAAGCCAGGGCTTGAGCAACTGTGCCTGTACAGATGTGAGGCCAGAGCTCCTATGTAGAGGGGCCCCTCTCTGGAGACCTGCTCTCCTTTCCTGGGACAAGAGCTGGGCCATCAGGATGTTTGGACTCCAGTGTAAACTAACCTGACAAGAGAGATTTCAGGTGGGGCTTCACAGCTGCCTTGAGCTCATCTACCCTTCTGCTGACAGGATAATCCTGCTCTTTTACTACCCTGACTTCTTCCCAACTAATCCCTCATACCAGTGCAAGTGCCTTTATGATATAACCTCCACTCCTTGTTTCAAAATTTCTTCTCACTTACAACAAATAAAAATGTAAAAAAGTAATTTCTTACTCTTTTTAAATTCAAACCCATAGAGCCAAATACGTTGTTCTCAAGAGGCACCACTATGATAGTGAGTGGGAGCAGAAAGGACCAATGAACGGTATTCACAGGACCATAGAATGGTTAGGTTGGAAGGGACCTTACAGATCATCTAGTTCCAGCCCTGCTTCCTTGGGCAGGAACACCTTCCACTAGAACAGGTTGCTCAAAGCCCCATCTAAACTGTTCTCAAAACTTGTAGGGATGTGGTATCCGCAGCTTCTCTGGGCAACTCGTTCCAGTGTCACACCACCCTCATAGTAAAGAATTTTTCTTAGTATCTAATCTAAATGTGTCTCTTTTGGTTTAAAGCCATTCCCCCTACTATAAAAAGTCCTTCCCCAGCCCTTTGAGGTACTGGAAGGTGCTGTAAGGTCTCCACAGAGCCTTCTCTTCTCCCGGCCAAAGAGCCCCATCTCCCTCTGCCTGTCTTTACAGGAGAGTTATTCCAGCCCTCTGATCATCTTTGTGGCCTCCTCTGGACTATATTTAGGTCAAGCCTTGCTTATTAAAATTGATGCAATGTCAAGTTCTACATGTCTTTAGCTCTCTGTCTGGGGTTTGTAAGATATAATTTGAGTAGACTGTGTAAATCATTGTCATACACAAGTAAAAAAGTTCAGATAGTTTGCAAAGCAGCTGTATCAGAACTTTTTTACTTCTTGTATTATTTGTCTAGAAGGATGGGGGATATCTCTTTCAATATTGTATTCAACATTTCAATATTTTTATTTTAATCATTAATGGGAGGGAGAACATTTACATGCCAAATAATTCATAATGGAAAATGAACACTGCCTGCAGCATGCTCCCCAGCCAGCCCATCTTGTGGCAACATTCCCTAAACGAAATCGTACTGAAGATATACATAAATGCACCAACTAAAAAATACTGAGTAAGGTGTGATTTTTAAGGTCATTTTACCAAGAAAATATTTCGATATCACTCTTTCATTGCAAATTACTGTGGTTTTCCAAATCAATAACTTTAAGTTAAAGATCCATAAGGATACTATTGTCAGATAGGACAAGTGATTCTAGAGGAACTGAAGTCTGGAAGGATTACAGTTCCAGCAGTGGGCAGAAGGAGGAGTTATAGGCAGGTTAGAAATTTACTAAAACACTGAATTCAAAACAGTACATTGCTGAATAAGGAGTCTTGTCTATTTTGAGAAGTTCAATCACTTGTAGTTGAAATCACTGTTCTCATTCTGCTGTTGAAATACAACCTGTTCAGAACTTCCACACTAGCTGGATTTACTCAGGGTCAGGACACTATTTAATCCTTGACCCAAACTAGCTCACAATACACAATTTAGCCACAGTGCTTTCTGGTTTTGTAGCCTTCAGTCTCTGAGAAAACAACACATCTGGGGAATTTTAAGGATTCTTCTGGAAGCGTCCAGACATTCACTAATTGTATGAGAAGCTGCTTTTTCCCTGTGATTTCTGGGCTAGGGGGGAGTTCAGTTGGATTAGAAGCCAGTTATGTTGTTGCAGGACACTTTTCATACCTATGAGTTTAACATTACTGCCATTTCATTTTTCTCTTAATCTGCTTTCAGTGGAGTTGATCTTGACTTAAGATAGGGGATGACCTCTCAAGGTCATACCCTTTCTGTCATCTGAAAAGCATTAGCCATAGGCCAACCTAAGACTTTTTTTTCTCAGTTGACAGGCTTGTTGCCTGAGAGCAGAGCTTCAGGTTTTACTTTTAGTGCTTTATATTACGAATTTTCATTTTCTTTACAAATTCTTCTGTACATGTTATATTCTCTGCCTGTGAGTATGACATTTCAACTCTTTTCTGTCCAAAATCAGTGTAAGCAAACTGATTGTTCTGAGCAGTAAACAAAACTTGCAACCTGGTCATTGTTCTTAAAAACATGTGAGAAAGTCATACAGTGTTTTTCACAGCCTTTCATAAAATTCTATGCTTTTAAAGGCACAGACTTGACTAAAGCTGGCCATTCCCCTGATAATTTCTTCCAGCGATGTGTACATACCAACAATAATACATTTTAACTTAAATGTGCATGTCTTCATCTTCCAGACATTGGTTCTTGTTACTTCCTTCCTCCTAGATTGAAGGGTTATTTAATACCCATTACGTTCTCCCTGTGAAAGCAGTGTGACTGTGATCAAGGGCAAAACTACATCATGCTGGCAGAGGCATCCAAGGCATCTGAGCTGCCTCAGTTTATAGCAACCAGCACAAGAGGTAGTGTAGAGAAGTGCAGCACAGACACCAGCACCAACTGCATGTGAAAGAGCCTAAATCCAGAGAACAGCAGAGTTGCATTTGCAAGTAGACTGCAATTAAAACTAATTATTAGCACTTTTACTGTGCTGAGAACTCACATTACAGCATTCCTTCATTTTGATCCCTACATCTTTTTCAGGGTCCCGTTTCTGAAAATATCCAGATCCTCTTGCCTCATTGCCTTTTCCTTATGTACTATTTTAACAAGTTGTGTGTGTGTGTGTGTGGGGAGGTTTCAATTTTTTTTGCAAATGTTATCATAAGTGATTTATTATTTGCTTTAAAAAATAATCAGTGAAGTCGTTGAATGGTATCAGGTCTGCTACTGATCCCCATGAAACTCCATTATAAGTATGTTCAGCTGTTGATAATTTCCTGGAGACAATCTCTTTCTAAGATCTATCACTTAACCAGTTCTTAATTCATAAAACATTTGCTTTATTAATAGTATATGATGCCAGTGTTTAAATCAGAACATGCTGTGCTGCCAAATTCAAATATTTTGCAAAAATAGATTACTCAAACAAGCTTGCAACTTCATCAAAGAATAAAGTGAGATTTCTTTGACTTGAACTGCTTTTCATAAAACCATGCTGTCTGGAATTAATTTTATTTCCATCCTTTAATTATTTCTCAGCTGATTTTCTTCCCAACTTTTCTATTATATTTTCTGGAACAGATGTCAGAGTAATTGACCAACACTGACTTCAGTCATCTTGATAGATTTTTTTGAATATTGGCCCACTGTAAACTCACTTTCTGTCTTCCGGAATTTTCCTGCTATCCAGAATTTGTTGAAAATGAGGAATAAAGATTTCCTACAGCAATTTGTATGCAAAACATCTGTGTCCACTGAATTAGAAGTGTTTAATTCTACTTAAAGTTGCTTTATATTTCCCTCAGACCATGACAAGCCAAAAATAAATTTGTTGTTCTTCCATTGTTGAAGTACAGCATATGTATTTTATTTCTAGGAATGCAGCTAGTTTATGAATTTTAACTATTCTATGTCTTCTAATAAGAATTTGATGATTTAATTCCAAAATCAGGACAATTTTATGTTAAGATATACTTTTATTCCAACGTACATTAAAAACCTACATTTTATCATGCTGACATTTTCCCTTCATATTTTTAGCTTCTCCCATGATTTTTTTCAGTATTTTTTTAACATCCAATTTACAAACGCAAGTATTTCTACATGTTGTATATCACTGTGTTGTTTTTCCCCCCAGCTGCCACTATCAAACTGGTTTTTGCTTTAATAAATTGAACTCTTTTGAAGACACCTTGAATTAATAAACAAAAACTAATTAATATTTCAGATATATCTTCTTCCCCTTAAATATAGACAAACTGCAATCAATGGTCTTTAAGCAGCACATTTCCAGTTCAAGACCACCCTTACCTTTATCCATCACTTACTGCACTCTGTTACATTGCTGTGAAAGCTTGAAAGCACGGAAAGAGGCTTCACTTTTCCATTTATTTATAATCATGTTATAATTTATAATCACATTAATGACTTTTATAATCACTTTAGTCTCTGTCCTGAAGACTCAAATGAAGTTGTTCCCACTTCAGTGGAAGTGTCTCTCCTCATTTCTCTGCTAACTGTTCTAAACATGAAATCTCTTTGCAAACATGTTTGCCATGACTGATTATACAGACAAAAGAAAGGGAAAATTTGGAAAATGCATAGCAACTTTACATGTAAAGAGCCATTGAACAAATGTCACAGAGAAAGGAAAACATGAAAAACATCAGCCTGCATGCAAAGGCAGGCTTCAGGTTTCAGCTGAAGGCAATTAGTAAAGTAATTTGCAAAATATTGCAGTGATTCATAAGATATTTAAACAAACTCTCTATCTTTTATCTGAGCATGTCATAAGCTTTGTAATACAGAATTGTTTCTGTATTTTAGTGCAGTAGGAAACTGTTCAAGTGAATTGTTCAAGATCATATACACAATATGCAGCAAAGCAGGGATTTGAAACTTATTCTGCAAAAACCTAGAGACATTAACTCATGGACTGAGGTCCCTTTCTGTAAAAACTACAGCTGTTCTTTGGCTGAACAAGGAATGTACTTCCTGTGCAGTCAATTCATCCCCCAACAGCTCTCAGATTTACTTTCTTCCAGTTCTGTTATGCAGTTTATTTGCTCCTAATTCTGAGAAGTAGATAGAGAAATGGGCAGCTCTGGTATGAAGTTTATGATTAAATGAATTGTAATAATTCCAGATAGCTTACTAAACTGTTATCAGTCTATGATGACAAGAAGTTTACAATAATCTGTATTCCTGTCTTACTCTTTCATTGTTCTAGTTAGGTTGTTTGTTTAAGCCTCTTAATCTAATTACTGAAATTCATTGTTCTCAGTACTGCCATTTGTTACCAAAAGAGAAAAAAAAAAAGGTTTTCTGACGGAGTTGGAAAATTCCCAAAGTATGTGGCTGGCTCCAGCACTTCTGTCATTCTTGCAAGCTTAGGCCAGCACAGAACATCTTTGTTTTGCAGTTGTCAGGGTTCTAAGCAGTTGCTGGGGTCTCTGCACACTTGCCATCATTTATGGACAATATAAAATATACAGACAGCAACACGGGTATAATTCCCATATGAGATTACTAAAGGTAATTTTTCAGGAAATGGAAGTGCTGTGAATTGATGCTAGTGTAAAGATTTACAGGAAGAGAACACAAACAAAGACCTTCCTGTGTCAAATATCATTCTTGTCTTGTGACAAACCTATAAATAGATGTTGCCAAAGGAGTTTGCAGGAATGACATCTCATTCCAGTTCATTGGCCAGACTCCTTTTCCCACAGTGCATCTATATGGATGATCGCTTTTTTATACAATATTAAGTTTCATCTAGAAGCTCATCTTCTACTTAATTGAAAACATGGGAAAAGTGAGGATCTGTGTTAACAATTCTTCAGTCCCATCCTCCGACTCTAGTGTTTGACTTTTCATTTGCAAGCCAACTTTTACTACAGACTGTGGACGTGGTCAGATAAAATTTCAGTTGGAAGTGCAATTTTCATTTGCATAACAGGTGCACTGAAAATATGTGGTGTAAACCCTTGGCAATGAGATTGGAGTGAGTGTCATTTTTTTGCATGTGACATGACTGAAAAAATGTGTGCTTGTTCTTATATACACTTCCAGAACTTCCTTGTAAAAATATCTGATTTTTTAGGATGACATCACAACTTTCTAAACTTGTTGAATTTCAAGAGCTCTAAGACACGTCCATCCACACCATGTGTGAAAATCTGTTTCTAAAATACAGAATTTCTATGTGCCCTGTGTTTGAACACACAAATGACCTGGCATCTCTATTTAACAAGTCTGTGTTATTTAAGTTATTTTTCTGGAGGTACATTATGACCTCTTAGCCCTATCCATATATTAATAAACACATTGCATCTTATTCACAAGCAGAAACAACTACTAAAAATAAATTATCTAACACCAAATCTTAACCTGGTTGATTCAGAACTTATTTTAATGAGGTTTAAGGAAACAGTTTGGCTAGGAAGTAATGTTTTAAGTAAAAACTTTACCTTAAGCCACTAGGGATGCAAGGAGGGGCAAAGAGGAGGGAAAAGAGGTAGAGGAGTTTGTTGTAATTTCTGTTTCACTTTACACTTCTGCCTGTTATCACTGAACAAGCAGGGCATGAAGCTGAATTAGAAAACTGTGTTTAATCCCCGGTCCTACCAGCTTGCTGTTGTCTGTCCATAGGCAAGTTCCTTCAGCTTCAGATGTTTCTTCCCCTGTTATTTGTCCATCTAAGTTATGGATACTGGTCTCTTCAGCAGTGGTTGACACAGAATTAGTGCCAAATCCCACTCAATACCATCATGTCATCCAGTTGGTCAAGTACATGCTGTTTAATATTCAGTATGTAAAATGACACCTTGATCCTAACTGGAAAGGAAAGGTGCTTGTGCCAGTTATTCCACACAGGTAGACTGTACCTAAAATACCATTTTCCATGAGATGTCCAGCACCAAAGCATGTTGTAATGTAAATATGGACTAAAAATATGCAGTAAAATTACCCTATTTACCTGTCGTCCTCCCTTCCCTTTGCCTCCACCTTGAGTTTAGTAGTAGAAACAGTCTCTTACTTTCTAGCCTTTAAACCTACTCTTCTTCAGATCACAGGTCATAAACACACAATTCTTTCCTGATTTTTTTCTTCTGCTGCAGTAAATAACCTGATCAGTTATAACATTCCTTCCTGACACCATGATGAATCACAAATCTCTCAGATACATAGGAGCCTGAGTCAATTTAAGGGAAAGAATCCAGAGAATCTAACATTTTATTTCATTCTGTAAGCAAGACCTGCCCTTTTAGTGTTTAAACAAAATATATTAGAAAAAAATTAGAAACCAGTTGCAATTTAGTATTTAAATTAAGTATACCTGTAGAATGTTCTTTTATTTCCTTTGTAAGTAAAAGAAGCAGTGACTACACTGAAGCATGTTGCTGAACTATTGTTATTTCAAAGTGTTAAAGCTGAGTGATATGGAGGTATAATTCTTCAATATCATGAAGTTAAATCTTAACTTCAGTGGATCAAGGGAATGGCAGCATGCATTTCAATGGCACTGAGATTTCACCTTCTGTAGCAAACTCAGCAATTCCCTTTGCTCACAAAGTGCTTGGATGAGGCCCCTAGGACACTGCAAAGACAAAAGCATTTTCGTCTTCAGAAGCTTTTCAGAAAGTCCTAGAAATAAAAACTACCTTTTGATTTGGACGTGTCTGTAGGGTCAATTCCACTGGGGCAGGAAGTTCACCCCTTCTGCCTTCCTGGAGCTCAGGGGAATGGGAAAAAGAGGGTCCCCTGAGTGCACTGAGTTCATCCTTCAGTAATGAACCACATGCTTGTTACTAAGCAAGCGTAATAATTATATTATATCCATATGCAGCTTTTTATTTGAATTAAGTGAGTTGTATTTATGTATTATTTGATTAATTTTTCAGTGTATATATGATATTTCGATTTCTTTGGCTAGACTTCCTGAGTTACAGTATTTTATGTTGAATAGTTACTTATTGCAACACAGAAATATGTCTGCACCAGTAAATTAAATTTAAGCCATATTGTTCTCTGCCACTGAGGTCAAATGACGCAGTAAAATGTGTACTTAGAACATTGCAGTCATTGTGAATGCCCAAATGGAGGCCATTCACCCAACGTGCCTCCTGGAAATGGTATGTGATATCTTCTGAACCTGTGATATCTTCTGCACCAATTCTGGTGCAGGTTGTCTCCAGCTAAAGATGTGCCAAAGATTTCCCTAAGAATTCAACATGAATGATGATGGAGTTCCAGTCTCCAGGAGTCTTCAGTGGAGCCATTCAGTGTGCAGAAATATATGACACAGCTGAACAGCAGCAGGAGGAGAACTTAGAGCACATCAAGCTGAGACCATCCAGCCTACATTCTCTGGCATCACCTGCAGGATTTGAAGGTGCTATCGGGTGTGGAGGAGGATAATAGGGATGTATGATAGATGTACCACTAAAGCCAGACAAATGACTAATTTAAGTGGTTCTGTGACTGAATAAGGAGTTGACAGCTGATCTCTGACTGTAGGATGGGATGCAGTGTATTTAGCACTCAGAGCTAATTTCATAGTTGAACCCAGTAAGTGCAAATCCTCTGCAGTTCTCTATTCTGAGCTAATTTCCTGACCCTTGATTAATAAGACTTGGTGGAAATTAGACAAACCTAGAGCATCAACACAAATAGAAAATGCATTCTAGTCTCAAATAATTTGTATCAGCATCTTATCTACATTTCCTGCCTTTTAAAAGTTCCAGTATTTAGCTCACCACAGTGACTTCAGAGCGTCAGTATATTTTACAATTCAATTAGTCATTCCCAAGTGAAGGATTGTAATTGATTCTTTTTTTGGTCTCAACTGGTGATAAAGGTAATGGATGTTTTTGTCAAGCAAATGGACTTCCTCTAAATATCTGCTTCTCCATGTCACTGCCTCTGAAGCAAATGGTGAGGTGCATTTCTATAAATAGACAAGTAGCTGGCAAGCGGGAAAAAAAGAGAAGGGGAAGAAAGAGTGGAGAACCATATATTTCCTGACATTGCAACTTTCAGGATGGTTTAATTACCACAAACGTACATTCTTGAACCACTCTCATCTTACGGAGCATTGCAGGAAGCAGACAATAATTTGAATGCTAACAGATACTGCTTAAAATATGAAAGGAAAATTAATCAAATGCCCCCATACAGTGCCCATGGTTTCAGTTTGGGGGAACTGATGTTTCCAGAAAAGGCTGAAGTAGCACCCCAAACTAAGAGCTGTGGCTTACACCAAGAATTGATATAACATCCTCCAGCAGCTGGTCTGGACTCGAAAAACAGAGCAAGCAACGCCTGAGAAAAGCAATCAGTCAACTGCATTTGTCACAGCTCTCTGAAGTCCCCAGTTATGGATATCATTATCTTAACACAGTTTCCCTGCATGCAGTGAGGGGCAGCAGGCCAAGAGCAGGGGTAGAGTTACCTCTGAAAACACCCTAAGTGCCAGGTTTTAGGGCCTTTCTCTTCATAATGCTTCCTTTCACCACATAGAAAAGACTTGCAGACCTAAGAAAAATCATGGATCACATTAAAATCCCATCACATAGGAACTCTCTGGGAAGAATTTTATCCTCATGGAAACCAAAACTGCTGATTCCTTGGCTTTTTGCCAGCACTGCCACGTAACAGCACAGGAACGCCTGGCATCTTGCCAAGAACGTGCACATGGTTTTGGGAGGTGCATGAGTAGCTATCTGAGGTAGAAAAATGTTTTTGTTTATCTGTCAGTAGTGGTTCTTTCCTTCTTGAAATTCACATGAAGATATTGAAATAAATTCTGGTACTCTGAGATTTCAAAAAAATAAAAGATAATAGGGCTACTGTGGTTCCATCTTTCCATTCAGTTGATTTTATGAAAGAAGGTCATGCATCACACACTAAGGAATATGCTTCACTGTAGTTACACAACCTGTTGGATCTGACATAAATCAAGGACTTCTAGAACTGTACCTAGAGAAGAAATATTTCAGAGACTTCTGATGATGGCAAAGAGAATGCGGAGTTCCCATGTGGGGTGGAAACAGGCTGACTTCAGTGGCCTCTTGACCATTTGAGCTGGTGATAGAATAGCCCTTTACCAACAAACAGATTTTATTTTTAGATTTTTTTTCTCTCTACTATGCTAAGCTTCACAAGATGCTTTTGTGTCAGTATTTTATTTCCTACTGATAGAGATGGGCATAGAGAAAGTAAGGCAAATCATTTGGCTCTTCTCAAGACCACAGCTGCTTCCCTAGCATTTTCTATCTGGTGAAAATAAAACAGTGTTATTTTAAGTCTACATCTTTAGCTGATGTTTTATTAACATGATCTTACTGATTTCGATGACTGCTGATGCCAGTTATTTCAAATAAGGACTGGGCTATCAGAAACATCATTTAAGTCTCAAACCTGCTTTCTCAATTGGATATTATGTTCTGGTTTATGTTATATTCATGTCCATATATTTTGAGTAATATTTTGTAACACATTTTCAACCATGTTCAAGTTTAGATACCTAATTAAAGCTACTTATCAAGATATACTGCTCCTGCATATTAGTGATACATATAGGCACTGTGCAGGAGTGCCTATAACATGCCCTAAAAACAGCTGGACTGAATGCCCCTCTTCAGATTCTTGCTTTTTTCTGCAGAGGGTGATCCTTTAAGCAATTCAAAAAGAGGAAAATCTGGGGTTTATAGAGACAGGAAAAAACCAATTTATTGATAATAGGAGGTTGTACCAAGCTTGCTCAGACAACTGGATTTAGTTTAGGGATAAAATACATATGTTCCAAAACCAACTCACTGAATCCATTAGCCAACACTGGGTAACTGGAGGTGGTCTTTTTGGAAAAAGATAAAGTTAAATAAAGTGTGGATAGAGGAGTTGCAGGTTTTTTTTTCCTCCCCTGTAAATATAAGAGGACTCTCTGTGAAACCTTCACTGATCCACAGCTGCACCGTAATAGCTCAAAGTACTCAGGGATCGAAAAGGGAGCGGATGTGGCAGAATCGCAGAGCTCAGAACTGAGATGGCACAAGCCGAGTTCGCCAAGCAGCAGTCAGGGACTGCATACATCTGTTCCTCAGAGCTCAGCAGGCCAGCTGCGATGGAGAGAGATTAGCTCAAATGAAATGGAACATGAAAAGTCTGGTGAAATTGCCACAAATAAAGTAAAGAGTGGTTCCTGGAGAGACAAGCAGTTCCATCTGCAACAGAGCTAATGAAGCTTGGGTTTTTTAATGGATTTATGCCTTGTGGTTGGATTCTTTGGTGTGAGTACCAATTAAAACTCTTCCTGTGGTTGGAGCAGCCATAATAGTTGTCTTCTGTGTGAATTCTCTAGCGGATGGAGAGCATACTGCAATGCTGTGATCAGAAAAGGTCTGACTCAATTCGACCGCTAACGACATCTCTTGTTCCTGCTCAGCCACCTATTCCTACAAAACTGGATATTTAATTCCTGTTAACTTCTGCTACACTGAGCTGAAACTAGTTAAGTGATTCAGAATTATTGGGATATAGATGGACATCATAGCAGACTCACATGCACAGATTCCTGTGTATGTACAAGTGGAGTGTAATCTCACATTACTCACTGCAGGGATCGTCATATGAACTTACGATATTATTTCCTGGGTAATGTTGGCTTGTGATTTACATAATAAAAGCTTGACACATGCTTTGTGTCAGTGTGATCTTTACTAAGATGACAGTTCTTGAAGACCCATGTCTTTTGGCTTAACTGGGACAGTATAGGCTAGTGGGTAGATTTCCTTGGTGTGGGACAAAGGAAACATGAAATTTAACTTTATCCTTTTTCTGGAAAAGCAACTTCAGCTACAACCGCTCTTTGTAACAGAAAACAGCCATCCCTTCCATCCATATATCTTCTTCATTCATGTCACATCAAGTTTCCATGGTCCCCTTAAGCTGAGGAATGCTCACCTTATACAGTTGTGATGGTGGTGACTGTTGATTATTGGTTATCCCACTTAATTGATCGGGGTTCAGATATTGCTGGTCACCTTTTAAACATCACCTCCCAAGTGCAGAGGAGCAGGCAATTCCCAAATGCTGGAAGTCAAGCAGGTGAGGCAAAAGGCCAGCTTGGCTGAGCAGGGATCTTCTCTTTGAAATAAGGCAAAATAGGCAGGCGTGTCTGGAGGAAACAAAGTCAAATGACATGGGAACAATACAGAAATGCGGCTTACCATTGTAGGGAGAAAATTTGTGCAGCCAGAGCTCAACAGGAATTGAAGCTGACGGAAATATGGGGGACAATAGAGTTTTTTCAAATATATTAATGACAATAGGCAGTATAGAAATATCATCAGCCCGTTAAAGGATGAGTATGGTCACCTCACAAATAGGGATAGAGACAAGGCAAGAGGTGTTTAAGACTTTCTTTGCCTCTGTCTTCAACATGGATGATGGACCAAGGAGGTCTCAGTGCTCTGAGCTAGAGGACCATGACTGCAAGAATGATTTAACTCCCAGTCGATCCTGAAATTTTGCAGGATC
Source organism: Pseudotriccus pelzelni (assembly GCA_035584735.1). Lineage (NCBI taxonomy): Eukaryota > Metazoa > Chordata > Aves > Passeriformes > Tyrannidae > Pseudotriccus > Pseudotriccus pelzelni. Next base: position 103,498,286 of record JAWMRA010000113.1, read on the forward strand.
TGCTGCTGCAGACAGAACATTGCACAACCCCTCTTGATGATTTTTGAGTGGTCTTTGCAACCTGGAGAGGTCCCAGCTGTCTGGAAGTTGGTGAACATTGTCCTCATTTTCAAGCAGGGCAAGAAGCAGGACCCTGGAAACTACAGGCCTGTCAGTCTCACTTCAGTGTCTGGTAAAGTTATGGAGAAGATTATTCTGGGAAGTATTGAAAAACACCTGAAAGATAATGCAGTTATAGGTCACAGCCAGCACAGCTTCATGAGAGGAAAGTCCTGTTTATCAAATCTGATTTCCCTTTATGACAAGATAATCCATTTAGTTTATCAAGGGAAGCCAGTTGATGTGATCTTTTTGGATTTCAGTAAAGTTTTCAATACTGTATCTCACAGAATCCTTCTGAACAAAATGTCCAGCAAACAGCTAGATAAACACATCATGCTGTGGGTGAGCAATTGGCTCCTGGTTGAGCACAGAGCATAATGGTGAAAGGGGTAATATCAGACTGGACACTTGTCACTCGTGGGGTTCTACAAGGCTCCATCTTAGGCCCTGTGCTCTTCAATAACTGCATAAATGATACTAAGCAAAGGGATCCCTTTGCTATCCCTTCATAAGGGATGCAAAGCAAGTTTGCAGGTGACACTAAACTGGGAGGAGCTGTTGACTCCCTCAGAGGCAGGGAGGCCCTGCAGAGAGACACCAACAAATTAGAGCACTGGGCAATCACCAACAATATCAAGTTCAACAAGGGAGAGTGCTGGATTCTGCACCTGAGCTGGGGCAACCCTGGCTGTGTGTACAGACTGGGGAATGAGATGCTAGAGAGCAGTGCCATGGAAAGGGACCTGGGTGTCCTGGTTGATGGCAAGTTGAATACAAGTCAGCAGTGCCCTGGCAGCCAGGAGGGCCAACCGTGTCCTGGGGGGCATCAAGCAAAGCATCACCAGCCAGTCGAGGGAGGGGATTGTCCCTCTCTGCTCTGCACTGGGGCGGCCTCACCTTGAATGTTGTGTGCAGTTTTGGGCACTGCAATATAAGAAAAACATTATGCTGTTAGAGAGCGTCCAAAGGAGGGCAATGAAGATGGTGAAGGGCCCTGAGGGGAAGCCATATGAGAAGCAGCTGAGGTCACTTGGTCTGTTCAGCCTGGGAAGAGGAGACTGAGGGGAGACCTCATCGCAGTTACAACTTTCTCGCGAGGGGAAGAGGAGAGGCAGGTACTGATCTCTTCTCTGTGGTGCCCAGTGACAAACCCAAGGAAACAGCATGAAGCTGAGTCAGGAGAGGTTTAGGTTGGACACAGTGACAGGAACTGAGAGAATAGCCTGAAGTTGTGTCAGGGAAGGTTTAAGTTGGATATTAGAAAGAGGTTCTTCAAGGTGGTTGAGCACTGGAACAGGTTTCCCAGGGAAGTGGTCACAGCTCCAAGCCTGACAGAGTTCAAGAAGCACTTTTATAATGATCTAAGGCACATTGTGTGAGCCAGAAGTTGGACTTGATCCTTGTGAGTCCCTTTCAGCTTAGCATATTCTGTGATTCTGTGCTTCTGTGATTTAAGGTGACATCATTTTCATTTTTGGGAAGCAGGAGTCACTTTCAAGAGAAAGTTCTCAGCTCTAATGTAAAGGTCTGCAAAATTAAAGTGAACCTTTTTGACTTTCAGTTATTCTTGGCAGTGGGACAAGTGGATCAGTTCTCTGAACTACTTACTGAACTCCTATTTTTAGTAATCATTAAAAGTGACAAGAAAATAGGAGAGATGGTGTTATATTTGGCACTACCAAAGTAATTCCCTGACTTGGTCACAACCTTTCTTTGTCACTTGAAATCTTTTACCATTCTTTGCACTGTCTAATAGGGTCATTGTAAGCTACTACTCCTTCCTCTTTTTTAGGTAAAAAGGCACTAAAGCATAAAAGTCTAAATACATGCATGTAAATATTAAGTCAAGATTAATATAATTCCAGAGCTACTTAGCCATTTACAGAGATAGGCTAAATAACTGAATTTAGAAAAAACTATTTGCAGAATTATTATTCTCTTCATTATTTTAACAAAAACGAACAAGCAAACAAAAACCAAAACTTTTTTCCCCAAAATCTTCACTCAGCTATAGATTTAAACATTAACCAGAACATTTTTATCAGGGCAATTATTCCACATTGTATTCAATGATTATATTAATTATAATGCATTGCTACACAATTATTGCCCCCAATTCACTGCTGTGGATTTTGTTGTAATAGGACACTCAGAATAAGACCATTTCTAAGACCCAGTCGAAGCGGGGATCCTATCTCGTTGCTGTCAGAACTGGAACACAGATTAAAACCAACTCTTCCCAGATGTCAGCATAGAATTGCCATGTATTTGTGGATTGTATTCTTGAGAAACGTTATGCCAAGAACACCCCCACTTGGCCAAGGAAAGAAATGGAATCAGAGAAACATCCCCACATCTGAAATATATTGCACAACAAACTACTATTCTGATCTCATTTTCTGAAAATTGCTGTCCATGAATGTCAGCATGAATGAAATTCTACAGGTCATCAAGTGACAAAATAAAGCTATAAATGACAATTTTTAGTGTTTTGGTATTGTTCATTGAAAATTTCTCACACAAACCACATATTTCAGATTGTAGTGTAAATACCCAAGCTAGCTTGCCTGGCATTAGCAGTCAGGCTTCTACAACATCATCCTCAGTACAAACTAGTGTCTTTGGTTGTTATGGGGCACATGTTTTCTTAAATAATAATCTCAGCTCTAGATATGGAATTCTTGTGTCTACAGGAACTGTATCATACTGTACATATTTATTATTGAATTCTTTACATATGGCTGTTTATGTTCCCATTCTTTAATTCACAATTGTCTATTAGTTTCCAGAATCTAAGAAGCCGTTTTAATCCTCGTGGAAATTCCCTTTGAGATTTTCAGTGTTACTTTGGTAATGCTTGGACTGTAGCTTGGTCAGATCCCATCGAGAAGTTAAAGCAAACAGCCTGTTACAGCATATAAAGAATTGAAAAAGTAATGGAAATGAAACATATTACCAGACTTACAATCTCATGAAGGATTTATATAATAATTTTGCATTGAAAGAATGTTGTGAATTTTAGCGCTTTTTTTTTAAATTTTATTTTTATTTGCTTCTTTCTTTTAGCAAGAAGTTTTTGAACACTCACAAAGAGAAGCCACCTACATACAGCCATGCACAAAGCACAACATCACACAAGCATTTTTCTTGCAGCCACTCTCAACTTTCCCAGAAACCAGAAAGTAATCAAGAACATCTATTTTATTTGCTGTAGACAATCAACTTTGAATCATCCCTAATTAGGCTTCCGACAAGATGTCTGGTTCCAGTCCAGAAGTTCTTAATTAATCTCTACAGCTATCAGTTTCAAGGGGAGTTTTACCTGAGTGAGAATTTTGAATGAGGTCATGAGGAATGAGTGAGCCTTGAGGAAGCAAATGGAGCCTCACCCTTGTGCAGGTGTGCAGGTGAAATTACAAGGGGATTCATCACTCTCTGCAGTCTTTTTGATCCCCTATAGGTAAAAGGCTGTAGCTTTAGTATGGCACAAAAGAAATTTAGAAGCATCCAGATAGGGTTAAATGTGCTTCAGAAAAGGAAAAAAAAACAGGAGAAATCAAGAAAAAAAAAACATAGGGAAAAGGAATTCACAATAAAGTTCAGGAACAGCAAAGCTTTAGGAATATGAAATTAGGGTTTGAACTTGACACTGGGTTTCTGTGAAAATAATCAACAAAAACAACAACAAAAATAACAACAACAACAACAACAATAATAACAACAACAACAACAATAATAATCATCATCAGCAGCAGCTTGTGTCAGGAGACTGGGAGGAAATTATAAGCAAGATGTGAAGAGCAGAAGAGCAGTGCAAGAGAGGAGCTGAGGCTAAAAAGAGAAACGGAGGTGAAACCAGCTGCCTAGGAGGGGGCTTTCTGAGGTCCCTGTCCAAACCTTCCACTCAGGCCCCAAAAAAGTCTTGGCCTGAGAACATGTGGGTCTGTAAAAGTGAAGACAATTAAAGGAGAAAAAGGAATGACTTTACAGACAGAATGTGGTGATGTTGTTCTGCTGTGGAAAGACAAGGACCAAGATGCTGTAAAAGGCATGTCTCCCCAGTCTGACAAACTAAAAGTCTCATGGAATGTAGGTAATTCGATTACTTAAAGTAAATCACCTCTGTAACATCAACAAAATCATATACTTTTCTTAAAACCAATGTATTATTTTTCTGAAACAGCTGAAGGATTTTGGATAAAATTTGCTATGCACGTGTACAGAATTCCACACACGCTTGGCTTAAAAGAATAGCCCAGGAAACAGGAAAACTTCTAAGCAACTGAAATTGGATTCCTGTATGCAGCAATGCCTCTAAGCTTAATACCTAATAACCTTAATAATAACCTTAATACAGGTCACCGTCTAAGACTTTAAAATACGAATTCAAAGTTCTGTCAAACTGTGTGCACATAACAGTAGACAGATGATGAAGGCCTCTAAACATGACTACAGCAATCAATATTTATGTATTGGCTGTGTAACTATCTTCCTATTAATGCTAAATTAGATAAGGTGTATTTCAGAGATCTGTTATAATTTAAAAGATTGCTGATAATTCTTATGTTATTGGAAAAAAGATTACTCCTTATTGGGAAAGCCATAAAGCAAACCTGAAAATCTTTACCTATGGAGTTTGTCTCATAGCCCATGGTGTCATCAATAAAACATCTCATGGATCACTCACTGCTGCTGGGCAGACTGAGGACTATTAAAAGCAGGAGGTGTTGATAATTTTCCTTCCTGTTCACCCTAACACATGTTTTAATGGTAGTATTGCTCTTGGATTGTGTCTCACTGCTTTAGGATATGTCAGTTTCATCACCCAGCCGACCTATTCAGCATTCCTGGCATACCTTCAGTCAAGTCCCATGAGCTGATATCCATAAAAGTCCACTTTAGCTGACAGAAGGGGGTACAAGAGCCTGGTTTTAATTGCCTGGTTTTAAAAATCTGCTTTGTAAAACTTATTTTTGCCTGAGACCCCAGCTCGGTTTTCTTTTATGCTGCAAGGAGCAGCTTGTGTCTTCCCCTCTAGCTGATACCAAACAGTTTGAGGGAGAAGGCATTGGTTAAATATCTCACAACCCAAATGATAAGTCTCACAAATCACCTGTGGGGGGAAGAGTCTGCCTTTTCAAGCTCTTATATATTCTGAGCATGCTGCAGTTTCTCTCCTATGCAGCCCAGGCAGTTTTCTCAGGATTATGTGATTTACATTCTGCATAGGCCTATGTGGATCCATACAGCTCAGCAGGAGTGATTTTTATAGATTTACTGTAGCAGCCAGAGGCCAGGGTAGGATTTTTGTCTTACTCAGATGTGATTCACAGCAGTCTCAAGTGCAGAACACCCCCCAGCTGCTGCAGGTTTAAACTCCTGAGAAAATCATACCTGTCAAAGGTAGAAGGTCCTTCCCAAGGCACAATCCTTGTGTAAGACTTTTTAAAGAAGCTGAAGAAAACTGAGGGCTCTGACTCATGATCGAGTTGTTGAATATTAATGAATTACCATGCACCCGCTGAACCAGCAGCTCCTGCATACTTAATCCATTGCTGCCACCAAGGATAACATACAATCATTACCTCTTTCACCCAGTTCTGTTGTGACTCATTTGATCTACATTTGCTACAAACTAGAGCCACACACACAAAGTGAGCTACTGCCATTCAGCTGACATACACTGAGTCATAAAACTACAGTCACGGGGGATGCAGGAAAACCAGGAGTCGGGTTCACCAAAGCTGCTCACGCACTTCTGAAATGCCATGTCCCATGTCAGTATGGTAAAAGAAGCATTAGCAAATATATTCTGTCTTAAAAAAGACATCCTTCAGCTATCAAGAGAATAGCCTTAGTAATATGCTGAGCATTGCTTTGACTTTGCCTACACAGTAGCTCTGTTCCTAAGCTCTCCCTCCTCTCAAGGAGCTTGTATAGTACATCAAAAGACCTTGTGGAGATGATTTGGTTTTGTTGGGGCTTTTTTTTTTTTGCTACTGCAGTAAATGGCACATGTAGTCTATCCGCAAGAAATATTTTGCTTTTAGATAATACCAGCCAGTTGTGGGAAGGGAGTAGGAATGCTAGTGTCTAATGGGCATTTTGGGTGATCTCAAGGGGCAGAAGCCATTGAACACTCTTAAAATGGTATTGCCAAGGAGGAAAATATGCCACGCTAAAGTGATCACCAAAACACAAATGCTGGGAGGGGACACTTTCTATGGCCCACCAGGTGTTGCAGCGTAAGAAACAAGGTAATCCTTGCTTTCAAAATTCCTCCCCTGAAATACATGTTTCAAATGTGACACATTAATATGACTTGGAATTGTTTATATTTGTTCCTATTTTGGTACTGTGCAGCCGCAATTCAGCCTCACTGTTTTAAAGGAATCCAGTATTCTTATAGGCCAAGAGAAGTAAAATCTCACCTTGATCTTAATTCTGGCTAGCAGCATAAAAATACAAGAGTACAGTGCATGTGTTTGTGATTTTTGTGCATCTAGACCTCCTGTTCACTAATCCCAAAAATTACCTTTGGATGGGTTAGTTGCACTGAGATAACCTGAAGTGTAGAAATCTCTTTGCAAGTCCATTCTTCCCTACTTCCTGCAAAAACTGATTTAAAAAAGCATTATATTCCCTTGTTATATATGCATTACCTGCATTCTGTTGATCTCATTGATTGTTTCCCACTAAAATCTGAATTTTCCAATATCTTCAAAATTAAAATTCCAAGGTGGGATTTCAAAAAGCATGTCATTAAGTGAATTTTGCACAAACCAAAGTCACTGGGAAAACTCCATAAAAAGTTATGTCAAAGCTAGCAGATTTTCAGAAAAAAATTATCAATCCAAAGAATCCCTGACCAAGAACTCCTGGGGATGTGTGACACTGCTGGGGTGTGAGACACTGCTGGGGGTGTGTGACACTGCTGGGGGAGTGTGTGACACTGCTGGGGGTGTGTGTGACACTGCTGGGGGTGTGTGTGACACTGCTGGGGGTGTGTGTGACAGTG
>JAWMRA010000113.1:103507154-103541674 GCA_035584735.1 Pseudotriccus pelzelni
TGGGGATGTGTGACACTGCTGGGGGTGTGTGTGACACTGCTGGGGATGTGTGACACTGCTGGGGGTGTGTGTGACACTGCTGGGGATGTGTGACACTGCTGGGGGTGTGTGACAGTGCTGGGGGTGTGTGTGACACTGCTGGTGGGGTGTGTGACACTGCTGGGGGGTTGACACTACTGAGGAGATGACATTTCTGGGGGGTGACACTGATAGGGGGATGTGACACTGCTGGGATGGTGACATTGCTGGGGGTGTGACACTGCTGTGGGGTGTGACACCGCTGTGGGATGTGACACTGATGATGGGTGGGACACTGCTCTGGGGCATCAGACTGCTGTGGGGTGTGAGACACTGCTGGGGGGTGTGACACTATTGTGGGTATGTGACATTGCTGTGGGGTGTCACAGTGCTGTGGGTGTGACACTGCTGGGGGGCGTGACACTACTTTGGGAGTGTCACAGTGCTCTGTGTGGGTTGCAAAGACACCCAAGCTTGTGGACCTTTCACTGATCCATGTTCCTGGGTCTTGCCTGTCATCGCCTCCTCATACTTTTAGTTACCTATGGCATGGATGGCCCACTCAGCCCTCTGTCACTTTAGGTACTCCGTGCTTTATCTTTGTTCTTGCGTCAGAGGTGACCCTTGCACGGATGTTATGGAATATATTCCTCAAGACTCCCAGAGGAAGACATTTGGAGAGGAACAGGAGCACAAAAGGTGGATTCCTCCTGCTCCATCCTTCACTGGACACTTGAATCCAGCCTCTCACAAGCCTCAGCTCAGAAGGATTTTACCCTGTGAACATACACAGTGCTTGTCCAAAAAGACAGAAAGTATCTAACCTCCTTGGCAGGTTAAGACTTTTCAGTCTAGTTGCTTCCATATGAGAAAATATCCATTCCACACCTCTACAGCAGCTTGTTTAGGTCTCCAGTGATAGAAACATTTAACTCCATGATGTGATTCAATCTCTTCCCACAAAATCGTTTTAGACCACAGAAGCACAGAATGGTTAAGGCTGAAAGGGACCACTGGAGGTTGACCCCTCCAACCTCCCTGCTGAAGGTAAAGCACATTATTCAGGATCGTGTCCAGGCAGTTTTGAATATCTCCAGTGAGGGAGATTCCACAACCTCTCTGGGCAATCTGTTCCAGTCTGCAGGCACCTGCACAGAAAAGAAGTTCTTCGCGTTCGGGTAGGACTTCCTGTGCATCAGTTTCTACCTGTTGCCTTTTGTCCTGTTGCTGGGCACCACAGAGAAGAGTCTGGCTCCGTCCCCTTGACAGCCTCCCTTCAGATATCTAAAGACATTGATGAGGTCCCCTCTCACTTGTCTCTTCTTGAGGCTGAACAGGCCCCGCTCCCTCAGCCTTTTCTCACAAGAGAGATGCTCCTGTCCCCTGATTGTCTTTGTAGCCCTACAGATGTTCTAAAGTATCTGAAGTTCTCTTGGATATGTGTTTCAAACTCATACCTAGAAAAAAATGAAGCTTTAAAAATTCTGGTAGCACAGCAGTAGTGCCACTTTTAAGCTAAAAAAAGATCTCTGATTAGAAAGCAGGAAACACACTGCAGTTTAACCTGGATTTTTTCACTCACTTTCGATTAAATTTTAGATAATGAGACAAGAAGGATCATGAAGGATTAAGTACAAATATTATAAAAGAGATAATGTAATTAATTGGGCTAGGGAAGGCATAGGGGCTGAATGAAGAATAAGTCATCTTCAAAAAGAGTTTAATGGAGGGTTATGTGTAAAAAATATAGACATATTTCTAGACATCATCAGTATCACAGTTTTAGAGATACCACATCCATGGCCTTTTTTATGCATCAGTATAAGGGTATACTTTCTCTGCAAACAGTTATTGAGCATAGCTAATTTGGGAGGCTTTTTTGTACTTTAGGGATAAATTACAGAAAGAACTAAATATTTATCTTCAATGTGCACACACACATGAATCAGGCATAAAAAGAAGCTTGGGAAGCTTTGGGAAGCAATGAGAAACTGTTTGAGCTTGCTCCTGATAGACCTTGACTAATGTGCCCAATATTCCCTGAGTTAATAGGCAAAATACAAAAATAATACTTCAGTGAAACACAGCAAAATTGACTTATATGGAGGCTTTTGAGTCCACAGTGTTAGACAGCTCACAGTTTATACATTCAAACTTCAGGTGAGCAATGAAGAATGCGCACTGTTACACTGAATCACAACACTATGATGCTAAACAAGAAAGCATTAATATAAATGACGACTATATGGACTGGAAAAGCAACAAGACAGGAAGTTGAGGTGAACTGCTCTGACTTTCAAAGGTAAAAGGTAAACCTGATTTCGGCTTTGGGGTTTTTTTGCTTTGTAAGACTGACCTCACAAAACACATAGACCTGTTCTTACTAATTTTATGAAGCACTTCATAGTGCTGATGACCAGATTTTATTCAGATTTTGTCAGCACATAAATGGGCCATTTAAAAGCAGCACAGTAAAGTAATTTTAGGCAGTGATACTTTTATTTTAAATTAAAAAAATTTATTTACATACAGTATTAGATATGTTTTTGAAAAATTCAAGCTCTGATTGGCACTGCGTGCCAAATGCTACTCTTCTTATTGAATAATGCAGCTGCAAGCTGGATGGATTTACCTAAAAAAACCCACAAAACCCACAAACAAACAAAAAACCATCCCAATTCCTTTATTTCTATAACTTGCAACACATGACTTTAGATTGCTTGTTCTCCAAACGTTGCTGGCATTTCCACACTGCTCAATGAGTTTGGTTGGTGCAAGCACTCTCCTGTGCTCAGTTTAAGGTATGAACTCGTGGTACCTATGAAAAATTTTCAGAATTTCCAGAAAGTGGAGGTGGTTCTAATTAATTAATAAATGGTTTATTTTGTAGTTTACTACGATTAGCAAACAGAGATACAGGTGAAGTTCTCTAACTGTTGCCTTAGAGGTTCCCTCCCTCACCCCTCTTTAACTTGCCCACTTTCTGGTGCTGTGACTTCTGCATTCCTGAGACCAGCTTTAATAAGGGGTGGTGGAGCATAATTGTTTGCAAGCTCATAAGTTTTGCTTTGAAATCACAGGTGATCTTGACATTTCTAGCAGACAGAACTTGTACTTCTGTAAAGTTGCTGGATTCAGTTCAAAGAATTTGACTTGGATGAGTGAATACAGCTGAACAGAAGTCCTGGGAATACTTCACTATGACTCAGAGAGGCACTGCTGAGCATAGTCAAAATATTAAATTAAAATTAAAAACCTGCTTGTTTTGCCATCCATGTGTTTCTGATGATTATAACGAAACTATTCACATAGAGGAATTGTGCAACGTTTATCCCATTTTCCAAGGAACACTACTGTATTACATAACATCATGCCATTAAAGTTTGGCTATCTGTGCTGATAGAAGTTAGCTGTGTCACAGTATTTATTTTTAATTGTCTTTCTAATATGTTCCCATAAATTACTATTTGTGATCTTTCTATATACAGTCCCTGTCCATGTGTTGAAAATCCAGCTTTTTCCTTACTGTTCTTACTAATGAAAACCATTGCTATGAGCAATTTTCTATCCACACATGTTAATTTTGGATTACTGAGATTGCCTAATGAGATTATAATTATCTGTTAAATATTTCGAACAAAGAATATACAGTAGAGAATTTGGAAAACTTCTTTATCTAATGGGGAAACCAACTTCTAGAAGACTTTTGGAAAATATTCCCAAGAAAGTCTTCAGAGTTCTGTGAGAAATTATCCTGCGTAAGACTAATAAAACAGAATTAGTTCAGGTTGCTGATGACAGGAAAAATTTCTTAATTGTTTCATCTTATCAGGCTTTCACACTTGGAAATTATCACAAGTAACTTCTAGGAACAAGAAAATGAACATGGGGAAAAAATGGAGCGAGATTTTTGGTTTTGGCCCTTTGGGATGATCATCCTAAACCGGATCCCAGCTCAGTCATCTGGGTGAAGTTGCCTCCAGTGGAGCACATCTCCAGACATGAGCAAAAATTCAGACTGGTTTTCTAGGAATTCAAATTTTTACAGAACTTTGGGACTATGCTTTATTATGCAACACTGGAAGAGCAGAGTTTTAAAGCGAAGATTATTTTTCTCAAATTAATTTTGAAGTAAGCTGCTGTATAGCGATGTGCTTTAACCACTGCTGTTCACAGGCAGGAGTTCATCTGGTTGTAGGGAAGGTGGGCTTTGCTAGTTTTTGGTATAGTTTTCTGGGAGGATTTTTGCTAGTTCCTTTTTGAGATGCTGCAGCTCTGGCCAGCTTGATACAAATTCCTTCTAAAGGTGAATATTGATGCCAGTTACATCCTCCTGCGATTGCTGGGAGAACAGGGAAGAGGCTGAGCCTTTGATGTTGTCTGTTGTCCTGTTGATTGTGGTAAACAGCACTACAATAAAGAAGTGTAGACTAAAGCTCCAGCTGGCATTAAATGACAACGAATTTGGCCCAATTTATTGTTTTGGTCAAAAAGGAGTGAATTTAGAGAGCAAAATTCATGGTGCTGACATGATGTCCCCTGTATACACATTTGGGGGGTTTTATTTAAGGCCAGATCTATTCTGGTGACATGGACTGAATGCTCATCAGAAGCCAGAGGTGTGGAGTGAGCTTTTGGAGCACATCACCTTGTTTATTATCAGAGCAAAGTAGTTGTTTCATGTGCTTCGAGACAGCTCCACCATGTGGGTCAGAGACCTGCTTCCAAACCTCCATTCCCCTGATATAAATTAAAAAATCAAGGCAGATACACCCACATATGTTATTACCACAGGGCCGGCTCTATATGGATTCAAACTCTGCCATATCACTCACCCTGATCTCAGGTCCAGCCACGGGTTACTGCGTTTGCACAACAGTCCTGCCCCCACCACACACGTTTCATTTGCAAGAGAAGAGGGGGTAAATGCGACTCACATTTCCTTGACTTAATCTGCAGATTGGATATTACAGAAGTGGGAAACACGTGTCTGATGACCTCAGGCTATTTCCATGCTTGAAAATAAACGATGCCAAAGACCATAGCTTGGCTCACACTCATACATGTAAGCTCTCTTCCCTTCAAACCCAGGATGTCCTCAGGTAAAAGCCTTGATTCTTTTTTTTTTTTAATGTTCTTGAGAATTGAATAAAAAGTTCCATTACAGCCACATAAAACTGTCTCTTCAAAAAAGTATCACTATTACAGCTATTTCTCATGGGAATAACAAAGCTTTCTGGGTTTGTTGTATGCTCTGGCAGACTGGTGAAAGAGAATGTGATGATGAAATTATATTCCTCTTTGGGGACTTGGTATGGTGTACCCATTCCTTATTTTACCATCTCTGAGAACCAGAATGCAGAGTGTAGGAGCACACCTTAAGTCTGCAGCACCTACCAACCTGACCTCAGAGACCAATGCACCTAAAATCTTCCAGCCTTTGCAGAAAACCAGTACAACTAAAACCCATTCTGCAGATTCTATATAAGTGCTTAGCCCTCCTGACACTGATGAAGATGGTGCTGATGCCCAGGAGTTCCAGCCATCATCACTGGGGTGTTCTGTGCGTGATGTGGCCTAATAGGTAAAAATTGCATTTTTTCCTCAGCTTATATTGAAATCTTCACAGTTTTCTACTACTTTTGCCTTTTGGTTTTGGATTTTATTTATTTTTTTATATACATAACTGAATACTGAAAATAAGAGCCTGTATTTCTACACAGACAATGCAGTTACAGAGGGCTCAAGTGTAAACTCTCTGTATTTTGCCTCAGAATGCAGTGCTTGGTAAGGTCATAACCTCTACTTGGATAAATTAGAGATTCTCATTAAATAGAACTATTCTGATTTATGCCAATTCAGGAAATAATTTGCTATGAAGAAAAAGTTTCTAAAAATTAGACACAGCACCCTTGAAGACTGATGAAGGAATATATTCCTCATGTTTGACAAGGACAGTTTTTTGGTTTAACATCTCTGTATCTATAAAAATCCTGTCCATGGATACCCTAAAATTGCACAACCAATACTTGTCCTAAGAGATTATCAACTTAGTATGAACATAGTTGTATAGACAAATCTGTCTATAAAAAAGAAAAAAAACCCCAAACTAAAAAATCCATGTTAATCCAAAATAATTCACTTAAATAAATCGCAGAAGGGAAAAAACAGACTAATCAGTAATTCATTGCCAGAAGGAAGGTAAGTGTCAAAAGAAGATTTGTGGGTGTCAGTCTCTTCTCCCAAGTAACAAGTGATAGGGCAGGAACAAACGACCTCAAGTTGCCCTAGGGGGAGGTTTAGGTTGCATATTAGGAAAAGTTTCTTCTCTGAAAAGGTTGTCAAGCATTGGAACCGGCTGCCCAGGGAAGTGGCAGTGTCACCATCCCTGGAGGTATTTAACATATGTGTAGATGAGGTTCTTAGGGACATGATTTAGTGGTGGACTTGGCAGTGCTTAACAGCAGGATCAACAGGTTAACAGCAGAATTCAATGATCTTAAAGGTCTTTTCTAACATTTGCAAAAGCCTGTCCTAATGCCAGGTGTTCTTCAATGTATTTATCAGTGTAGTGGACAATGGGCTAGAGAATACTTTGAATACATTTGTAGGTAATACCAATGTAGGAAGAACTGAGAATGCAACAAAAAGGCTCAGGTACATCTTCCTACTGAAAAACAATCCCATTTTCCCCAGGCTGTGCTTTCCCTCAGACACATTCATATAGGAGTTAAAACTGCATATTTTAGATGGGAAAGTGATGTGATACCTGGTTCAGAACAAGGAATAGTGTGGCCCATCAGCCCCAGCCATTGTAAAGGGACTTTGCAATTGCACCCCAATAATACACCAAAAGTCAAAAACAGAGTTCAAAATCTTGACAACTGGGAAATTCCCTGAAAATAGGATTAAATAGGATAGGAGCTGGGATACTATACTCAAGAAACATAAACGTCCACTATAGGTAGATTACAAGATTGCAGTTCCCCCTTGGAAGTTGTTTTTTTTTATGTCCATGCTGACTTCTGATTGCACCATCTCGATCCTGTGCCTCTATTGCTACCTATGTGTTTTTTTGGGCTGTCTCTCCAGTTCGGTTATGAATAGGTATTAGGGCAAAACAGAGGCTGTTCTATAAGTCAGTAAGCCAATACTGGACCTGCTGCCAATGCTTACTGCAGATAACAACTGTAGTAATCCCTGTGTTCTGTAATAGTTTTACCTACAAGCTCCAGTTTCTGCCTTCTCAAACAAGGCAGGAGATAAAACAAAAAAAAATCTGCTCTCACAAGTGAAAATCACAACCTAAATAATACGGTTACAAGGCTTCATGTCTCTCCTGTTGTATATCCACAATTAAACCCAATATTGAGGGGTTTCCTCAGTCTGCAAGTAGACCTTATTCAGGTGCAAACCTTGTGGAAGGGTTCAGCTCACCAGAGATCTCAGCTGCCTTCTCTAAATATCATTTTGTCTTTTTTGCTTTCACAGACAGGCACTCCAAAACTGTACCTGCATCCTTGTACAATTCAGCAGGGTACAAGGCCTATATAGCTTCCTATACTGACCTTATTAACTTCCCACCATGAATGGGGCAACATTATATGTATCTAACATGTGAGATTTCTCTTAGGCTTTTACCAGAGGGATAATAATTTATTTTCCTAATGTTTGGATTAAAGGAAAGGGTTTGCTGCTTTTTTTTTTTTTTTTTTGCCTTTTTTTTTCTGATGTGATTTAAACTAATGGAATTACATTAGAATATAAACAAAATGCAAAAGAAGAGATTCGGGCTCCTAAGCCATGTTTACATACACGTCTGAGTGAGGAAACCCTTGTTCTGAGCTGCACAGACATGATTCTCCATGGAGCATGGCTTGTATAAAGCTGTATTGTTCCCCTTTCCAGCTCACTCAGAGGCCTTTTTGTGTTTTATGCTGCTTTCCTCCCACCCAATCCTATACACAGCCCATTTTTCTCCTTCGACTCTTAACTGCTGCTGGGTCCTGCTTCCTTCTTTGGCCTCTTTGCAGGATGTAACAGAGCTTGCACTCCTGCCTTTCAGCATGAACAGTCTCTCTCTAAGCCGGCCTGCAGACTGCAGGAACACGGTGCCGCATCAGCCCTGGCCAGGGACCACGAGCTCCTCTGAACAGATCTCGAGACCCTTGGCTTTGGCAGCAAAGTGAACCACAGGGTAGGGAAGTCAGTGGCTCAGCATTTAGCCCACGTCATCCGTAACTCACACACCCCCGGTTTTACTCTACAGGTGATTTAAAAAAAAACCCAACCAACCAAACAAAAAACAAACCCCAAAAAACAAACCGAAAGCATAAAATGCATAATACTTGTTTGCTTCCAAAACATTGTTTTCAACAGTTTATACTGAAAAGAGAGAAGGGTCTTTTCTTCCCCAGGTAAAATCAAGGAGTGATGGAAGTAAGATAAAGAATGTTTCACAAAACTCTGCTGTTGTTTGGCACCCATGTTTATTAAATCCAGCATTATAAGTATCAGACTTTCATTTGTTCTTGTTTTACTTATTTTGACTATCTGCTGATAATGATTATATGGCAAGAATAAGAGAGTGAAACTAACATTTTACCCATATTCAATTATACTACACTTCACCTTTCTCAGATTATATTAATTAAAATCCATGGCTTTTGCAGACCACTCGGCACTCAAATAAGGACGAAAACCAAATGTAATCTCTGACTCCAGGGTACTCATGCAAGCCCTATTAACGAACTGATTAAATGATCTAGCCTTGCCTAATTATCCCTGTTCTATGAACTGGTAAACAAAAGCAAAGAGGTAGCTTTCCTAGTGAGAACCAGCACAAGGATATTTAATCCATGAATTTTCACTGAAGCTTTAAAATATTATTATTAGAAAGTTAGTATTTTGTCTTAATGTTCACAAACTTCAGTCAGGATAAATTTTTACAGTTTAAATCAATTAAGGTGCTTCAGCAGTGGATGATAGATGACAGATCTAAGTCCTTCATATTTTAGACTACATGGCAGAGTTGCTATTTCATCACCTGGCTACAGTTTTATATAGTACCACTTAATAATGAACCATTTAAACAAACTTTTTTCTTTTTAATACAAACTAACATATTTTGGTGTTTGTTCAAAGGAATAACTACACAAAAAGGTATAATGTAATACAAAACACGTCTGGTGAACCACTTATTTCCTCCATCCAACATCTCCGCCTTCTTGAACCACAGTTATCCGGAGTAAGATTCAAAGTGCCTACACAAAAAGGCTCTATCACTACCAGTAAATTGAACACGTCTAGTCTCTGGCCAGCGTGCTGACTGGCATGATATAGCTACAACCAATAGTCTTGTTCTGTGTCTGCCTCCAAAACCGCACTGTCACAACTGACAGAGCAAAGGCTGAAGCTGTACGAGGCATTTCTTGCGGGACTGAAGTGTGCCAGGCACCGACAGGCTCTCGGCGCTCACATCTGTGCCCTGGCCCCTGTACAGCTGGAGTGTCTGCATTCCGGGGTTTACCCTGTACAGATTTATCTAGACCACATTTCTTTAGCTGCTTACAGACCATCTGTGTGAGGGGGCATCAAAAGCTTCATAGAGGCAAATGACTTGATTGCTGCTTCTTCTCTGCTACTTCTTTCTGTTAAGGCAACTACACTGCTTTGACATGGTGTGACACAGCACATTGTCTAAGTGGGCTCTTATTTTCACACCCCTGCCTGATTTCTAAGGGCAGGCACATGACTCACCTCCCCCATAGAAGTGCCAAACTACTCTCTGTGCTAAGCCAGTTCATCAAATTCTTTATGATGAAGTCCATCAGGCCCAACCTGCTCCAAAATATTGCAGTTAGTTAAAGCTGGGTTACTGAAGCATGAATTCAGTATTTAAGGATATTACTTGCAGCATATCTCCTACGGATATAATGGTGAAAACACACTCACTAATGGACCAAGCAGCAAGTAACACTGCACAGCTCTTCTGTTACTAGGGTTCCGTTTTCTTATGTCAGTATTGTGCCACAGGAAGCACAATTCTTTTCCTTTTTCAGTCCATTTTAATGCTTCCAGATCTTTAATATTTTATGTCAAGAAAGTTTCTTCTCTAAAAATATCTCCACTATTATCAATCTAAAGTAATTCCACCAAGTCAGTGCAGCAGTGCGTGCAGGAGGCAATTTCTGTTTTAAAGTATTCCAAAGAGTTGAACTGCTTTGCAATACCTCAAGGTCATGGCCTAGTTCTAGAGGCTTTTTGTGGATCCTAAACATTTCCAGGTCTCCGTGTCCCTGGTTGTTTGTATTCGCCTCTCACATTCTGATTTCACTGCTTAAAGGGCAAGGAAAGTTTACTGAATGGAAAGACCTTGGAGTCTACAATATCAAACAGCAGAGTGACCTCAAAGGAAAACATATTTCATTAGAAAGAAAAAAGAGTTTCCTTGCAAATCCAGCTTGTTTTACCCATCCAGATCTGCCTTTTTGCTGCCTCTGTGGTGACACATGTTTTATATGAATCTATATTAAGATGAATTTTAACCTACAAATAACTAGATACAGCCATGCAGTAGGAGAGAATTCCTACAAGATGATGTAAAGTTTTTTAAGCAGTAAAATTAAAAATAGCACATAAAACTTGACCAGTAGATTTGGATTTGAACCAAGGTAACACATTTGGGAAACATTATCAAGTTTATCAGGGGTAACATATCACAGAAAATCTGCTTCTGTTTATATACCATTTATTATTAATTTTTTTACATTTCCCTTTTTTCCTCAACCTTTTTTACCCCTAAGCAAATATCTCTTAACTGAAATGTGAGATAACAGACCAGTCTTTTAATTTCGTTTCCCTATAAGAAAAAAGCAGATCTGACTAGAAGAAAAAAAAATTCTATGAAATATAAGCACAGGGACAAAAAGTTGCCAGAGTAGGAACTGGTAATAAGGGAGAAATCTGGCTCACAATGAAAACCAAGAAAAAATAAATGCCTAATAAGATTAAACTAAGGGCCAAATTCTATCCTTCCCCATGCTGTCTTGCATTTCATTATATAAATAGCACATTACAACCTTTTCCTCATGCAACATGTCATATCTGTGATAAAGGCTGCTTTTTATGTCTAGGACACTTATATTAATAGGCTTATGCCAGCAGAGAGGTTTTGCCCATGGCTGGCAGAAGGTTTGCAGTTTACAGCAATCAAGTCTAACTCAGGGAAAAATACGAACAATGAAAGCAAATTCAGTCTTAGTAAATGACCCAGTCCCTCAACTTTATTCAGAAAAGCTCTCACTCATATCATCAAAATAAACTTAAAATGAGAATGAGCTATAACTTAGTCATGCCTGATCTGTCTTCAGAATAGAGGTAATCATTAAAAGTCAGCTTAAACCTGTCCCAAAGTCAGCCAAGATTCATGCAGTCTTTCTACTGAATGCAGTTCCAGTTGAAGCTCAACTTAAATTTGAATTCTTTTGTTATTTGTTTGCCTATCAGTAGTTTGTAATTTTCTTCAAAGGATTTAAATGCAAAATATCAACATGGCTTTGAAAGCTGTTATTGAACAGTCGTTTGTTCTGATGCTGAAATCTCCAGCTGAGCTGAACGTTTACTATTATTTGTTTGGATAAGCAAATTTTTGGAGTGGTTTCAGGAGCAAATCTTTTCTCTGTGTGCTCTAGAACCCACACTTAGACCCTGTTCTATCAGCAAATACTCCTTATATCTCCAAGAAAGCAAACACAGCAATGAGTATAAAATGAGGAGTATATTTATTTTAAAATTCAAGCAACCCCCCTTATTATAATAATATAAATAGATATTATTTGAATTTACTGTCTAGTTTTATTTTAGTATATGCTGCAGTTTTGTAAGCAGAGATTTTTTCTAGAATGTATGTGGTAAAACAGCTGTGATTTTATGATTTGTTGCATACTGTTACTGATGTAAATGCTCCATCTATTGAATAGTTCCAATTGGACAATTATTTGTAATAAGAATTGAAAATTATTTGAAACGACAATTAAGATTCCTGTAATTACAACATACAATGAGTGCAGAATCGCAACCAGACGTTACTAAAGACATTTTGGGTAACTCTCCACTACTGTTGCAGAGCATGAAACGCGTGTTTTGGCAAATGTAAGGTAACATGTCTTAAAACATGGTATTTAAAGGACATTTATTCTAAGTGGATACAGATGGAAGAGACCAGAGAGAGTAAGTCAAAGGAGTTCTTAGTAACTCAGTAAGGTTGAACTGCTGAACCCTGCTGAGGAAATTAGCATTGCTGGTGATGCTGTCAGGTAGCTGAGTGCTACTAGACAGAAAAGATGATTTATTAGCACACATGAAGAAAAAGTTTTGCTTGGCCTTTTTTTGGTTTATTTTCAGCTTGGCAATTTGAAGGCTAATGACTCAAACAGGCTTCAAATCAGATCCTCAAAGATAAACTAAATGAGAATGAAAGCCATTTCATTTATTTTATATTGCTGCTTTTGTTGCCTCTCTCTTGCTGTCGCAGAAATCCTAGTGCAGGATTGCAAATGGCAATGCTCAAAGCAAAAACTTTCAGACACCGGGAACACTTCCATGCTTAGTCATCTCCCCTGAAGATCATTGTAAGAGATGGCATTACATTCAAGGTAATATTCTAGGATCTGCACAGGCAACAGCAGAGAGACAGAGAGGTGGGCCCATGGGAATCTCAAGATTTTTTACATTGACCAAGTATTTTTTGTGTTTTTTACACAAGACCAAGTTCAAAGTGCTGCACCTGGGTCGGGACAACCCTGGTATCAATACAAGCAGGGAACTGAACAGATGGAGAACAGCCCTGCAGAGACGGACTTGGGGGTGCTGGTGGATGAGAGGCTGGACATGAGCTAACAGTGTGTGCTCACAGCCCAGGAAGCCAACTGTGTCCTGGGCTGCATGAGAAGCAGTGTGGGCAGCAGGGCGAGGGAGGGGATTCTGCCTCTGCTCTGCTCTTGTGAGACCCACCTGGAGTGCTGCATCCAGCTCTGGGGTCCCAGCACAGGAAGGGCATGGACTTGTTGGAGCAAGTCCAGAGGATGGCAACCCAGATGATTAGAGGGATGGAGGACCTCTACTCTGAGGAAAGCCTGAGGGAATTGGGATTGTTTAGCCCGGAGAACAGAAGGCTCTAATTGTGGCCTTTCAGTACCTGAAGGGAGCCTACAAGAAAGATGGAGAGAGACTTTTTACAAGGGTGTATAGTGACAGAACAAGGGGCAATGGAAGAGAGTAGGTTCAGACTAGGTATTAGGAATTCTTAACTGTGGGGGTGGTGAGGCACTGGGAAAGGTTGCCCAGAGAAGTTGTTGATGCCCCATCCCTGGGAGTGTTAAAGGACAAGCTGGATGAGGCTCTGAGTAACCTGGTCTAGTGAAAGGTATCTCTGCCCATTGCAGAAGAACTGGAACTAGATGATCTTTAAGGTCCCTTCCAAACCAAAGCATTCTATGATTCTCTGATTTCTGGAGGCAATTTAGTCTACCCTAATACAAAGAATGAGGTTCTTTAGAGGTCTGTCTCTTCACACTCTTTGGAGGATTGCACATGGGACATAATTTCCTACCTCAAGCAAACCCTATGGCTGTTTCAAGTTCTGTTCCTTGAAATGTTATATGAAAACTAAGGTTGTAACTCCTGTCACCTATATTTTCAAGATGTTAATGGCAGAGAGGACACAACATTTACGCTTCAAAAAGCACATCATGTTAAGAAGAACAAAGCTATGGAAGAATTAATCTACTTCAAATGGAGGCAAAAGTATATTTTCTAATTTTGAAAAGAGATGATAAAAAGAAATTAAAAAATCAATGCCATTAAAAAGAAGGTGAGAGGATGACATTTTAGGAGCTCTGGTACCAGTACTGTGAGCATTAGTTATTTTCATTTTCCTTTCAAGATCAGGAGGTAAATGACCTGTCACTGCCAAGTCTAGAATGCTATCTTTCATTTTTATGCTTCTTGACCCATGAAGTCAATAGAAGATGTCCCAGAGAATTCTTCCAGCAAAGTTTCTAATTGTGATACAATTGAATGAACACCCCAGGAGACCTGAACTTTCCATATACACACAAAATCCCAGACTGACTTTCCACGAGGCCAAATCTCTGCTATTTCCTGGGCCTTTTGTCTTACACATAAATAGCCCCACTACTACCTGGTATGAAAATAATCGGAATTAAATTGAAAACTGTACTTTTCAAAACTAAAAACCACAGTGTTTGCCTGTTAGACTGTATTGGCTGATTTTATTAAGTATGGCATTTCAAAGTGTTCTTGGGGTCAGAGCGGACCGATTTTTTTTTTTTTGTTTTTTTTTTTTTACATTTCATCAGTATGAAAGGACTGAGAAATCTCTAACTTTCCAACATGAAGAGTGATCAGTGCCTTGGGCACCTGTGTCAAACTCTTAACAAAATTGTTCTGTCTTTTCTCAGCTCAGTTACACTGTGCTTCTTGATTTGAACTACTTGCACACTCAGGAAACATATGTAATAGTAAACCCCCAGGTTTATACATATAAGAAGGACTACTGTTACTTGTCTAAAAAACAGTCTTGTCTCAGAAGTAATATTTTTCAACAAAATAATTTCAGCAATTTTCTGGTAGCATTCGAGTACTTTTGCTGACTTCATTTAACCTACACTGGATTGTATTATTTAAAAATCTAGCCAGTTATATAGTCAATGACAAAAATTATGAAAAAAATTTGTCTTACTGGTCTCTCAAAGTAATTACAGTTGTACAATAGATAATCAGAATAGTGGGCTTCAGTGTGAATGTGGAACCATTGAACAAAAGTAATCTTAAGCTTCCAAATTTAATAAAGCAAATGTCAATTTGACAGGCTGTGTAAAACAAATGTGGCATTCACTCTGTAGTTTTAAAACACAGCTGCAAAGAATGGGCTGTCAGTGGTTAAAAGAATCCGTCATTGTATGAGTATCACTGATATTATTATGAATGTATACCTGAATATGGGTAATCCAAAATTGACCAGAAGAACCAATACGCACATTTCATCTGAAACACATAACAAAAATCTCCAAATAATCCTTTAATTAGGTAGCACATCTTTCCTTTCTCCAAACTGAAAATTTCTAGAGATGCAATGCCTGCTTCAGTCTTATACTGATATATCTGGTATCTCAGTAACTAGGACCACATATACCTGTTCAGTAAGTTCATCCAAGAAACCTAATTCAAATCCCCTGTAAGGAATCTTATTTGGGAAGGTTTCTATTAAAGAGGCTTTGAGCTTTGATGCTGCATGTTATTTAAGCCTGAGTTTAATAGTTAAAGTGCCTATAATTAACCACAGCCTTGTAGTTATTAATTATAAAAAAAAGGTACATTAAATTGGTTTAAACATTTGTTTTCCCAGAAACTACTCCATTTCACTATCAGCTATTTCTTTATTATGAGTATAAAGACACAAATAGGAACGGCATAGAGAATTCTAGCAGAAAAAATTAAAATCATAAAACCCACAGCATTTGCTTTAGAATTATATCTGAAAATGCCAAATCTTAATATTGTTGAGCAAACTGTGCAAGATCAGTTTTTTTCAATAACCTTATCAGAAATGTTCCCAAAACAAGGTTCAATGCCCATCTCTCTAAATTCACTCTGTGTACAAGAACAGGAGGCAGACGGAGCTTGCACACAGATGAGCCAAAGTGAGCCACCTCACATTCCCTCACACACTGCTTTACATCACTCAATAAAGTCAAGCATCAAAGAGCAGAAGTTACAGCCTGAGAAGGGCCCTCAGGCAGCAGCTGGAGTGGAATCTGAGGCTCTGCACAGCACTGTGCAGCCCTGGGGAGAGAGGCAAGGTTGGAGAGAGCCCTCCTACCGGGGCATCCTAAAATTGTATCTGTAAAGCAAAGTTTCTTCATTTGGGTAGAGGCCTTTCCTGGTCAAAGCCCTTCACGCCCATCTAACAGGGACTTGGATGACATTGCCATGTCAACCACCCACGGGACAGGTTTGTTTCTGAGCTGCCCCAGTGACTGCATCCATGTTGAGCCTCGTGCTTTGTTCTCTTTTCATTATGGAAGATCTAAGCCAGTTGAGGCTGATCATCTTCCACTGTCCTCTTTCAGCTTCTTTTGTGTGTCTGCAGAAGACAAACGCTTCCACAATTTTCAAGGCAGTAAGAGAGCGGCTGCTTGACACATCACTGAAATCCACAAAAAACTTCTTTAAACCCTGGAATTCCATTGAAGTGGATGCAGAATCAGAATGAGAATTATCATGAGCTGTAACAGCAACTTTGATCCAAGTCACATAAAAATATTTTAACCTTTAAGTTCTGTTAAGAATTTTAAAATGCCAAGAGGTATGTCAGGTTCTTAATACCCAAGTCTACATATTTAATTGTCAACAGCCGAAATATCCAAGACAAAACAGTTATATTAATTCCAGCTGGACCCCAAATTAATATCTGCTGGGAAATTATGATATGTCTTCCTCTTAAACTAGGCAATAGTACTTGGCTGGTCTACATTTAAACTATATAGGTATTTTCTGGATCACCTACTGCATTGTTCATTTTAGTTTTATTTTCAAAGCAGTCAAGCACAGGAGAGCTTTGCAAGATTATCATGTTATGTCATTGATCCTCACTAGAAGACTCAATTTTTTCAGCAGTAAGAAACCTGGGTCAAAGGTCATGGCTGAGAAAAGACAAAGAGTATTGTTTACACCTGTGTCAGTCAGAAACAGGTCTATTGAAATCAACTGAGTTACTTTTGTCTCAAACCAGTGTGTAAGAGATTTCTGTGTTTGCAGAATCTGGATTATGTGGCAGTCAGGAATTCACATTTATTAGTGTGTAGCAGGAAGCATTACAGATTGCTAAATTAAAAGCCTAGTTTGGTATGCTGGTTTTTTAACCAAAATGGGTTTTATTCTCTTATTGGCAAATCAAATTCATGTCACCACTTAAGCCTGCTTGTTTGCACTGCATTAATCTAACGTGCTTCAAAGTATGAAGCAATGGATTCTGTAATTTTGCATTAGAGAATTAATCTGAGGTAAGAGAACAGTAATTAGTGTCCAGTTTTTAAAGCAAAAAATCAAAACCTCACCTTTTCCAACTATTCACAACTATTAGCAAACTTTTGGATATGCAAGATTTTGTATTTTCTGACTTTTGATGTTCACAGAATCATGCACTTCTAATAGTCCTAGAAAACAAGCAATTTTAAAAGCATATGTCTGACTACACAGCCACAGATGATTTACAAAAAAGATTTAACTTGGGAATTTTAACTTGGATTGTTCAGGGATCTGACTGGAAGCATTGCATGGGATACAGCACTGGAGAGACGATTTTGCCCAGGAGAGCTGACTTACTTCCACGGATCACCTCCTCCAAGCTCAAGAACGGCCCTTCCTGATAAGCATAAAACCAAACAAAGATGGCAGGAGGCCTGCAGGGTTGAGCACAAAGTTGCTGGATACACTCAAACAGAAAGAGGCAGCATGCAGGAATTGAAAGCAAGGATGAGACAATCAGGAAGAATGTAAAGACATTGTCTAAGCACGCATGGTTGGGCTTAGGAAAGCCAGAGCTCTTCTGATTTTAAATTGGTGAAAGCCATGAAGGACTACAAAAAAGGGCTTCTACAGGTTTATCAGCAGCAACTGGGAAGCTATGGAAAATGTGTGCCTGCTGCTATACAGGCTATGGGACCTGGTGACAGAGAATGTAGAAAGATCAAGGAATTCAGTGATGTCTTTGCCTCAGTCCTTTAATGGTAGGATTTGCCTTCAGGAATCCCAGGCCTCTCAGACCAGAGGGAAAGTCTGGAGCAAGGAAAACTTAACTTTTGGCAGAGAATGATCATGTTGGGAACATTTAAACAAACTGGACCTACACAAGTCTATGGGACCTGATGGGATGCACCAAAAATGTGGAGTGAGCTGGCTGACGTCCCTGAAGGCTTGTTTATCTTGACTTTAGCAGGGCTTCTGACAGAGCCTCCCTAACTTCCTCATGGATAAACTGATGAACTACGGATGAGATAAACAGGCAGTAAGGTATGCTGAGAGCTGGCTGAACTCCAGGCTCAAAGGGGATGTCATTAGCAGCACAAAATGCATCTTGAGGCCAGTCACTATTGGTGTACCCCAGTGGCTGACAGTGGGACCAATACCATTTAACATCCTCGTTAGTGACGCAGAGAGCAGGTTAGAATGTACCAGCAGGAATTTTGCAGATGATACAAAACTGGGAGGAGTTGTTGATATACCAGATGGTTGTGTTGCCATGCAGAGGGACCTTGACAGACTGAGAATTGAACACCTGTACTGCTTTTGTTCAGATATGGCATGAAAAAATGATGCAGAGTTTTCCCAAATCTTAGAAGTCATAAATCATGTTTCAAACACATTCATTTAAAGTGACAAACTTTAGTCTTTCAAATTCATACCATCCTAAAATAGTGTTTTCTTCCACCACAAAACCAGCAAATTTGTAGGGCTCTTCTGACCCAAACTGTTCAGAGTCATTTATGAACATTCTGAAGTGCTATCACTACGAGGCTCAAATACTTATCACACCACAAACATGTATTCTTACATAACGATGAGACAAAATAAGAAGAAACACCATCAAAATGGAGAAAAATAACTTTGACCATTAGTCTACACAGCTCTTCTTCGAAAAACAATTCATTTGCACTTATCTTATGATTAAATGAATCATCCTCTGGTGACCTTATTGACTGTAAACCCAAACCTGAGATGGCCACCATAGCCTAAGATGACTAATGTGAAGATATAAAAATCATAGAAGAGATTCATGCCCTCAGCAGTATCAAAATTTTCCCCTGATCAAGATGACAGACAAGTGCCAAGAACTGTCAGAAAAATACAGGAATTGTTTAAGTGACATGAGGTGGCGTACAAGTGAAACATCTTCAATGCTTTTAAAATAAAATATAAACTGGGAACATAAATGTGAGACTACTGTATCACTGATTCACATTAAACGATGTATTTCTCAAGCTGTTTATGTTGTCTCTAAATACAGAGAGTCCCAATGCTTACTGTACCAAACTTTTTATTATTTCAAACAAACTTCTGTACAAAAACATCAAAGCAGGCAAAGAAATTCTGTGACTTTAGCAAACAGCACATGACAACTCACAGAATGATTTAAGGTTTACACTTTTATTATACAAGTGACAAATAGCTTTTCTCTGGGCTACTTAAAGAGAAGAGTTCATTGTTTGACAAATAATTGCAGGTAAGCATTTATTAACTTCAAAGCTCAACAGAATGACCTGTCATCCACCTAGATTCACCTAACTGGAAGTGACTATGAACAAAGCAGGATTTTCCCTAATATACATTTTTAAATGTCCTCCCATTAAAAACAGCGCTTGTAAACAGTGGATTTCCTATTGTGAAAAAACAGTGTGATCACTGCTTCCAGAAAAAAACAAAACCAAAACCTAATGTGAGTTCTAATTTTGTTCCTGACAACAACACAGTGATCAGCTGCTGCGATCGCAGGCGCGTGACACGAATGCTGGAGCTGTGGTGCTGTCCAGGATCACCACACATATGACGTTGGCACCTGTGGGTTCTGATCAGGTCTGAGAAACCTCGTAGTGGTTGTTCTGCTCAGAAATAAACACTTCAGCCAACCCCTATTCCAGAGAACTTGTGATATTAATACTGTTTAAGAACTGGGTTCAATGACACAATTTGTCACAGCGCAGCGAAGTTTCAGCAGACCAAATACATCTTCAAAGTCTTAAGGTAATGTTTTTAGAAGTGATATGCATGAAAATTCCAGTGAAAGATACAAACCCTGATATATGTACACAGGAATAAGC
Organism: Pseudotriccus pelzelni; assembly: GCA_035584735.1. NCBI lineage: Eukaryota > Metazoa > Chordata > Aves > Passeriformes > Tyrannidae > Pseudotriccus > Pseudotriccus pelzelni. The sequence goes on from JAWMRA010000113.1 coordinate 103,527,074, forward strand.
AAATACAAATCTGAATCTGTGCACAAGCACTGGACTTTTCACACATATAATGCGAGCAAAGTACACAAAATCAAACATATTCTCAGAACGTGACCTCTGCAAGAATATGTACAGCAACTGCAGACCACCCAGAAGACACACTTAACAGAGCATAAGCACTTTGCTGCTTTTGGCAAAGTATTTCTATTCCACTTACTGGAAAATTTACTAGAAAGTAAGAACAAACAACGCAGCAAGGAACTCAACTCCTTGAAGTATCAATCACATCTCAAAAACCAATGAAGAGCAGTCAGCTGACAAATATTTCTGTGTTGACTCTGAATCATCTAATGAATAACACTGTAAGGAACTTGATGGAGTTCCTAAGAACAGCTCAGCTCTTAAATTTATATCATCTCTAGTTTGATGAGGCCAATTTGACACTAGGGAAATTTGCTGCTACAGAAGAGTGTACCAGTTTAGATCAGCAAAAAAATTACTTACCAGCTAGAGCTGCCAGAGAGTTAATCTTCATTGTGATATACTTACACTGACAAACCCTTTCCAGTTAAGTCAAGGCATTAGTATTTTCCCTTTCCTTTCTAAATCTAATAAAATTATACAGAATTTTCAAAATCTATCAGTGGTCTTTAAACACATTTTGCATTTATTTATATTGAATCTGAAAAAGGATATTAATTTCCTCAATTGCTGAAAGGTAAAGGTTATAATTAATTAAAAAGGTAAAATTACCTCTTTGCAATACATTTTTGGATGACAGTGAGCACATAATTCCTAAAATTAGGTGGATCTCCATTTATTACAGGAAAGACAATGTGTTTTATGAGAGTGATGAACATTCAGGTATTCTCCTATTTATGGTAATTTGATGGGATCCTAAACTGACCAAAAAACTGCTCACCTGTTCTTAAAATATATCCAATGAATTTTCCTTTCTCTTATATTAACTTTCTCTTTCTTTAAAGCTCCTTTTCTGTGGTACCTTTGATATTTCAGTTTATTTGATTTCCATTTTGTCTTCACTACTACTTAATTCTCTGATAGAGAAGGTGTTTAAGGATTAAAATGCACAGACAAACTGTCATAACTGAAGTATCTAAGTAAAAAAGTATTTTAAAGGTCAAAAGATAAAGCCTAGCATAAAAACAGGCTGAACTATATAAAGTCAGTCAGGTTATGAACAGATTCATATATTTTAGCAATGTGAAGAAAATGGTTATGTAAATACACACAAGTATTAACATCAAACTGTATTAAATTATGTAAACATACACATCTTCTGTGATCAATACAAACATCTACTTGTCTCAGGATACTACTGCAGCATAGCTCGAATTTGTTTTGAAGTAGATTCGTCATTCAGGTGTTTTGTAGTGAACCTAGAAATTACAAGTTAAAACAATTTTTTATAAAATGAATAGGCATTAGGAAAGTTTGAAAACTTGAAACTCGTTTTTGAAATCTGCACAGTTCAGTTTCACAAGGGAGGAATTTACATGTTTCACTGGAATTTAACTGGTAATAGTCTGGTGCTCTTGATCTTCTAAATATTCTTTGCAATAAATGACTCCCTTCTAAAAGATAAGAGAATTGTGGCTAAATCCTGTTTTCTATCCATCTACAACATTGCCATAATTTGGGTCAAAATTATCTCCCCTTTTTTTTTCCAGTTAAAAGCCTCAAGAGAAGCAAAATCATGGAAAGACGTAAGAAATATGGCAAATATTAAAAGTACCAAACTGAGTTTTAGCATAATCTATTACTTAAAGCAGCTTTCTTAAATGTCCTGGAAAGACTGAAGAGCTTTATTGGGTTTTTTTTCAAGTTTGAGAAATAGAAATCCTACACTTGGCTTCTAAAACGTTCTATTTGCTGGGGCATTTTATGTAACAAATCTTAGCTTAGATACACCGTTGACAATATTTACAATCCGTGCTTATCCAACAGAAATGAAATTGAGAGAAATGAACGTTACTTAACAAAACTCCAGGTGATGAAGGCAAACATGAAAGGACAGTCTTAATAAATCAAGTTTCTAAGGTGAGGAGTCTTAATTACAAAGAGATAACTTTCTAAGGCCGAATCACACAATTATTCCACACATACCTGAGAGCATTCAGAAGTCCTTCCACTGTGTCGGGTGGTTGTTCCTTTAAAACTTTTATGCATCCCTTCATCTGGGAACAGAAGCATGCCACTATTGAACAATAATATATGAATTGTACTAGATGAAAACAAGGAAAAATTTCACCATAGACAGCCAGGGTTTTTTCCTGTTGAGTGCTAATGCTGCTTTATACGACACAATAAAAGCATTAAAACTTATTAACAATTACATCTAAGTTAAAAACCCAACTATGGAGAAAACACTTACTTTAATAAGCAGTTGCAAAGAGTAAATTATAAATCAAGTACATATATTTTAACTTGAACATGATTTCTCCAATTCCAAATTAGAAAAAAAAATCAGTAACAGCTGATACGAGCTGAAAAAAAAGATTTTGGGAGTTCCATGTCATTGTTGTTGTTAGCAACTATCAGAAGAGATGTTTTAACTTTGACTTTTATTTTTATGTTTGCACACAAGGAAGTAATTTTCAGTATTCAGTTTTTAGTTGTACATTTAACTGGTGACATCTTATGATTGGTTTCATAACGAGTGGTTACAAATTTAATCTGAGGTAAGAAGTCCATGATGTTGATTTTAAACACTACACTGAATGAACATCTTTGTGGAGACTTTAAAAAACAAGCTAAAACTCTGTCCAAATTTACAAAAAGGGAAATGAAGCAGAGAAAGAAGGGGTAGAACTCATTTGACCCACTGTACAGACTCCCTATCTATTCAATAGAGAGAAAAAAGAAATCTCTCTAACCTATTCAGAATATACTTTTATATGTAATGAATTATGCCCAGAAGTACCTATTTCTTCCCACTGCTATGAAGACATCTAAAATAATTACCCAGAAATTAGTCTAGATGAATCCCATCTTATTCAAAATGACAGATAAAGGCATGGCTGAGACAAGATCTGAATCTTCTGATTTTCCAAGTCACATTAGAGTGCTAAATCTATGTACCAGTATTTTCTTTGCAGCTAAAGGGCACCTCTGCCTTATTAAGGAAGTGATTTATGAAAAACTTCACTGAAGTCAGGGTCTATTTATTTGCCAATAAAAATTACTCAGAAAAGTAGCTCAGCCTCCTTGGCAGTGACCAGCCTAACAGACACTGATCATTGCTCAGTTGGCTCATTTCTACCTGGAAAGCATAACTAGCTTTGCAAATAGCAGATCACATTAAATTCTCAGGGTAGCACCACGTGTTTTGAAATGACACTGTTACTTTTCCCAAACTAGAGAAACTCAAGAGTACATGCACATCACTCAGTAGAGGTGTACATGCCCTGTCAGATTAGAGAAGACCAATTCAAAGGGGATGAAAATTCAAACAGCTCTTTCTCATTTTTGTTAGAATCAGAATCCCTAGAACAGTCAAAAAGAGAAGCTATTAGGCTGCCTAAGCTAGGAGCCTGTAACTAACAGCTTGAAATACAGCCTCCAGTCTTGAAAGAGTAAGGAAAGGGTAATATACTCCGCTGTTCCTGAAACTCTCTTGAAATGGCTCCCAAGAAGTGGGAGAAAGGTATTATTTTCCACAATAAAACAAACTTATCATCTGAAATATTAGAAGATGTTTTAATTAGAGAAGAATCACTAAACTTATTAGTTTTAGTCAAGATTTGGGACCGTGTAGTCATTTAAAAAAAAAAGAGTCATACATCTCCTGCCTCCCATTTACCTCTAGATAACTTTACTGTGAGATTACAGGGCTTCAGGATAAATGTGAGAAACAAAGTACACACACTGTGTATTTGGTCCTATGAAAACTTCACTTGTGTTTTCTCTGTAGGCAAAAAACTGAACTGGCAGTCAGGAAATCTGCATTCAAGTCCCACACTCTATCTGCTTCATGACCTTGAGCAGATCAATTCACCTCCGTGTGACACATCTCTCCCTCTGCACAGAGCCAAAGAGGAGATCTGGCAAAACACTGGTATCTGCAGATGCAAAAATGCTAATGAAAACCCAGGGTCATGGAGGGCAATAATATACACCTTTTTTTCTCGTCTTTTGAAGCAGGCTATCTTGTAAAGGGAAAGACTTGGTGTCTTTTTTCATGAATAACAGATTATTTCTGCTGAAAGACGTCATGCATAAGATTTAGGTTTGTAAAAACATGCAGAAAAAAAATAAGAGTGCTTTTTTTACATGTGCTTGCAATTTTTCAAATGGAAAAATAAGGCTGATTTCCCTGTGACTGGCCATGCTAATGCTAAAACTGAAGGGTCATTATCAGCATTACAACAGTAACATTTCAGTTCTGCTACTTCAGATCTCAAACAAAGCAGAGACAGTGTTGAACATCTACTTATTTACAAGAGAACTACTGCCAAAGAAGAGCATTTCAGGGTCAATAAAATACATGATTAAAAAAAAAAATTATGACCAGAGAACATATTCTAGGGTAGATGTAATAAAAAATTATTTTAGTGTAACTATACAGTTGGCAAGAAAGTAGAGCCACCAAAAAAAAAATAATTATCTGTATCTGGAAGAAAATACAAAGAAAAAAAGCAGATTCTGATTTTCCTTTCAAACAAACTGATGTATTAAAGTACACAGGTGAAGACAAATTCTAAATTTTGCCGTTCAAAAGGAACTGAAATTATTTGTACCATGTCATAAGCTTGTGCTGAAAGAGAGCTGCAGACCAGTATTCCTAAACCTACAGAGTATTAAAGAAAAGCATCTCTTACATCAATCTTTGATGTCTTTGAGAAAGCTCCCACAGGATGAACGTGATCGTACAGAATAATAACTCCCACCATTACTCGCATGCAGAACATAAGGGTCTCCTCACTGGTGAATCTACTCCTGTACTCTCTGGAAAACAGAACAAAAGAAATAAACAGTCTTGATTTTCACAAGACAATTAAATAAATACTAGACTGTGAGTGCATGAAATCTGAACCAAAAGTGTATTTTAAGGCTGAAGATGCATCTTAGTAAGACTTCAAAGATCTAACATGAGCTCTTGCCAATTTAGAAGAAAGCAAACAGAGAGATGTAAACCTCTGCTAATACCCATGCACAGTTGAGATCCTCACTTCACAACATATATGTGATGATGGTGTCACAGAAAACTTCATGAAATGTGATGGAGGCTGATCATACTTCTTTTTAATCTCAGAGACCCAGCATACTGGGACCTTAAAGGAAAGCTAAATTCTTACTTTGAAACAGTTAAGTGGGATCTAAATTCAGCAGGTAGGAAGTTCAGAGCTTCACCAAGGTACATCATAACAGTCTTTGCTCTCTCTGTCTAAGTCCATGGGCAAGTTCAACAATCCAGGTTCACTGAACATCTAAAATGTGGAGTCCCACTAGATAGGACAGGTCTGAATTAATTCCAGAGTTTTTCTCTGACTTTTCATAGGAGTATGAATAGCACTGTTAAGACAGTCCCTCTCGGCTGTAATCCCTGAAACCATTGTCAGGAAATAAAAAATGAACTGCAGCAGAGAAAAATAGAAACTGGGAAAAAAGAAATTATCATATTTATTCTAACAAATATTATTTTGAGTAGATTCGTTTACATAATTTATTTAGTGTAATTAATTTCAATAGAAAATGCACTTCAATATAAACTAATTTAAAAATATGAATATATAGAAATATTTCAGTATAAATATCAGTTAATTTTCTACACAGAACTTGATTTTTTTTCACTTAAATGACATTAAAAATACTAAAATCTGTACTACAGTACCTCTCAGTTTCCAATTTGAACTTCTATTCTTACACAGCATCATAACATGAACAGATTTAAATGCTACAGACATTCTGATGTGATAATGCTTGATTATCCCACAATTAGAATTAAATATCAGATAATCTTCTAGTAGATGACTCACAACTTTATTTCTCTTCTTTGGCCAAAAAAAGAGCTGACACATAAGGCTACTTTTCAGTTACTACTTCTATGATGTCCCTGGACTGTGAGATGAGTCCTGCCCCTACATACACTTCTTCAGAATTTCCATAAACAAACCCCAGAAATTCTGCCTTTTACATGGCACCATGAACAAATGATTCAAAAGTAGGAAACTTTACTCTATCTGGTACGTGTTTTCCACTAAAGAGATATCTAACCTAAAAAATACCCCGCTAAATGCACAGCAATACAATAATAAACAACCCCACTGGCTGTTGTCTACACTAGTAGATATGAACACAACTATACAGCTGAACACATTCACATGAACGAAAAAATCATATGGCTGAATTTTTTCATATCTAGAATAAGATGGCTGCATCCAAAAAAATATCTACTTCAATGATTCTTGAAATAGTCCTTGTGCATCATTTGCTAAAGCTCTGCCTGGAAGCGCCAAAATCTTGCCCCTGCGTGCTAATAATTGAGCAGCATGGGCAAACAGGAGGCAGCAGTCGGCCTATGGGCCAGGCTAGACAAAACACAGACACTGAAGCCTATGAGTGCATGAGATTCCACTCATATTTTAACCTTTTGTTGAAATGCAGACTGACCATGTAAGCTCTCTCGAACAAAACTCAATGCTGATTCATGGAAAACATCATATGGTGGTTAAAACAGGAGGAAAGGCTTTCTAATACTACGCCATGCTTTGTATACAAAAAGTGGTAACAACTTCAGGCAAAGATACAGGAATTCACTTGGAAAAAACTGAGGTGGCCCAGGTGGCAACTTAAAATACAATACAGGTTTCTCTCATACAAACTCCCCAAGATTTAAGATAAAACTTACGGTGTTTCCAACATGACTTTACATACACTGGCCATAGTACTTAGACAGTCCGTCGTATTTTCAATTGGTAACGTTTTGTTCTGGAAGGTAACAAAAAAAGTCCCTCTTCAGTAAATGACCTTGCAAAATTAAAATCAAGAATGCCTGTGTTAGACCTTTCTCCCCCATTACCTACTTCTGATACAAAATGTGTTGTTGCATTACTGAGTGTCTTCAGCATTGGTGTGGCTTCTGCATAAAACAGGGACATCCTATTGGCCATTTCATTGTTCACTTCATTCTCAATGTCTAGCTGATGAAAACAGGAGAAAAAATAGTCAGTAAAGCTCTTTTAAATCTTGCCAGCAGCAAGAAGAAGATACAGTACATGTTCATGTCAGCAAGCAGATTGCTGCATGAATAGTTCCACTCTAATCACTTCATCCGGACTGCTGATTAATTCTCAGTGTGAAGGAGAGAACACGACAGCTAGTGAATCAAAAGCAAAAACTTTACCACAAATGGCATAAATGCATCCTGATAAATACCTCAGTGTGAGCAGCAAATCAGAGTTTATTTACTTACATGCATATTGTTTATTCTGTTGCGACTTATTGTCCGCCTGTAATAACTGAAGTCATTCTGAATTGCTGGGTTTCTCATCTTTCAAGAAGACAAATAGGAAATAATCAGTTTTGGCTCAAAACACATGGCAAAAATCAGAATGTATTAAAAGATTTTATTAACCTTAAGTTCATCAAAACGAAGAGTAAAATGTAATATTTCTGCAAACTCTTTTGCTAGAGCCTGTTCCCGTTCCAGGTGCTGAGTTGGAGTGTAAGGAGGGCAGGTCAGCGATTCCAGTAAGCTCTGCAGGGCTTTCTCTGAATATAAAATTAGAAGCACAAATTCTAGTCAGTCCACATTATGACAAAGTTTTAAGTGCATATCTAAATATACTGGTTTTGAAGGGAAGGAACCCTCTGAACACACAGAGTCCTAATAGAAATGCTTTTTCTTACTATCCTAAAGTGAGAAACATTAGTCAAAGACACCTGCCTCTTCAGGCTCTGCCATTTTCTCTCCATTTTGTATCATTGAGCTCTTTTCCCTTTTCGTCACCCTTTATCTGGGATCTCTATCAAAAATTCCAGAGGAAGCATTTTTCTTCCATTCAGATATTCAGCTCTTTCTCTTTCATCTTCCCCAATTAGCCATCAGCTCAGTACAGATTATTCTGGCATCTCTGTTACTAAAAGTGTACACTTAGGCACTGATAGCAATATAAATCAGCTCTTGTGGCTATAATTACTAGCATAACTCAAAAAAGTGAAAGACTTAGTTAGCAGGATGCTGCAGAATTCCCTTGCATTGGGAGCTCTCCCACTTCATACATATATTCTTGCACACTTTTTCTCTTCCAGAGTCCTAATTCAAAGAGCAATTACATCATTTTTGTGTTTATAGGAATGATAAAGTGAAATTAAGATTAAAAATATGCCTTGACAAATGTAAATGTGGTTAAATGTCTGCTGATATCAAACAGAAAGAATATTAATTCTTTAAAAGTCTATGTAAAAAGTAAATTTCTATTTTGCTATATATAAATAACCTATTAAACAAGCATCCTAAACAGAGCTCACCTAATCTGAGTGAAAACTCATAAAAGCGCTTCAGCCTTACAACCAGAGGACAGACTGAATTCCATGCTTTTTCTTGCAACTGGATATCATTGGGATTTTGTATTGCCTGAAACAAAAATACTACTGTAAAGAACTGTGATAAATAAATAACAAGCAAAAGGTGGTTTGCAATTTTTCAGCATTATTTTAAAAAGTAAGTATTGCAAAATGTAGGGCAATTCTGAGAAATTATATTACATATGAACAGAAAATTAATAAGTCAAAAAAATACCATGTTTTCTACCTTGCTTGTCTCCCTGTAACATACTGATTTAAAAACATTAATTACAGTGCATCATTGACATACAAAACCATGTTCTAGTGTATTATCTTGGAAACAAAACTGTTGCAAAAGCAGCAGGTAAAAAACCTTTTGTATGATTACTGGGTACAGAAGTAGCCTTTATTTTAAGGTTTTGATGCTATTGAGATCTTCAACATGTTAAGTAATCAACAGGTCACAGTAACAGTAACTGCAAAGCTGATCCAGGAAAAGGTTTGGTTACCTGAGGAAAATCGTAAGTTACAGTTCAAAACTGTACTTTAGGACCAGTTTCACAGAATAAGAAGCCTCTAAAGTGGATGTAAGGTTAAAATTTACTGTGGTTCATTATTTCACTTACACAGAAGAACAACTACTTTTGTCATGTGTTTCTGACATCCAAGTATTATTTCTTGCATATCCTCGACTTCTACTGTGAGATACACGAAACAGGGTATATGAAATGGTGTTTCTTAAAGTAAAAATTAATTACTAATTACTAACAGAAAACCTAAAAGAAGTTCCAACAGCCATAATTTAATGACTTCACATTAGGATTTATATTGAATGTCATGCATAATCTGTAGTGTATTTTATAAACACAGTTTTAATGCGACTTTCATATAAATTCATAGAATGTGCTTGGATAGAGCAAAGAAGCTAGGAACACATTGAGTTTTGCTTGATTTTGCTTCCAAAGAACTCTCGTTAGCAAACATACATCTCTAATTTCTTGTCCAGCTCCTTTGTAAGCCTGAAGGTCTGCAAGCATACTTTCCGAGTCCTGTAAAACTGCACTGATCTGGTTCCATACCTCCCTTTCTCCATCTGTGGGCTGTGCATCTAAGAAACAAAAAAGCAAAATGCACAAAGTCAAAAGGAAGCTGCAGTACAAATGGCAAGATTACTCAGTTCTACTTAACACTACATCCAGCTTGACTATGAGTAACTCCATACTGATGTAAGTTTTTTTTAAAATACAGTTATACTGCACTGCCATTCAGCTAACATCCAAGTTTCTGCTTTTTATAGCAAGGAAGGAAAAACAGTACAGTTTTTGTATGCTCTGGCTCATAATGCCTCTTCTCAAAATGCAGCATTTTAAAGAGCAGCAGTATCATAAAGCAATGATATTAGAAAACAGGATAATGCATCAGTCCCTCTCTTTCATGAGCTTCACAGCTCAATTACAAAGAATTGTTCACTTTTCTTGCAGCTTGGGGATAAAATCAGGCCTTTAAGTGGATGGAACAGTGGGATATTACTCCCCTTTGACTTTGCTCCAGGCTTCTTTAACCAGGGTAATTTATTTCTCCTTTTGTAAAACACGGATACACTACTGTTAAAAATACATTTTTTCTCATGTATGCCAGAGATCATTTCTGCCCCTAAAATAAATCCAGCTCTGTCAATAATCAGTTTTCAGAGTGGGAGTGACCTGTAGACCTTTACTGTTCAGAGAAATGACATTTGAAAGTAGATCAATTTTCCCATTCAAACCTAATCCTATGCGATTTACACAGCAATGTGACACCAAGGAGTGATGTTATGTCCAGAACATAGACATGTTAGACAAGGTAGAGATCTTCTGTCTTCTTTTGCTTTAAAACATAAAGATGACAGGCACTGACCAAAGACTGGATGACCCATATCTGGGATGGCAGTCAGTATGTGTAGGAACAATGACATTATCCCAGCAGATTTCTAGAGACATAACTGTTTTTTTTAACTTAGTTTTGTATTAGCTTGTAAAGACAGAATTTTAATTTTTATGGAAGAAAAAAATTACTTTGAAGGTGAATCTTAGTGACTACTTGTTTGAATTAAAAGGAATGAGATAACTTCAAAACTCATCAATTAAATTGAGCTACAGTACACATCTCTACATTAATAGACAAGAAGTACTAAAAATACTTTTTCTATTTAGTCTTATCACTCTCCTTAAGAAAACAGACACATTTGTATACCCATATATCAGTACAGGTTCCATTTACCCAGACCCCATTAGAAACAAATGAACCTGTTCACACTAGAGTATATGGAAAGAACAGTCACTCCCCCCATGATGTTTCACGTTAGGATAATCTGTTTAAATATTTCAAGTTATCTACGGACCTTGAATGAATAGGACACAAATGGCTGACATTTACATGTCTGTAGCTTTGAAGCAACTAGTACTTAAAATCTATATTCCTATGGCATCATTAGACCCATGAGACTGGTCACATAAAACAACATTGATTTGACTTTCCTTTTATTCTGGAAGTTTTCCTTAATCTTATTTAAAAAGTGAAAGCAAACATGAGCTGGGCTCACTTAGTTGAGTTTCATAGCCAAAATATTTCATGTGACTAAAAAATTCCATTATCCTTCAAAAAGTAAGGGAAAGTAGCACCAAATGGAAAAACAACCCACAGGAAAACCCCATCTGGGACATGGATGTTGAACCAATCTATTTGCCACATTAACTTTACAGTATTCCAGACTGGTTCTTTCCTCAAGCTGCAAGAAATCTCAGGTATACATCATAAGGGGTCTGCCACCTTGTGATAAACAAGCAAAACTGAAAAGCCATCTGAATTTAATGAGGAAAGCGGTGATCTTGTTAAGCAGCTACCAAGCATACAACAACAGAGTAGGGAAAAGTAAGAGTTGCATATCAATCAGTATCTATCTTTTAACAGTTTAATAAAAGTTAATTTAAATAACATTTTTCAGTGAATACTAACACCAAAGAGAACAAGTAATTTGTTAGTGCAGTTCATGAAAGTAAAATTTGCATGTACAGGTCACCTGAAGCATACTGTTAACCTTGTTGGTTAATAAAGTATTTCCATGTTACTTTTTACAATTTGCTTGCTTTAAAAGAAATTAGTGCCAAAGAGGGATGCAAATGCTATAGATTGCTCAGCACTTTTGGACTTCAAAATGGCCTTTAGTTACATCCTTTATGATAAGTCTTTTTCAAATTTATCTTTTGGATGTTGGGGAAGCAGGAATATTTGAGACTCATTGAAGGAGCTTTCTGTAACATCACAGCATCTGGGGAACTAGGAGCAAGAGGAAGGTAGGTGTGTGGGAGAGGGGAAAGAAAGGGAAGGGAGAGGAATAGAGCTGCAAAGGCTACAGAGCAACAGGCTTAGCTTGCATTTGCAGAAGATGTTTATATTTATGCTGGAAATGTTTAGCTTAAAAATAAAGGTAGGGAGGATGATTTAGGCTTTTTTGAAAAAACATGCATCTTATTTGTGAAATACATGTTATGTAAACAGATGTTCTGAAAAGACCATGGCCATGTTTCAAAAGGAATTTTACATGAAGATCCTGCCAAAAATGGTCAGCTAAATTAACTGCAATGGATCACTTTGAAAACAATTTTATCTTACTGTCAACAACAACAATAAAAACAGCAACAAGAAATAAAAGGAATAGAGACTTCATGGCAGATTTTGGCTTTCAAAACTGGCTTTCTATTCCAACCATACCAAAGCTCGTTTCTCTGTTCTGAACTAAAAAAATGCCAATCCTGAATCACTGTGTGGGATCACTGCCTGGCAGTGCGCACCACTTATCCTCATGCCACCACAGAATCAGTGCACACTTCAGCAATTTGAGCTCATATATAAATAAAACCACTGCCACTGACTAACTCATGGTCTATGCAGGCCCTCTTAGTAATAAGTTACCACAGTGACCAGATTTTCATTTCAAGTCTGAATTTTTGAAGTACTCATGATTAGCATTCAGAGCATGATGTCTTTAGTAAGACAAAATAGAAAGACCTTTTAGCTCCCTTTGGCCAAATGTTTCTAATGTGAACCCTAAACCCGGCAACAACATGAATCCTCGTGGAGGCTTGAATCTTCCATATACAGATTCTATCAGCAAAATTTTAGCTCTGGAGTGAAATGAAGTTCCATTGGTTCCATCAGAAACAACCAGGACACGATAATTCATCCATTCCATGAACACATGCTCTATTTCACCTTTACACATGGTCTGTACCTTGTTTTGAATGGCACTTTGCACTTATAAAAACGAGGAGGAAAGCCAGACCCAACACAACCCATTTGTGGAGGCATTAAATATTTCAGGTGAATGGTCAGGCATGAAAGTGGGATCATCATTATTTTCTTAGAAAAATGCCTGTCACTTGTTTCAGAAAACCCTTCAGTGCAAGATATCTACCTCATCCTTCAGCAAGTATGCATTAGAAACTGCTAGGGAGGTAAGACAGTAGGACGAGATTAAATACAGGAACGATATGAAGCCTTTACCTAATACAAAATGAAGTATAACAGTATCTCAGTAATTAATTTTTGTGAAGAGAGAACGAAACAGTACTAAAAGAAGCACTTCAAACTCACACACCCTTTCTGAATCTCAAATGCAGACCAAAAGCTCAGAACTTTATTCCACCCTCGGGTGGTTAAGAAGATTCCTACTGAGGCTGGTTAGTGCTTCCACTTCAGTGAATATAGAATCATATTTGTCATAAAAATACCATAGCCTTCTGGCCTCAACACCATAGCAAAAGAAAGCAAGTTAAACAAGAGCTCTCACAGCTTTTCTTGTCCACTGCTGAAGGTGGCCAGTAATTCCATCAGTCAGCAAGTTAAAAGAGCAGTACACATATTTAACTGCATAATGCTTAAGTCCTATTTCAAGTTTGTCACCATGACAATAATTTTTTCCATGCCAATCTGGCACAAAATTAGATGAAAAGAGCAAAGGCATTACAACCACAGGGAGTAATACACTTCAGAGGGTACCAGAAACGGCTATACTCCACATATTAAAAAACCCTAGTATTGGACAGCACCAGTACCCTACCCAGGCTACAGTGGGTTTCTGAATTTCATCCTATAAGGCAGGGTGCTGTGCCAAGGATGTCAGCGCCAGGCTCTGCTCCGTGGTGGACATGGACACCCAGCCTCTCTCCAGCTGAGCTGTAGCTCCTGCTTAGGGCATTCTGCAGAGAAGTTGAGTGTAATTTCCTGCAGGCTGGGTCCAGATCATATCCCCAGCCTTGCTGCCTGTGCAGCAAGGGTATTAATTAATATCCTGTTATGTGAAAAGTGGGCAGTTGTTTTGCTGCAAGACATGTTCTAATAATAGACCCTTTTAATCATACATGAATAATAACTGAAAATTTCATGAATCTTTCTGGGGATGGGGCGGAATCTTAGAAAATAAGATTATTAGGATGTATGAAAGAGATTAAGTTAGGATCAGGTAAAGCTCACCCAGCTAACATTTAAGAAAAAAGGAACCTGCTCACATTAAGATTGGAGAGTTTGGTCTCATACAAGGTATTTGAGGAGAGGATGGGACTGAAGATGTCACTTAAGGACACTTCCTTCCAATAATCTATAAGCTTTCGTCTTTTAGGTTCAAAATAAACTGTTGTTGCCTCAACCTTCAAATTATTTCCAAGAATTTATGTGGAATTATTTGTTTACTCTGCCTGAAAATGGCAGCAGTAATTTGACAACAGCTTTTCTGCAAAAAAAGAGCAATTGTAAGCTACTATGCAACGAGCTCAAATACCCAGAATTCATTTATCTGTGACTAATTTAAATAAGGTCAACATCTAAAGAACAAAACAGTTCTTGAACTGATAAAATCCATTTCAAGAGAATTCACCCTGCGGGCTCGTGAAATCCTGAAACCCAGGACTCTCAAGACCTGCCGGGCACTCTCTCTTCTTAGCATTATTTTTCAAGTTGAGAGCTAAGAAGGACTTAAGGTAAAGTAAGTAAGTAATGGCCAGTCTTCGCGAACGAAGATCCGGGGAAGGTCTTTACACCTTCCAGCCTGCGCATTGG
>JAWMRA010000113.1:103541774-103613367 GCA_035584735.1 Pseudotriccus pelzelni
AGGTCCTTAGAACGTAGGTGGATTGCCTTACAGGGCTAACGAGCTCCACCTGCCCGGGGAGTATCCCTGGCTGGGATAGAACCCAGACCTTGGCGGTGAAGGTCCTGCGATCGAACCACTAGGCCACCAGGGGCTCCCAGGTAAAGTAAGTGGTATATAATCAAATCCAATAGGTAGCAGTTAGATTAAAAATACCCACACCAAGATCCCAGTATAAAACAGCAATACAGTGCACTTTCCAGGAGGCATGAAATTCTTTTTCTTTACCTAAACCTTTCAGCAGACCTTAAAAAGAGTAATTTGGCTAAATACATATAGTTTGCAATTCACCTCAAAGAAAAGGCTTTTCCACCTCCATAGGAGAACACTATTCCCCACCTGACCACAATTCCCATTTCTCGTTTGCTTTCAAGGCTGGACTGAATGTTTCTTCCGATTGCTTCTTGCAGAGATCCAGAGTAACTGCCTAACTCTAAAATTAATATTGGGGAGCAAAGAGAACTGCTTTGGCTATGCAACATTAACCAAAATTAATGCTGGATTCAAGTTTTTTCAAGCATGACCATGGAGTTACAGAACCTGGTTCCCAGTTTGGACTGAAGAATAATGTAAGCAACACGTGTCAAAAAGAATTGCAATTGATGATGCGGACATTTGCAGGAAAGCAGAGGAAACGAGATGATTTTTTTTTTTAACCCAAACTTTTCTAGGGAAAAATTAAAATATCTATTAAAATCCCCCCTCCAAAACCAAAAAAAAAACCCCAAAACCAAAAAATGTAAGGTGAAATTTTGACAATTAATTCTTTTTCTTTCATGATTTCTTCCCATTTTCAAATATGGCACAAGGCAGAATTTGAAAAAGTAACAGAATACATTGAAAACACTTAATTTTTCTAAGTGTTCCTGTTTCTACCTGCCCATTTTTCAAGACCCCCAGAATTCCATGGAAGAGATGCTTAAAGGTTAAATATGAAAAAATCAGGCTGCTGAAAAATATGTAAGAGCAAAGATTGTTCGCCTCAAATTTTTCAGCAAAACAGAATTCTGCCCTGGGGAAGAGTAATTAATAAGAAAATAAATTCATTTTTGTTGCATAGAACGACTCATTCTTGCCTCTAAAATGTGTTAGTTAAGGACAATAAGGGAAAATAACAGAATAAAAAGCTACTATACTGACCTAAGCTATCTATAAAAAATAGAATCCAAACCATAAATAAATCTACATCCATACAAGTGTTTGGCATCCTTTCCTGTATTTCTGTTCCCATTCATGTGCCACTGCTGGGGCTCCTCCAACCACACCATCATCCTCATCACCCTGACCTGACCAGACGAGTACTTAGTAGGTAGGGGAGAGAGGTAAGGTGGTAATTTGGTGGGGTCTAGTTCTTAGTAAGGTAATTTTCCCACACAGCTGTCATTCCTGATGGGTGCAATCGTGTGTTTGTTCATCTCAATTCTAGCACAAGGATATGAGACCATGTGGCCAACCATCACCCACAGGATGATCCCCTTGGGAACAGCACAGATTAAATCAACTGTCAAATGAAGTTGACACCTTAATGTTATTTTCCAACTTTCTTTACATAAACACATTAAAGCCTCTGCTTTTTTGAGGCACGGAGACATATTGTATCTGTTCTTCCCCTGCAAAGGAGGAAAACGGCTGTTTTCTGGCTTGTTAAGCAGTATTTGTGTGGCAAATTGTATACACAGCAGGGAGAAGTATGTCACACCCCCTCCTTTCAGATACAATACACACCAAACGAAGAAGAGCAAGAAAATGCCAGGGCGGGAGTATCCCAAACCTCTGTCAACATTTCAGAAGCAGTGCTGACATATTTACGTTGAGATTTAAGCTCCTGCCTAATGAGAAAGCACACAAACCCTGGAAAGCAATATGCTAATGCAAATCATAAATACAGTAAACACATCAGCTCAGCATACCCCTCATCCTCCAAATGGCCAACTGCAGTGACCCTTTTCATCCGTGAGCTCAAACTGACAGCTCAGGTCACAGAAAGTCACACCTCCAGCAAGCACACACCACACACACCAGGCTGACCTGTGTCCACTGGGAGTGTCCTTTTGCACTGTAAGATGGCCAATTAAAGGAGACCAGAGCACACAACCACAGCCATCTTCAGTCACACCCCTTTGACCCAATACAGATTTAGTGTCAATAAAAACCTCCAACACCATTTTTCACAGGAAAAACATTTTAAATTTCTACTCATGAGCACTGAGCGCACTGAAATTTGGAGGTGACAGTTTCATTCCTCTGCACATAGTTGTGCCTGACCAGTCTGTCCTGACCACTGGGCCTCCCCTGGTAGAGGGCACTTCAATCCCTTCAGTCATTGGACATGTGCCTTTAGAACAGAAACCAACTTTTGCTGCCAAGGCAACAAACCCAATATTTTCCTCTCTCACTACCACCCCTACCAAGGCTTCCCACTGCCAGAACACCTCTTTCCTTCAGCCCGGGCCAGGAACACTTTCTTATCATCCAAGCCACAGCAGGAGTGATTAAATCTGGAATCTCAGATCAGCTGAAAACTTTTGCAGTATCTTAGCAAAGCCAGAGAGCACAAGGCCTTCAAAAGTTTGATTAAAAAAAAAAATTAATTAAGCGGTGGTTTGGATAAAGGTTTGACACCCCAGGATGACAACAAAATTTTCAAGTGATACAGACAGAGGAGGAGGGATACACAGCTCACAGTACCTTGTCCTAAACCCAAACTAATGGATTAACTTTTTTTCAATCAATTAAAACTGATCCTTCATAATGAGGTAATTATGACCTAGATGAGAACATATGAGCACAGTTGCAGTCATACAGTCTAGCTGACTTTTTGAAGCAGCGCTTCAGAGCGGACACACACATACACTCAGAACATGTCAGTTCCTTTTTTCAGAAAAATAATTCAGGAATAACTAATGCAAGAACGAAACTATTTCAAGGTGATAAAATATGTGTCTAAACACCTGAAATGCTCTCTTAAACCAATGCTACAAAAGAAAGTTATTTTAAAGACACTGTCTTTTCTCAAAACTTTTTCTTGATTTTTTTTTTTAGAAGAGAGGTATTAAGAGACACAACATCACTCACTGTTAGTGTTTTAAATAAAAAGCATTTCATGTATGTAGTGAAGAAAGATTAAAGCCATATTAAATGATTTGATGAGAATGTCTAAAAGTACATGCCATGAAAATAAAATCAGCAAAAGTGAAACAGCTTTGAATGAAATATAGATATGACAAGGAAATTAGAATGCAGTTCTGCAAACTCATAACCATGCAATTAAGAGAGATGCAATCAAGAGCATACACTTTGAGCCCTTCACTATTTTTTAGAAACTATAATCCCAGTTAAATCACCACTGAACCATGCAAAAATAGTGACACCCCCACTGCTTATATTTTTTTCAGCTTCTTATTTCAAACAGGTATTTCCATTCAAAAAAGAATCATAATACTTTTAACCCTGATTTGTTAAAAAAAGCCGAAGCTGAGTTAATTCATATGTAAATTTAACAATGGTTCATAAATGTTTTGAATTTAACTCAAGGTAAGGTTTTACTTGCATATCTACCTTTCTGTCCCTTTCTCTGCTCAGAATGAACTGAAGTAATTTTGTATGGTTCTATAAATATCAAAAAGTAGTATTCTACTGAAGTGTAATTTGATTTGTTTGCAAATCCCTTTTGAATTGCTTTATGATGCGTGAGCACATGCAGTTTATTAGGAAATAATAAGCAAAGAAGGCAAGCCAGGCAAGAAGCTTTGCTCACTTTCAAAGTCAAGGAAAAAATTTGGCCCCTGATCAAGCTCTGTGCAAGTGAGAACTTTTAAAAGATTTCCCATTTGGTTCCTGAAAAATAGAAAAGGAAGAGAAAAGGAGTCCTGAGTGAACGAGTGATTTTAGAGACAAGGACTTGGACAGATTGGTTGTGGTGGAAAATACACACTCTAAGCAATCAGATATTAAAAGTTTTTCCTCAGTTTGCTGTTAAGTCAGGGAAAAGAATCTCTCATTGTCTTGTAATTGTTTGAACTTACTTTCAAAATCCAGGAAAAAATGTGGATAGTTTTCAATTTCCCTGGTAAGGACCTTAAGAAGATTACCCATCCCAGCAAACCTAGTAAATGCAACAAAATCGTAAACAGTTATACACATAAACACAGAATGCTACAGCTAAAGGCTTGACACAGTCTGCACCATATATTCTACATTTTGTCACATTCTGGACCATGAGAAACATTTTGATGGTCAATTCTGTATTATTTACATGTAGTGACAGAAAGAGGAAGATCTTGGATAAACACAGAAATAATTCTATTCAACAAATTGGAAATTAAGCTTCCGTATAACATTCCAGATGTCATAAACAGATATTTATGAGTTTATTTACTTAGCAAAAGAAACAAACTCAGAGCTATGTCTCAATTTTTAAACCCTCGAAATTGCTGGATTCTTTATTAGCGAACACCATTTCAAAGTAAAAACTGAGGTCTCAATACTTGTCTTAGGTTCTTCAGCATAAATCCATGTTATTTTAAGAAAATAACACAATTTAAGGAAAAAAAAATCTGTTTCCAATCAGCAAGATTTTATAAAATATTACTGTAACAACCTATCACAAACAGCTCATTTTAACTCTTAAAAATGTATGTATGCATTAAAAAAAAAAAAAAGAAAAAAGAGGAGGTTCAACTGTATTTCTTATCTGTTATTCCTATCTTTTATCATCTTAGAAGTCTTTGCAAGACAAGTTATAAAAAACTCCCAAAAGGAAAAGTGACCAATTCTCAAAAAAAAGGAAGTCTCCATGGAAGATAAGTAGGAAGGAGATTTGAAGAAAAGTTTTTTTACCGGTACAGTCCTTAAAAAGATAAATTATTCTAAAACTATGTAGAAGTAGAGCTTTCTTGGTCAAACTAAAACTTTTTCTCAGAAGATAGAAAAATTAAACCACAAAAAGCACATATAAGGACAAAGAGGTTTGCCTAGAGGGATGTAGGAAAATGTAATTTTAGATTTAAAATGCAGGTTGAAAACTGATTTTTGCCTCAAAGATAAATATTCTCAGTACTCTACGCTATGGCTCTTGGGGCTCGCATCTGATGTTCATCTGTGATTCAGTTTAACTCTTTTCCCACTTCAAAAATCAGGCCACAAAAAATTATTCCAAGCATGTACATGGCTGATACTACAAGACAAAGCTTTTTTCAAGTTCTCCCACAAGCATTACAGCAGGAAAAGTTTCATCAATCCTAATTTCTATGTACATATAAGGGATATATTTCTGCAGCAGGAAAAGCTAGGAAGGTAATGTGAGGCTTGCAGATTTCAAAGTAGCCATAATCATATCATAAAATTATATAAATTTAATTAATAATCTCTTTAGAGCATGCAGCTTTATGTAAAAAGGCTTTTATTAGACAAATGGCTTTGTTTTGCATTAAATGCTACTTCAAAATTTTCTCTCCAGAACAAATCCAGTGAGCAGACTGTCAAGCCCTTTGCAATTAGCAGCATCTTGCATATACAAAATTGAAACATAAAGAAGCATTTTCCATTATTTCTAAAGTTACATTCATTTATATGCAGGAAGAAAAATACACTTTTCCTAGAAAGGGGAAAAACATGCAGACAAAGCAAAACAGATTTTGTACAGTGTTAAAACTTGTATCTTCAATAATTTAATATTTTCATCAAACTGGCATAATACATTTTATCAGCATCAGCTAAGAGGAACAAGATAATGTGTATACACTTATTTTCCTTTTCATAACCTTGAAAGAAAAAAATTATACTATGCAATCCTAACACAATCTAAATGACTGACTCAGTGTGGATTCTTCACTTTCAACTCATTTTAAGCCATATCTTACCTCATCGCCTTCAATCTTCAGAGAGTATCCAACCATTTCTTCTACTGCCAAAGTTTGCACTGCATCCAGAACTGGTTTAGCTGATAGCATGCTTCAAACAGTGAGAAACCCTTTGTGCCAAAAACCTGAGGATATGCTCCCTCATTTGCATTGAGTAGCTTGAGGTCATGTGCCCAAGTTCTGCTTTCTGATCCTTCTTATACAAGTACAGCACATCTTGGCTTGGGAGATTTCTGAGTATTTTTCTGGAATTTTTGTTGTATTTCTTTTAGCTCGTTTTTCATTTTATTCCCCTTTCCTTCAATCCTTGTGTAAAAAGTGATTCAGCTATTTAGGTCACAAGCATGAAACAGAACCCTGCACAAACTAATACACATGGTCAGGCAGCATTTTCCAATGATCCTGAAGGCTCTGGTTTGACATCATCTATTTTCAAAGTATATCAACTCCAAAAGCAGTCATATTCAACATCAACATCCAGAAAATATGGCTCCGGCAGCTGCTAAACTTACTTTAATTCTCTGTGAATTGCAATAATTTCTTAATGTTTCCTAAAAAACAAAACTAAAAGCAACATCTAGTTCCAAGAAGCTTTCAAGTATAATTCATCATTCAACACCAAGTTCTGACTCCAAATTAAAAGGCCAGCCTTTACTATAATGTGCTAATAAACACAATTCATTGCCTCAAAATGAATTATTTTATTCTGGATAGCTTGCTGCTTCTCAGTACTTGGATCTTCCAAACTGTCCTTCCCCAAACTCTAACAACATATGCCAAACCTCAGGAACTGTAAGTCACCTCCAGGATAATTTTTAATAGGATTTCAAAGTAACTAATGGAAGGCATTCTGAGCAGGTCGGGATATATACTGTTGTTGCAAGAAAAATGCAAATAACAGCTGATGCACAGAAGCAAATCAGAAAGGTTTAACTTAAGAGTATAAAAATCCATTTAATAAAACTGGAAAGCATTTTATTTTACTTACTGTAAAATCAGTTTAAATGTTGAAATGAGACTCCATGCACATATAAAAATATTGCTGATGTTGCACTACTAAATGACAATGGCTTCTCTTTAGTGTCTAAGTCCCTTAAAATTCTGACTTTTAACTATGCTTTAAAAATTATGACATGTTGACAACAATGCTTGCATTTTCTTTTTCTCTACTGCTACCCAACCCATTAAAGCTTACCCTAAGATATTACATAAGCATATAGAAAATACTTTTTAAGATACTGTTTAAAGGTCGTTATTTGATTTTTGATGCTCAGCACTTAATTAGTAGCACACAGCCATAAACCACAACACCAGTAATGCACAAGAAGGTACATTTAGCTTTTTGCATTTAATTTACCATTATCTAGTAGCATACTTAAAAATTTGAGCTCTGAAGAAAATAGCACAGGCTGCTTTTCCAACACATAACTTTGTTCCTAAAATGTAATTGATTCAGTTTCAACATTCTAGAAGTATTACCTAGGATAGGAAAATAAATTTCTTCTCCACCTCTAAACCAATCAGTTTATTTTTAAATTGTGATATAGAAAATACTATGCCCCCTTCCCCCAAACAAATCAGAACTCAATCCTACAAATCTGCCAAATTGTTAGAGAAGTACTAATTGATTTCTTGTCTTACAGGACTAATTTAATCAGCGCCAACCCAAAACTATCAGCAGCACTGCAGCTACACCGAAGATGTAACAGATAGATAAAGCATTTAAACCTCATGTTAGTGAAAAAGGACACATTCACCAGCTGAAGCCTTTGCTGCTCATCAGTGCTCCTTTGCCAGATACTATTTCCTAAATCTGCCTGCTTGCATAAGCATGGCCTAAAAGGCTTTTGTCAAAATGAGCTGGATCAGCGAGCACTTTCTGCTTTAACTCATTTAGATCACCCTAATGAAGCAGGGCCGTGAGTGTTCTCATGAGCAGCTCCATTGGGAGTTTCAGGAGAAACAGAGGCTCCCAAGCTCAGCAGCGGCACTGAAAGATTTGGAATGATGAGTTCCAGTGGCACAACTGCATGAGCAGAGACAGGAGGCATCCAGTCCACAGTCTGAGGAAACTGTACTAAGCAAATCAGTGTCATTAAAGCACTTGAACTGACCTTACTGCGTGAATAATTAATTGTGGTTTCAAAAATACACCAGCATCTGAACAAACTCAAGATCTCTCAGATCAAAAGCAGGATTCCAAATCATTGTGATATCCACTTCTACAGTTTGTTGGGATGCTTGTAAAGAAACAACAGAAGTGCAAGATTTAAAAAATTTACTGGGAGAACTGGCTGCTCATGTCTTGGACGGGTGCACTGGCTGGATGGCCAGGCCAAGAGAGTGGTGGTGAGTGGAGTTACATTCAGCTGTGGAATTACATCCAGCTGGTGGTCAGACACTAGCAGGGTTTCCCAGGGCTCAATATTGGGGCCAGTCCTGTTTACTTACATTTATCAGTGATCTGGACAAGGAGATTTCCAATGGTGAGGCTGCACCCTGAGTACTGTGTTCAGTTCTGGGCTCCTCACTTCAAGAATGACATTTTGATGCTGGAGCATGTCCAGAGAAGTGCAATGACAGTGGTGGAGGGGCTGGAGAGCAAGACCTATGAAGAGTGGCTGAGGGAGTGGAGTTTAGCCTGGAGAAGAGGAGGCTCAGTGGTGACCTTACTGCTCTCTACAACTACCTGAAAGGAAGATGTAGCAAGGTGGGGGTCAGTTTCTTCTCCCAGGCAGCTATCAACAGCATAAGAGCACATGGTCTCAAGCTGTGCCAGAGGAGATTCAGGTTGGACACCAGGAAAGATTTCTTCATGGAAAGGGCTGTAAACAGTGGAACAGACTGCCCAGGGAAGTGATGGAATCACCATCCCTGGAAGTGATGGTGATGAAATGACTGGTGAAGAAATGACTGGATGGGGCACTTAGTGCCATGGTCTAGCTGACCTGGTGGTGACCGTTCAAAGATTGGACTTGGAGGTCTTTCTCCAACCTAAATGATTCTGTGATTCTCTGATCAAGTGTACCCTCAGTCAGTTGGCACACAACACCAAGTTGGGCATAGATCTAGGCTGGATCAATGTGCCAAGGCCAGTGGTATGAGGTTCAACAAGGCCAAGTGCCGAGTCCTGCCCAACCGACAACTACAGGCTGGGGGCAGAGTGACTGGAAAGCTGCCAAAAGGAAAAGGACCTGGGGCTGCTGGTCGACAGCCAGCTGAACATGAGCCAGTGGGTGCCCAGGCAACCAAGAAGGCCAATGTGTCAGTCATACAATGGCCAGCAGGACCAGGGAAGTGATAATGAGCAGCAGACAAGGGGAAATGGCCTCAAGTTGCACCAGAGAAGGTTTAGATTTGATATAATGAAAAATTTATTCTCTGAAAGGGCTGTCAAGCATTGCAACAGGATGCCCAGGGAAGTGGGTGAGTCACCATCCCTGGAGGTATTTAAAAAGTAGTGTAGATGTGGTACTTAGGGATGGGGTGGATTTGGCAGGATCAGGTTAGCAGCAGGACTAAATGAACTTGGACGTCTTTTCCAACCTAAATGATCCTATGATCCTAGGATTCTATGATTTATTCCCATCTAACTCCACAGTAGTTTTTTTTTTAATTATCTCTTCATTTTTCTTATAGTTAAGAATATTTGCATGGATATGTTATTGTCATTATCTTCCGTTGTTTTACTGATAAATGTTTAAATCTTATAAACTGTAGTTGCATTGATGAAGAATAACATAACTGGTATTTAATAGTCCGACTTGTGCAAATACATTTAGTTTTCAAAAGTGGTATTATTCCTCTATGGACTTCATTTTGGAAATAAGTTTAAGATTGTATTGCTATACTAAGAAAAGAAAAAAGTAAAAATAGCCATACATTTGCGTTTGAGATGCTAATTGCACAAAACCCCCAGTATAAGATATTTGATAGTGAAGTACATACAGTATTCTCTAACAAATACCCTTTTTTTTTTTTCAGAGAAAAAAAATTCAGTTTCCAGAAAAAAACCTTATCCCCAGTGCTGGCCTCTAAACCCTGTATTTATAAGATTATCATAATATAAATGACAGACATAAAGTGCACCAAGAGAAAACCTGTATGCAAGCAAAGAAAAAACAGTGCCACACATTCCTTAGGCATGCGAAGCACAAACAGACAAAAAAGAAACCCCAACAAACTCAAAGCCAAAAAACAGGTATAGAGAAGGGAAAAGTGGAATAAGAGAAGAAAGTCACTCAAGGTAAAAGTAACGCAAGATAAAAGAATCATTCCTGCTTTGAACACTCATTTTATTAAAATTCCTAGATAAGCAACACCTCCAGCCAAGAGCTTTTGCTGTTAACTGATATGCAGATTGCAGGACACAATTAAAACCTAAAAAAAAAGTGAGGCAAGTAAAAGGGGATTAATAAATGGTTTGTAATGTCAAATACATTTTCACTAACCATAAAACGTTTAAAGACTTGGCCATCAACATTAGTACCCGTAGCCCCAGGGATTACAGAGCTTGGCTTGTGGTTTTATTAAAATTAAAAGGTAAAAAAAAAGAAAAAAATTACCTTAGATGAACTTAAAATTTATCCAAACGGGGATTTTTCTATATGCCAACTCTCACACCTGAATATACTTTGAACAGAACTTGAATGTATTTTTGAAGTACATAATGTCAGAGCAGCCATCGTGAAAGAATGAAAACCAGACAAACAAAATATCTGGATTTTGATTCATAGGTAATAATAATAATAATAATTATTATTATTATTAAAACCCACAACACAAATGAACCAAACAAAAAACCACCAACACAAATATGACATGAAAGCCAATTATGTAATTAAAATATATTTGAAATCAGGAAAACACTGTTGCACTTTGCTCCTTCTGCCTGAGTGTAGAGTAACTACAGTAAACTAGTCTGAATATGGCATTGCCTGCATAGATGCTTTAAACAAAACAGGGACACAATTCCTCTGAACATGATTAATGGAGCCTCTATCAGTTGATGCTGTTAGGTAAGCAAAGCAGGACACCATTGCTTATCAAACTGATACATAACACGGAGGGCTAGTTTTAAGTGTTTCTTCCTTCAAAACAAAACCACTGTATTTTTTCCCACGTGGAGTTTGATTTCTTCCAAACTTTTGTAAGACAAGGGCAGCCACACTAAAATCTTCCCCTTAAAAGTTTCCCTGTCCTCAGAATTTCTCACCAAAATTGTAGTGAAAAAGGAAGTGAGACATCTTAAACCCCATTCAGTTTTGGAAATCTAATTATTTGAACATTTGAGAAGGTATCTGGTTTCAACATCTGTGAATATAATGAGTGAAAAATCTATTCTTGTTCAGAAAAGTTCTTAGATACAGAATCAGAAACAGGCTCTTGGGTGAAAAATCAGAAACAGAAAAAAAATGTTGCTGGCCCTTTCTGCCTATAAATGACTGCTGATTATTCAGTGTTCTGAGTATGCCACACAGGGTATTTTTATCATACTCAGAAAATCCAGTGCAAGTGGCTGAAAAAACATGATGAAAACTATCATATTCTAGTTTTTTTGGCAATTGTGGTAAAAACTTCCCTCAGTTTGATTTTATATTCAAGTTATTTCTTGTGCCAGTTGATAACAGGAATAAGTCTTTGCATATTAATTTTCTTCTTTCTCTTTTTTTACGTCTCATTTTAATACATAAATGCCAAAACAGTACATCTAATCTCAGTCAAGTCCTGAGATATAAAACCATAAATCCTATGTGACCGGATTTCTTACTGCTTATTTGCCAGTGATCTGCTCTGAATGTGTCAGTATGTAGGACATAATGCATTTTGCCATTCTGCACTTCTGGTTTGCAGGGTAATAATCTGTAAGATACAGATCTGAAGCAGCCTTTACAAGTGAAAAGGGGAGGGAAGTTACACAATATCTTAAAATACTAAGTAGACAATACATTCAGATCAAAGATACTGACATTAGTGGAATTAAGACAGCTATGGCTAACTATATGCACCAACAGCTCATGATTTGAAGAATTAAAGATGAAATGTGGATCTTTGTAGGGATTAGTTGCTATTAGTTTAAAATACTTCCACTAGTGTAATAGTGGTCTTATTTAATATTTCACTACACAAAATAAGAAAACTTCCTGACCGATTTCTGTTACAAAGCTGTTGATGGAAATATCAAGAGTTCCACTAGGCAAAAAAAATATTCAAAAAACCTCTGTAAATAAACTGGAGGTTAATAATATAGACTTTAAGAAAATTTAGAATTTCAGAAAAAGGACACCCAAGTATCTCTGGGTGAGGGTAAAGGAAGAAAGAACAGGTATCATCCCCAAAACAGCAACTTGGGGGACCACCTAACTCAAGAAAAGGTAAAGAAAGTTCTGCTGAAGTATGGAGGTGTATGGAGGTGTACGAGTAACAGAATGGCTATTTTTTACTTTTATGATAGTTATGGGGAGAATTAACTGAACTTGATGATGGAATTACAGGGGAAATTAATTAAAAACAGCACAGGTTATTAAACAAGGAGAAAACAGCAGATTAAAGATCATGATTTCACAAAAGCAGTTTCAGTAATCTCAGGTACCTGGAAAGATAGGCCTCTTGGGAAGTTGATTTAAGAAATAAGGGAGTGTAGGAAACTCAGAAGTTAAGACAATACACAACAGGTTATTCTGATGGACAAAAGACACAAAACAGAGGCTCAGAAATCAATACGCCTGTATAACCATAGTGCAGAACCCAAGGAAGAAATATAGAGAGGGAGCTTTAACAAAGGACTGGAGATGAGAAAAGAGAAAAAGTTATTTACTACCATACATTTGCTAAAACTCTGAAAATCTGAAAAAGCAGCAGACAGCAGTTGACAAAAAAAGAGAATGGTATTTTTAAACAGTATCTGTTACCTGTGTATAGATCTGGTTTTGCTCAATACTTCTAATTAATGACAGACAGAAAAGAAGAAAAAACCCTTTTAAAACATGTACTAATATAGGAGAGAATTAAAATACTCTGAAAATTAGGATCAGAATTCAAAATCACTTTGATAAACTGGAGACACTATCCAGAAGACTTTCCGTAAATATATATGTAAATTATTCCATTCAAGGAAAAAACCAAATCAATCCTACAAATGCAGGTGGACTGGTAAACAGAAAGGCTGAGGGAAAAAAAATATTTAATCATTATAGTGGACTATAAATTAAACATAAAGCAGGTTAGAAAGTTGTTAAATTCTGGAATTTTTCAATGACTGCTCTCACAGTCAAGGGATGAGGGGACTAAATATTCAACAATGACAAGTTTTCTCCAAAACATTAGTCTAATCTGGAAGCATGCAGGAGGCAGGAGTTACAGAAAAATGGAAATTTCAGTAAAACTCCACCTTTTTTCTTAATTAACTTTGTGTCATTTTTTAAATCCTTCTGATATTATTTTCTTAATTCCTTTTCTTTCACATTAAAGACTCAATTCATTAAGACATACAGGGCATACGGTTCCATGCCATTTTTCTGCAAAATAGCCTGCTTTGAAAATTGCATTTAGTTAATAGACAAGCACATTAGCCCTCTTAATGATGCAAACACAAAGAGATTTTTAATTTGCATTGTGCCTAATACTTTAAGAAGTGCATTCCCTAATAAATCTATTTTCAAAACCAGTGTTTTACTTACACTGACTGCCAAACAAGCCTTGTGCCCCAACACGAGCTTCCTAAACACCATTTTAACTTTTTTTGGGTATATTAACAAGTCTGCTATTTGCCTAAGGTGACAAATAGGGAAGGACCTACTGCAGATGACACCAAATTAAAACCATCCTCTTAATTAAAAATTAAGATTTCTTACAAGGGTAAAAAAAACTGAAATCACCTAGCGACCCTGACAGGCTCATCAGTAACTAATCCTAATCACTACTGGAAGCTATTCCTAATTTAAGCAATGAAATTTGCACCGTAACTTTTCATTAAGCCGATAAAATTGATGCACAGTCGTGGTTTCGCACCCTACTCCTGTGCTTTGCTATATATCCGTTGTTAGCCGACTGACGCGATGCGGATGGGCCGGTTCATTCCCTGCCCGTCGGGAGATGCACGAATCCCGCAGGGTCGTATCCAGGGAAAGCGGCGGGACCAGGACCGCGCGGTGCGGGGGCGCCCCCTGCTGCCCCAGGGCACCCGCAGGGCACAGCTCCTCATCCTCCTCCTCCTCCTCCTCCTCCTCCTCTTCCTCCTCGTCCTCAGCTGCAGCTTTGCTGCGCATCAGCTTCTTGCCTGCTGTCTCTTGTCCTGGGCACCGCCGGGAAAATCCCGGCTCCATCCTCTCCATGCTCTTCTTTCAGATACTTAAAGGCACTGATGAGGTCCCCTCTCGGTTTTCTCCTCTCCAGGGTGAACTGGCCCAGCTCCCTCAGCCTTTCCTTATAATGAGGTGCTCCGCTGCCCTGACCACCTCCAGAGCCCATCTCCCCACCTAAGTCAAGGCCAGGATAAGCCCTGACGCCAGCTGAGCTCAGCCCAACATCCCTCTGCAGGAGACCCACGCGTCCGCCTGGATTCCTGCAGGGATTCCAGCTCCTCCATCCGTGGACAACCTTCTCCTCTACTCTTACAGCTTGAACAAATGCCAAACTAACCCAGTCAATATTTTAATAACCACATTTCAGAACTAATACCAATATTAAAAAATAAATTATATCGCTTTCCCCTTTTTTCCTGCTGAAACTCAGAACTGAGTTTAAAAGTAACTGTGACTGCATCAAAAATTATCACAACTGTCATTTCCACTCAAAGGTTGAACAGCACATAGCAGAGTGAAATCCCGAAGGTGGTGAGTGTTCTCAGCAGGGCATCTGACACACTCCACATCAGCCCTGGCACCAGTCCTGTTTTCTCCTTCTGAACAGAAATAACATCTCTATTTATATTTATTCAAACAGTTTTGATTAGCATTATTCCTTTTGAAATTAAGCAGCAGTCTAAAAGTTGAGAAAAAAGAAATGGTTTGGTGGTCTGACTAAAGAGATACATGGGATGAGATACACTAATTTCAAAACATCAGTTACCTGCTATCAAAAATGGAAGGAGGCAGTCAAATTCAAGATTTCCTTACTGCCTTTGCTGAATCCTGTTTGAAAGGCAAATTGTGGAACTATAGAAAAATCACTGTATTTAGGTTTAGAGCAAAATTTGAAATTTTGCTTTTGCATAACCTTGTTTTATTTTCAGTTGTAACTAACTTGCCATTCACACTTAGAGCTGGCATAAGTCACATCTAAAATAAATACATCCTTGTAAAGATAACATTCATTAGTTTCTAAGAAAATTTCAAATTATTAGCAACTATTTAAATAGAAAATTTAAAAATATTTAGAACTTTGTTGAAAAACTTAAATTGTGTAAAAACTACACAGGCAGACACTCCTCCTTCCCTCTACCCCCCCATGCATATGCTTATACACATGTACACAAGGAATTGCAACACAGCACTGGAAACATCTCCAGAAACTGAATTTTATTCTCCTCTGAGCCAATTACTGTTTTAGTTGCCATTTATTCAACTGACTTACTAATAAAAATGACATAAATGAAAACTTCAGAAAAGCCTGAGAAAATTAGTAAAAACTACTCAGTGATTGAAGATTATCAGGGTTGATGGCAAGTAATGCAAATTTACTTATGTCAGAAAAAAAAAAAGGTCAAAGACCAGAAAGAACTGAAAAGAAATTGGAATTTATTTCAGACTAGATTTTTTTTGGAAACACTAATGCTAGAAAAACATACATATATGCATACATCCATTGGTATCAAAGTCAGATTTTTATATATTTAAATTTTATATCAAATACACCAAATTATTAATACTACCATCCAAACTACCTGGCAGAATCTTTATGAAAGGAATATATTCAAGAAATGATAATTGTAAATAACAGTGGTGGAACACACATTTGGTGCCTATCTCACCTCTCTGATCTTCTGAAGAAGAATTATTTGAAGTCTGAAAAATTCCAACTACAGCAAGGCCCATTCCAGTCCTACAGTCCCGTTTTGGGTATGGCCTCTATATAGGCAATAACTACTCTTAATCAGCCCTTGATCCAATTTGAAATTGAATCTTCAATTCAGTTCTTGAACTATGGGCTTGTTCTAGTTCAGTGTTTGTCCAGCCACCCATCTTCCAACCCTAAGGGCTAAAACAAAGCATTGCCTAAAATTATCACCATAGTACCAATTATTATTTTATTAACCTAAAGAATCAGAGCAAAGTGACCAAGATTGTTGTTTACTGTTTCCAATCAAATTAAAGAACATTACTTTCTGATAAGAAGTTTAAAATTCGTAATAAATAATTCCTACATGTTAATACCATTAATTCAGAAAGTGAACTAGCCATAATAAAATTCCTAAAATGTGGCTGATAATGAAAGGCTCTTTGAAAACATGCTATGTTCAGCATATTCCTGGCAGGAGGAAAACTCCAATACAAATCAAGACAGCTGTCTGGCACCTGATTTGGTTTTGGAAGCACGCTGCAGTTGAGGCAGTTATCCACTAAGTGGCACCATCAACCCAAGCACCTAATTTTGACAAAAAATAATCATCATAGAGAACATTTCACCCCCTATAAACACATTGATGGAAAACATTTTTTCTGAATGATTCATTTTACTCCAGCTTTTCATAAACTTTGGTATTGTTTCAAACAGCATTACCAATTTACTTTTCACATCAAAACATTTGGAAATATTTAGCAGGATGGTCAGGTTAGAAATAAAACCATCATGACAGACCTATTAAACAAAGCAACCAAAATCTGGGAGCAATATGAGTTCAAATTAGACACACACACATACAACAAGGTATTTTAAAACTAGCTGGGATTTCAGTAGTGCTGCAAAGCAACAATTCTAGTATTTCCTGCTGTGAAATGTGAAGTATAAAAGTCATACCAGATGTTTACTTTACTTTAGGTAAAACACTTTAAAAAAGTAAGTCAAATAAATTGGATATACCGATGCTACCTGATGTTTAGAGTATTAAAAAATTACAGTAATTGGGAAAGTAAGAAAATGACACTTCACTAATTATTTAGGGATTCGTTTGCAAAATGTCACTTAAGGATTAATGACTGTAAATATTCGGGGGGAGGGTTGACAATTGTTAGCGGAAAAATGCCTTTAGGAACACTAGAAATACCAGGAAAAAGTATTAGAACAGAACTCTTATTTTAAAATAGTTTTCCCCTGTTCCTATTGTTTGTGCCTGGTCTTTTATCACTGTCAATTTGTTAATACATAAAGAGCTACTGAAAATAAAGAGGGAAAAAATCAGTATTATTGTAGACAAGACTGCATAAAATTTAAATGAGCAACTAGTGTCTCTCTGCCTCATCAAAGCATATATTTTACGCTTGTGAAATGTCCTATACATGCACTCCAAATTCTCAGCATACTTCAATGCTACAAGGAGCAAGACATTCCTTTTTTTTAAGTGATTTTTTTTTTCCTCACTGGCCACAGAGGAATTGCATTAGGACATAGTCCTTTTTCCCTACATCCGCCTACTACAAACATTTGCTGCAAGTCAGCGACTCCAAAACCAAATTGTTTACAATTAACTCAAAAAGCCATTAAAAAATCGTTTCTTTGTTCAAGTTGGAAAGAGGGACAGCCAGATGTGTGGCTTGTTGATCTTGCTCTTTTCTGACCTCTGAGTGTAGGAAGAACTGCAGCTGAGGAAGGAAGTCAGCAAGTTGTGTTAATGAAGGTGAACGTTGCAAAAAAAGAGCTTGCAATTTTTTTTTGTGAAAGAAAAATCTCTTTGAAAAATTTTTATTAAAAAAAGAGATAACACAAAGCCGTACTTTTTGCTATTGGTGAAAAATTAGAGCCTCTGTTTCAGGAGAAGTCAATAATTTGTCTTTTGCTACCTTAAAAAAATTTTACCCTTAATTTCAAAAACTTCATGAAATTTCACTGCTGGAAATTAGCAAACAACTCATCATTAACACCTGCTGGGAAGCCACTCTTCTTTGAGGATGCAAAACTCAGAAAAAGCATTTTAATTTTAGGCTCTGAGTCACAGTCTAGCACCACAGACCAAAATCTGGCCTACAGCCGACTTCCAGATTGAGACTGTGCCCAGTTCTTGGGAAAGCACATCTGGCCAACAATGCAAGGCAGCCCCCTACAGTTACCAGAGTACTTTTCTTCACAGGTCTCCCCGAAACGTGATTATGCATTATATCTGTAAAATACTTGGCAATGACTTAACTACTAATCAGTGTTGAAAACCTCATCACATGGTACTGCTTGCAACAGTACAGAACACGCCTGTACAAGGTGCTCTGTGGGCATAAAAACAATCTCTCAAAGACTGCATAGCAACAGGTGTGAAATGTTATCATCTTGTTTATAAACTTTTAATTACTTTCTAAAAAAACATCTAACATGCATTCTGAAGTTGTACTACCACAGTGCTTATTTTATCAAGGTAGCTGAGATGTTAGTAAGTTATCATGGCCTGAGGTGATACCCAAGGACACATTTGTGTGTGAAGTACAAATTCACTCCAGAGATTCAGCTTCAGATATTAATTCCAGCAGCTCAAGGAGTTGGCAAAGCGTACTTCAGGCATCCAACTTAATTGTGGAAATTAGGTTAAATGTTTAATGTTGCTCTCTCCCTGCATTGCTAACTTCACCTTAACAGTTCACGCTGCTGTTGGTAGAAAATGATTCCTAATTCTTGTCAGCCAGTTACTATCTCAGAACGTACCTACCATCTGAAGACCTGAATCGTCATAGTTCATCATCATAGTTCATTGTCTAAATTATGTCTCCTATGGTATTATTTAATTAAGAAACTTGCCTATGTATATTTAGAAACAGGAAATTCAAACCAAAAACTAGTTTACTCTCTTCCCACCCCATGTTCTCCTGCCCTCAAGGTCATTTAAAAGCCAACACGGATCACCATAGACATGTACAAACAAAACACTTCTGTAAACAGGTATAAAATTATTTAATCTGATAGGAAAATTCGAATTCAGGAGAACTACAGCAGTATTTAATGTCATACTTTTCCAAACAGTTTTAAGAGATACTGGTCATTTTAAAAACAGTCTAAGAGATTCAGCCTTTCTCTTTGCACTGAGAGAAATGAAATCCTTGTCATGTAAAATTCCCAGCACAGCTCAAGCAGCTCACAGCTATGAGCACAAAAAATTGCTTCTGCCACATTAGTATTTAGAATTTATTATTGGCTTGTCACTGTCATACTAAGATTTGATTTTCAGAATATTTTCTTTTAAAAAGAAAACTTTAGATACTTCTATAGATTGTATTTTGTCAGTCTTCTGAAAAAAAATCAGTCTCTAAAGTCATTAAAGGCATATTTAAGGGCTTCATTTGGAAAAAAAAGTCTTGATAACTATAAAAGTCTCTAATAGCAAACAGGACTACAAAAATATCAGGTAAAAAAACAACCAAACCTAACATATTTTCCTACCAGTTTATTATTTCCTGTCAATAAACTTAATAAAAGCAGTGAACTGTGCTGTAGTAATATTAACTTTCTATGGAGTAATATTTGAAATAATCCATAATTTAACAAATCTCTATTACCTCATTTCACTTTCATGTTTTATCCTCATTTCCTGTTTCTCATGACACATTAAGAGTATTTATCTCCATTCCTACCATTTTTCCTTTTATTCTTCCTTTTCATTCTACTTTTCTGTCTCTAAGATCTCAGTCTTCCCCACCCCTGGGGTAGATAAGCCCATGCAGAGCACTCATTTTTGAGATTCTGTCCTCTCTGGCTGAGAAGGATCATCCTGCATTTAAAAAGTAAAATGAGCCATTAATTTTAGTTGAAATGCTATTATAAAATTTAATAGGTATGTCATAGACATAATTCCTACTTCAAATTCCACACAACTCTAACAAAATAGAAGGCTGTAGGGCATTTTGAAAGAGAAAATAAAACACACAAAGTAGCTTTGTTGGTTAAGTATACAGTCCTTACGAGTTCATATCATCAGTTTAAAACACAGAGAAAAGTAATTTCATACAGTGCAGAAATTGTCAAAGCTCTGACTGCAGCCTTTTATCTTAGTAAGTCTCTTCTGCCATCCCTCACATCTACCACCTCTGTTGGTCCTGGGTTTATTCATCCATCCAGTGAAATGAAATAGGAATATTGCTGTCTTTCAACAATGCTGGTTCCATATCCACATCCTTTGTGGCCTTAATTAATGAATCTCTACACCTTCCAAATACTCTGCAGGTGGTTTTATTTCTTTTGAGTAAACCTGCACAATTACAAACACCTTTATTTTGACAGACTACCCTGGGTACTGTGAACCTGCTTTAACAGAAACCCAGTCAGGCTGCTGCCATGCTGGGCTTGTTTCTACCTGCAACAACTGGAAGTTTTTGTGCTCTTTTGCCCACAGCATCGCTTGCTGGATGCCTCTCACAGCAGCTTAATTAATGACAGCATTCACTGTTAATAAAGCAGGGTTAACTTAAAGAGCCCCTTTCATACTCAATGGCTTCCATCTCTGAGAAAACACCAGATCAAAACTACCATCTAGCATAGCCTCACTTCCCCTAATAAAGATAATTGCCTTTCAGATCTTAAGTGTTAGATGCTGCAAGTGCAGGTCGACTTTCCTGTCTGTTTCAAGCTTTTCAGCAGCCCAGAAGGGGCTGGCAAACAGCCGTGGTTGGGGCAGAACCAGCAGACCTGGTGTCTGACTCACAGCCCAGAAGCCCCGGCGCAGTGCTGACCTCAACTTGGCCACGTGTGTAGTGTGACCCTGAGATCTCCTTTCTGTTTCTTGTAATCTATGCAGAAAACATGGATAGTCAAATTGGCACACCTTCTAGTATTTCACTAAGAAAAAGCCAATCTTCAGTGACAAATTCTCTTTTAATTACATCTACAGATCAAAACTTTGTAGCTCCTCTGCTTCCTTCTCAGTTATTGAGGTCTGCTGCTGTTCACAATGCCTTGATAGTCTTCCTCATATATCAAACCTTTTCTTGCAGCAGAGAGAACCAAGAAGTTTAAAGCCAATAAAACACTTTGTTGCTGCAGATACTGGCACTGATTTCCTTGCATTGACACCAATACTTGTTTGAGTCTGCAGTGAGCTAATGCAGAGGTCCAAACTGACAAAAGTAATCCTCCTGGAAGCCTTTGCAATCCCACAGCTTTTTCAGCAGCAAATTCCCTAAACCAGCATATCCTGCTGAGTGAAGGTGTTGATGCAAGAAAAGGGGCAAAGAGAACTCACCTGCCACTTTGGATGGCAACACGCTGATCAAACAATTACATACCTGATCATGAAGATAATGGTGCAAGTAGATTGATCATACGTTTGTTGGTGTGGTTTCTCTCAGGGAATATAAAAATTTAGGGCAACTGAACTATTATTATTTAAAAGGTCAAATAACATCAGACTTATTCAACAAAGACATAAACATTGCACAAAGTAAAGTCCACAGTAACTCTTTAGCTTTCTTGCATTTCACGTATGGGTGACTTAACACAAACACTTGGTTATGTCTTACCTAAGAATACAGTGGTTCCAATTCACATTCAAAAATCCAAAGAGGTGATGCTAAACATTCAACGTCCGTCTGTCATGAAAAACATTCAAGATTACACTTGGGATCACTGTGCTTTTCCCTATCTCAATTTTCAGGTTAAACTTTCTAGTTTAAAAAGAAAATTCATAGGGAAAATAGAAATTATTCTATTAAAAGTAAAATCTGTAACATCCAAAAATTTTTGGAGCAATACCATTCAAAAATGTAGCTGGGTTGAAACAATCAGGTACTTAAACTAAATTTCATCCCATATAATTCTGCAGGACAGATTCACTGTAAGTTGGATTTTACAATGAGCTGTTGCAAAGGCTGGTACAACCAAAGGCAAATAATGTTCACTAATATTGGTATGCATTATGTTAAGAATTAAAAGATATAATACTGAAATCATGAAAATGGGAATACATTTCCAAAACACTTAGCAATTTAGTGTAACAACTACACTTATTTAAAACAGTATTTTATATTGAAAAATTCCAGTTAAAGCAGCTCTAAATTCAGAAATTAATTTTCCAATCTTTTGAAACTACTGAAATGAAGAATGTAATTTCAATGCCCAATAGCAATAATTTCATTCTGCAAGTGTTGGGGGGAGGAGGGAGTCTACTGGAAAACAAGGGGACCAGCTCCTCCATAAGGATCTGCAGGGACAGCTATTCTAATGTCACTTTTTCAACTCTCTAAGTAAAAGAACTTAGAAAGATGCAAGTTTGCTTCCAGAATAAAGATGAAGGTAACAGGAAAAATAAAACCACTACAGAAAAACTTGCAAGTGAACTTCCATTTCAACCATAACCTCAATAATGCTAATATAATTCCACGAAGACTCTTCCCAGATATTCAGGTGCTATCCACAAAACCTCAGAGGCCAAGACATCAGGGCTTGGCTTAATTAAGCTTAATTAAGTTTTGACTTTGAAAAACACATGGTTGTGTTTCTGCAACTATATTTATAAATATATGATTAAAACCTGGTTCTAATCTAATTACGTATTTTTATCATTTAAATTCAAAATAGGAAGAGTGCTTGCTTTCTGCCTAAAGAGGAATTATCTTTTGAAACTCAGGGGAAGGGTGGTGTGGTGCAGACAGTGTGTTTTTTTTTCCTAAAAATACGTTCCTTACTGCAAATTATAACAATTCATTACAAAAGCAGATTAAATTAAATCAAAATGTAACACTAATTTCCCAAGTAGAACACCCACACAGGGCACTAATTAGCAATAGCTCCTCTGTGTAAACAAATCTTTGTAGCAATTAGTAGCTGGTCAAGTCAGGGAACTCCCTTTCTCTAGGGGAAAAATGTCTATTTTCAGCATTGCTTTATTTTGCTGCTGGCTGCAAATTCTCTCCAGTTCTGTTTCAGTGGAAGGTATTTAGAACTTACATTTCAGAGAGTTTGATGGGAACCTAGTCAAGATTTGGGGAAAGCAGTAGAAGCCCTGTAAAAATCACAGAATCAGGACTTCAAAAGGGATGAGAACAAATCCTGCTCTCCTGCTAAGCCAATTCTGTCCCAAGGGTTTACACAGACCAGAACAATAACAGTGAAACGACTCAAAACAAACAATGGAGTAAATTAAAAAAGTACATGGGAAGAAGAATTCTCAGTTGTTATTCTATAATAAGAAAGGCAAACAAATAAAACCCCTAAGGCGAGAATATTATGCGCAGATAGCACTTTTAGAGCACCAGTTAGGTGCAACAGTAAAACTAAGTAATAGGATGGCATTCAAGGGGCCCTGAGTGGTCATTTATCATTGATGACATTCAAATCTGCCAGACAGCTGTTCTGTGCCAGATTGAAAGTACCAGAGTTGACTCTTACCTTGTTGAAGGTGATCCAGAACCTTCCCGATCCTTAGACAGAGGCTGCAATCTGTGGATTTTAAAAGTTGTTTAAAAGGTTTGTTATTAATGAAGCCATTTCAATTACTAAGCAAAAATCAGAAAAGTTACTTAAATGCCTTAAATACAGAGTAATTTCCCTTTTCTTTCAAAAACAAGGAGTATTCCTGCAAGGTATCTTCTACTGTGAATTATGCCCAGAGCAAACGGTCAATCAGTGTCTCTACAGACAGTGAACTTCTGTTACTGTGTTTAGGACATCTGGTTCACTCTGAAGAGTGATGCATCTTGCATGGGAAAGAAGACACGAAGGAGGCATCAGGGAACAGGCAAAGCAGGAACACCTCAGGATAGGGAAAGTGCTGGCAGCACCTCACAGAACCCAGATGCACACCTTTTCCTACAGAGCAGTTATGTAGTAAGAGACAACTTTGGACCCTCCAGCACGACTGGGTTGCAAAAACCAGCTCTAAATATCATTGTTTTTTACAGCATTTACTGGGTCAAGGTATAAGAAAACATGTCCCCTTCCCTCTTGACCCAACAACAAAAATGACAGGTCTGAAAGACTCAGGAACTCCAGCACTAACTAAATTTATATAGAAAAATTAAATTTGGGAAACAAAAAACCAGCAACTATCAAGAAGTTATCTCCTGTTCAGCTGTATCATAAAATTACAAAAACTTTGCAACTTACACAGAACAGCTAACCCTCAGCACAACTTCAGTGGAAGCTAGGATTAAATTAGATTTTTAACAAAATACACATTCCATTACGGAAGTTTGCTTTTTAACCTTTAAAAAATTTAACACAGATATCCAAATTTCAGTACAAAACAAAATCAAACTAACGCAAAGATCAAGTGGGATCTAAGGACAATGTCAGTCCAATTCACAGAGTTAAAGTGATGAACCAGTGTGAAGTGGGCATTAAAAAAAGACCAGGTGATGCCAGGAAGCACTTCTTGTTCACAAGCAGTAACTGTGTGAAATGGGCTGCAAGGCCAGTTCGTTGAGGTAACGTATTTGGATTGAGAGAGATGTTGTTGAGTGGGAGAGCAAGTGTCATGGGAGGGAAAAGAGGATAAACTACCCTGCTAAGTTTCAAGTTTCCAGTTTTGGGTATTTAAAAAGGAATATTCCTTTAAAAGTGGAGATAAAGAGCTCAAGATTGATATCAGAATTTTCCACAGGAAAGCTGAGGGGAATGAAAAAGAACAATACCTTAATGTGTTTATAAATAATTAAATATAAAGATACTTCTTCCAACACTGTGACTTAACCACAGTGTGAAGAAACATATTTATGAGCAATTGCTCTTCTCCTTGAAAGAATTTGGAAGTCAGAAAAAAAAGAAAGTGATCATTCCTTAACATCAGCAAGATAAAAATGGACAGAAATAAATAAGACACTCTGGGAACCTTAGCAAAAACCTTAATGCTGCTTTAAGGGAAGATATCAACAAGGAGGCAAACCATCACATATTAACATGGAAGGGAAAATTCTCTTTTTCTGTTTTGGTAACATCCAGTAAGTCAATTTATCCCTCGTTAAAATGCATTTATACAATAAAACACAGGAGTCAGTTCGGTTCCCTCAGCGTAGCAGTCTGGGGGACCTGCTGGGAGTAAAGCTTATTATCCACCCAGGGATTTGAGCAGTCATAGTTCACAACCAATTTGACTTAAGGAAAAACACAGCTGCTATTTTGAAAGTTTCCTGCTGTGTAAGAAATAATTAAGGCTGTACGATCAGTATTCAATGAAGCATAAATAGCAAAGATGATAAATTAATTCTATTTGCAAATAAAGAGTTAAGTGAAGCTGCATTACGGAACGGACTACGTAATGTTGTAGTTCAAAGGCAAAACAGAAGAGTTAAATAAGATGAAGTGTGTGTCAAAGGCCAGACTCTCAATCCTAACTATGCAACCACAATATTATTTCATGTTTTAGAAGTCCTTTACTCAAGAACTAGAAAGCTCAAGTTCCAAAATCAAGCAAAGAATTATATTCTGATTTAAGATACAAAAAATAAAAAAGGAGCAGCAGCTAAACACACTTCTCAATGTATATACTGAAAAAGCACAGACTCATGAAAACCTTTATCACCAAGCTGGTACTACTTAAATATTATGCAGATAGATGCAAATTATGTCGATGGCAAAGCAAGTAATTCAGGGCAGCTCATCCTTAGAGCATCCTGACCTGAGCTTCGATTGTCTCCCCACACAACTCCCACACCACAAACTGCACCAGACAGCAGGAATTCTCAGTGCAGGGGTGGCACTTAGCCTGTCACTGTCCATGCAGGGACTGGGAACTTAGCTTCTGACCACAGGACCACTCCCAGGTGAAGGAATACACGGCAAGTTCACCAGGATGCCTACACCATCCCAACGGCTGTTCCTCAAGTACTGCAGAAGGTGGTGAGACAGATGGTTGTGCTCCACGGACTAGAGTCAACCCTTGAGTTGTCTGTTGGACCAGACACTGTTAAGTCATTAGGGCTCTAATAGCTTTAACACTGCTTAAAGAAAAAAAACCACCCACATACAAAACTTCACACCCTTCAGGTTTTGCTAAATATAATGTTAGACTTTCATCTCCTTGACAGAGGCAAACAGATGACTAGTAGAAAAGGGCTGAGACATTTGCTTAAGACACGGATTCCCCAGGGAAAAAGATCATGCCAGCTCAGGTTTGTGCTAGCAGGTTGCTGCTGCTCCTTTAGCTAACAGAAGGCAAAGCTTAGGTCAGGGATAAATTTTACTCTACTGCCAAGATATACATCCTTTGGTTGAGGACCCTGTATATGCCATCTGCTTACATTGAATTTATTCATTTTGATTTAAAATGCCAGACCATAATTCTTAAAAAATACATGCTTTTTTTTAAAGCAATTGCTTTCAAAGTTGCTGATTATACCTGTATATTCCCCAGGGTTTCTCTTACAAAAAAATATTGTGAAACTCAATTATTCTATAACTTTAAGTTGCTCTGGATTATTTTTCCTGCTTTCTAGACACAACCTCTCACTTCCAGGCTTGAAAGAATTTTTTCTCCTACCTTTCAAAGACAATGCTGCCACTGCCTTCCCAAAGAAGCTTCTGAATCCCAGCTTCCTGGAAAGCAGCATCTGTGGCCACATATATGTCAGAAAATAAAACAGACCAAGGCACACAGCTCTGGGCTCGGAACCAAAAAACATGGTACAGCTTGTAGCTGAACAACTAAAATTCTATTCCTTCAAAACAGCCTGGCCAGATCCAAACAGCCTTTTGGAAATGGTCCATCTCTCTCCTAACCCCAGAACTATGCTTGGGCATTATCTGGAGAGTGTTAGTTGGCACAGGACAAAACTGTGTCATGAGCAGTACTAAAAATGTAACAGTAGAGTTGCATGCCATATTCACTCCTTATTTAGTTCCTACAATGAACATGCATCACAAATACAGTACCCAGCTGCTTCTGGAGAACATAATTTTTAAAAGTTAATTCCATAAGCAGTCAAATGTATTTCAGAATTAACAGGTCACCTTTTCCAGGCTTTATAGCTCCTGGCTTTAATATCACATCCTCACCTACGTGGTTGTTGCTTTCAAACCAAGGGAACAGAACAACATAAACATGTAACAGTTGGGCATTTGTGTTTCCACATGTATTATAAGCAGCACACGTGAAAATTTGCACTCTATAGGTTTTTGGAGATTTTTAATGTGTTCAGGCAGAGTGAACATGAGCATCTGACTTCTTAATTTTGGCAAGCCTGGATTGCTGCCAGTAGAATATTGGCCCTGACTGTCAGCTGGTGTAGAGTGGGAGCAGCTCTACTGACAGCATCCCAATGCACAGCAGCTGAGACTCTGCTTCTCCAAACCTCACCCACATTGGTGTGATGGACAAGGAAGAAATTCACCTTACCAAGATCAGCATTTTTTTGACAAATCTGTGTTTTTTTCAATAATTCACAAAGTTATATATATCTTCACAAATTTGTTTCTCTCTTCTAAGGCAGTAATCCCAACTTATTTACTTTAAAAAATTTAATGCAAACCTGAGTCAAAAACACTTATTTTGCACAAAAAACACAAGCAAGAAGTCCTCGTAAACACAGGAGAGGTGCATAAAATTTTTCCAAAGGAAAACACAATTACCATGGTGCAAATCTGGATGTAAATATTATACTTGGCAAAAATTACTGTGTGTAGAACTTCGTATAGATGTGATTATGCAGCATCATGGGGTACCAAAAAATCATCCAGACAGTACAAAAACAATACACCCCTTATACAGCTGCTGACCTAAAGATGATGCTTCTTCAGCCCCAATTTAGCTTACCGTGTTGTCTTAAAAGTGTGAGGGTATTGCATATTGGGTTTCCATGGCAAGGTTTTGGTAGCAGGAGTGATGTGGAGGGCAACAGGACAAGGTGACACAACCTACTACTGGCCAAGGCCAAGCAACAACCCTGCAGATCCCAAGGTCAGTGCAGAAGGAGGGAGCAGAGGTGCTCCAGGGGCCAGAGCTGAGATTTCCCTACAGCCCATGGTGCAGACCATGAGGAGGCAGCGGTGTCCCTGCAGCCCATGGACATCCATGGGGAACAGAGATCCACCTGCAGCCTGGGGAGGACTCGATTCTGGAGCAGGTGGATGGATCCTCAAAGGATTCTGACCTCATGGGAAGCCCATGGTGGAGCAGGCCCATGGCAGGACCCACGGACCCGTGGAGAGAGGAGCTCACACTGGAGCATGTTTGTTGGCAGGACTTGTGACCCCACAGGGGACCCACACTGGACCTGCTCCTGAAGGACTGCAGCCTGAGGGAAGGATCACATTGGAGCAGTTCATGAAGAACTGCAGCCTGTGGGAAGAGTTCACATTAGAAAAGTTCAGGAAGGACTGTTTCCTGTGGGAGGGACCCCACGGAGCAGAAAGTGTGAGGAGGACGGAATAGCAGAGGTGTGCTGAACTGACTGCAACCCCCATTCTCAATCCCCCTGTGTAGCTTGAGGGAAAGAGAGAGAATTTGGGAGTGAAGTTGAGCCTGGGAAGAAGGGAGCAATGGGGGGAAGGTGTTTTAAGATTTGAGTTTATTACTTATTATCCTAATCTGATTTGATTAAGTTAAACTAATTTCTCCAAGTGGAGTTTGTTTTGCCTCTCACAGTCACTGGTGAGTGATCTCTCCCTGCCCTTATCTCAACCCAAAAGCCTTTCATTATGTTTTCTCTTCCCTGTCAAGCTGAGCAGGGCAGTGACAGAGCAGCTTCAGTGGGCACCTACCACCCAGACGGAGTCAACCCACCTGAGTATTGACAAAACTGCTTATTACTCTGTCAAACCTTGACCACCCATTTATAACCACTGGAGTACTGGC
The DNA here is from genome assembly GCA_035584735.1 of Pseudotriccus pelzelni. Taxonomy (NCBI): domain Eukaryota; kingdom Metazoa; phylum Chordata; class Aves; order Passeriformes; family Tyrannidae; genus Pseudotriccus; species Pseudotriccus pelzelni. Next base: position 103,570,530 of record JAWMRA010000113.1, read on the forward strand.
TGCCAATATGGTCCAGTGAGTTCACCTAATCATCCACCTAATAACCATCTGCTCCCACCTAATAGTCCCGTATGATGAACTCCCATACCCTGATTTACTCGGGAATACTTTAATCATAGTGCCTTGAACTACAGGTAAAATTTCAATCTTCCAAAGAGATGAAAAATGACAAATTTATCTCAACAGTGACATCAACACCTGACTAAAGACCATCACTCCAATTAACCAAAAAACCATCAGATCTTTCAAGAAAAACAACCAAAAGGCCACTCACATATGTGAAGTAACAAATTTATTAAATCCCAATGATGATAACACTGCAAGCATGAGACAGACATCTGTTTTTCACAGATCCTGGCCTACATTCTAGTTCTGATGTGGAAAAAAAAAACACCAAAAACAAACAAAAAACCACAACAAACCAAAACAACAGCTAAAAAGAAGAATTACAAAATTACTTTAGATCCAAAATTAGTATGATCTTTTTGTTTTGTTCCCAGGATACCTACAGGGACACCAGAAAAGGGTGATGCCAGAAAATGACTGCTTATTAAGATCTTAATTTTCTCCAGCTCCCTTTGGACTCCTTGACAAAATGCTTCATTTCATATGAAAGTAAATGGGTCGAAGTTCTCCACTTTTCATAGCTGTCAAAGAAAAAAGTCTGGTTTACACAGACACATTCAGTCTGCTGTGATTTCTAAAACATCTTGTGTTGGACTGAGAAAGAAGAGTGACAGCTGATTTACGTGCCCCCATGTCAAATCGTTTCACAGCATCAGTAAATAAAGGGAACATACAAGGCTGACTAAACCCAAGCTGATCAATACTGTGAATCATCGACTTAGAGATGGCTGTGAACACACATGCAGGACATCAGCTGGCAGCATAGTTGGAGCTGATCGTTCTGGTGCTGGCAGAACCAGGAGCCCATCACACACCACCTACTAACCCATGCTAGAACTTGGGTGGAACTCATTTAGAGCTATTAATTGCCTTTGCTCTATGGAGAAAACAGACCCTCATCAGTGGGAAGGCTGTGCTTTTTCTCAGAATATATCAGAGGAAGTCAGGCAACTCCTGCTCTACTGTACACCGAGAGTCACTGTGAGACTGCAGAGTAAGCAAGCTCATGGACTTCTTGCAAAGACACCAAGTTGTTCAGATTTGGTCCCTGAGCAAGTCTTCAGAGGATCACCCAGTTAGTCTGTTTTTTGGAAAAGCTGGAGATGAAGTTTTTTAACAGTGCAAAATTAAGCAATGAATTCAGGCATGCCTACCTACAGTCACTGGCACAAGATGGGAGAATACCACATACAGTCATTCCTTAACAACCAGCAGGAAAGTGTCTGCAGGTTTGGAGGACAGCCTAATCCCTAGGAACTAGGGCTATCTCCTTTCCAAATGCATTTATATCTGGCTTCCCTTTAGAATCTTTCATCCGTGCAGAAAACGAAAAAACCAACCAAACAAACAAAAAGTTATTAAAAGAATGAAATGTTTTACTTCAGTGTCAGCTGAAGGAAATACTACCACATGCTTTGCTAGCAATACCACATTAAAACACAGAAAGCAGAATGTCTTGTACCATGTACAAGAAACAAAGCTACCTGAATAACTTCCCTCTTGCCACCTCATCTTGTGATTCTCTCTAAAGCAAGTCATATGGCAGCACTTTTCTCCTTTTATGGGCAAAAAAAAAGGAGAAAGGAAGTCAGCAGCCAAGCAGGACTGCAGAGCCACATGAATCAAGCAGCTCAGAGCTGTGCTACTCCTCACTCATCCCTACCTCAGTGCATTATGGATATACACTCTGAAAGAGGGACACTGTGAATCAACTGCCACTTAATGCATATATAATTACATGTCACTGAGTGTTTCACGCTGAACTCGTTACTATAGAATGTATTAAAAACCAAAGGATAGAAGGCATGTAATATATTTGCATTTGCTTATCTACCATCTCCTCCCTTTGTGTGCATGTCCTGTCAATAGCAGGCAAAGCCCTGCTTTGGGAAACAGCTGTAGTGATAGTGTGACACTGAGCAGCAATTAAAATTATAATGCTTTCTGCTGCATGAATTTCCATGTGTCCCACACTGCCCCAGCGCCCACCACCCACACCCAGCTTGGTCCTTCTCTTCAGCTGCTCTACAAGATAGATTCAGGAAAAGTTATTCATGATCCAGCTCAGCAAATTTGGCTTTTTTTTTTTTTTTTTTTTGAGAGAGAACTGTGGAAATTTCATTAGCTCAATTTTAGGAAAAGGTAAATGATACACAAAATTCCCTATGTATCAGGCAAAAAAAGAGGAAAAAAAAGCCTTGTTGTTATTTTATCAATAGAAAGAAAGAAATCATTGTTTCTGCTCCAATAACCAATACCAGACAATATGAGGACGCCCATCCCTGAACATCTACAGTACTGAGAAATTGTAAAGAAACCCACCTCCTCTCCATGTGTAGGTGGTGGAGTCAAGAATTTGTAAGAACTCCCCTCTCCTGCCCAAGCACAGGCAACAGGATCCATCAGCCAGATCACCACTGCGTACCCATGGCCACCCTCAGGACACCTGCTGTGGACTCTGGGAATATACCTGTCGGCCTTACAGGTACCCATCCTCCATGCAGAGCCTCCTTGCTTCCCCTCAGCCGTTTATGTGCAGTCATTCCGAGTGTTAGCTGACTATTACAACTGAAACTTGACTACTTTATTTGGGAGTGATCCTGAAAACAACTGAATTCAATTACATGAGCTATGCTTGCTGGGTCACAGCCCACACATTGAAGCTAAAATGCAGATAAGCATTTCCAGGGTCAGAGGCCCTGTCCTTAAAACATTTTTTTTATTTTTTTTTTAAGGAAGGAAACAGTCTCCCTTGGTTATCAGATCATTATCAGGTCAGATCAGATGACCAAAACAGCTGAGTTCAGTAAGGAGTTTCAAAAAATGATGAGATTATTTTAAGTCCAGCACTGCTCTTACACAAAACATGGAATTTTTGTGAAATATATATGTCTAATGTATATATTCCTTACCATTAAAGATGAATCATTTATTCCTTGGAAGCTTTGAAGTGTTACGAGAATGTATTTAATTCTCTACTGACAAATGTTATTTCGTTATAAACATGGACTGTTTCTTTAAAAAATAGTACTTTAACCTGTAGGTGTCCCTTTGCCTTATGAATAAATTAGAAGACACTGAATAACAGCAACCATCAAAGTACAAACACTTTATTACAATTGTGGTGACTCAGACTGTCAGGATTTGGCAGCCCACAGTGTTCCTCAGCAGCAGAACAAAAGGGGATTTTTTTTGGCAGTTTTACTTTTAGTTCAGTAAAGGACAACATGATACTGTCCGTGCCTTAATGAATCAAAACCTCAGTAAAACAAAGGCATAAGTAGTCAAGGCCCAATCATTTTGTGTCTCACAGTATAAAAACGGACAAAAAATAGATGTATATTATCTGTACATCTAAGGCCTCTTATACATGTCCTCTCCCCTTTCTTTTGGGAAAAAAAATAAAATAAACAAAAGCAGTACTATTATCTAGTTGTAGAAATACCAGTCAGTTCTACAGGCAACATAATCCCAAAATACTTCAAGATCAGGAATTCTTTTCTGTTCTCCTGTTGAATACAAGAGATGCTGATAAAAAATTCTAAGTGGATTTTTTAACCTCTTCACTAAGTAAAAATATAAACCTCATAGACCTAAGTATCACACTGTAACAAAATCTTTCAAGTATTCAGAGCATAAAACACATTTTGAGAGAGACTCATTTTCCAGCATCCCCATCATGATCTCATCTGGAATGGCAAACTGTCCCCACAGTTTTACAGAGCCCTGCTGAAGCACAGCCTTGTGAGAGGGTGAGGAAAGTGCTCCAGTCCTACAGGGCTTGTATGCTTTAATAATAAGAACATAGGAAAAACAGAGAATTAGCAGATCCAAATTCCTCTGCCACCATCAATGACTAGGGAGAGGATTACAGACTTATTTCCAGAAGCTTCTAAAGATGCCAACGTCCATCATGAAACCTGTATCTGAAGGAGTCGCCAACTGCCTACAGATGATCCTTGAGCAGAGCAGTGTGCAATTGCAGAGCTATACAGTACAGGGAGTCAGACCATGTATATGTGGGTGGGAGAAAGTATAACTGAGACAAAATTAGACTATTCCTGGAAATAAAGGCAACAAATTTAACAACTTAGCCTTCTCAAATCTAAATAGGTCTGAACAACTTTGAGAAATACTATTATAGAATTTACCACCACAACCACCACCATTGTTTCCCTCCCCAGTTTCCACAACATTATAGGAATCCCCTCCAAAAAAGTAGGACCAACAGATCACCCGTACTAAATAAATACCAATGTACATCTCCCATGGAAGCTATTTAAACACAATTCTAGAATCAATTTACTGGAGATAGGATCATACAGATCAGTCATCAGAGAGAATTTTCCTTCTCCAAAACCAATTCTGCTCTGTAAGTGGCATCATCACTCAGTATTTCCATACCAGCTAACAACAGTAATGAATTTTTGCCCTACAGCTCCACATCACTATTAACATGCATAAGAGAAACCAGAAGATGAACTTTCTCCCCCTCTTTCCAGAAAGCCATTAATTCAAGCTAACCTTCCAGATTTAATCTGGGGCAGCTGCAAAATGAGAATTATAATGATCAAGTTAGGTATTAAATACACTCATAATAAAGAAAATAAAACAGAAAGCAGGTTATCTTTGAAAAACAAGAAACAAGCCCTTCCTCCCACTTCTTAGTCTAACCACATTCAGACTAGGCAACAATAGTCTTAGGACACTACCGAGCTCAGTTCAGCTGCAGAGGCAAATAATACTGAGCTGTTTTAAAATATCCCACCTTACTGGCAGGCACTACAGGACATGGATCCATGCAAGAGATGGGTCTCCTGGCTGTCTCACATCTGCACCAAGATGCAGTGGATGTCATGGGGCATCTCATCAAGGACGAGACACCCATACTGGACAACTGAATCAAATCAGACTCAAATTGTGTTCTAAACCCAAACAAAAGACTTTCTCCTGGAGTTTTCAGGCATGCCAAACTCTGGCCTTCACCCCCCCTCCCCAATCTATACTCTTACATTTATTGGTCCATATGAGTCTAGAAGCACAAATTGGACTCAACAGGAAAATTCTGAGCATGACTACAACAAATCTGGGTAAGAGAAAGTAAGATAACTGGGATAGTAAGCAGGAAACCATACAGCCTAGTAGGTAACAAAGCTGTGAAGACTGTACCTTAAACTGATGTCTCCTACTCCTGGAAGCTCAAGAGGCACCTATGTTATTAAACAGGGTGTAAAACCCTCAGGCCTCCCCAGGAGCAAGATACAAAGTTCTTCCTTTCACAAGCTCCTGAGGGAAGGAGTCACGCAATTTTGAAGTTTCGAATGAGAGGGCAGGAGCACGCCGTCAAGCACCATCGAGCAATTTAAAAGCATCAGGAAAGCAACCACAGAGGAAGTAAAAGTGGGTGGTAGGCTCTTTCCAGGTTGAGAGACTGGCTCCCAACCACATCTCTGCAAACCTGGGTAGTGCCCTAAACCACAGGCTATAGTTTGTCCTAAGACTATTCCTGCTGAAGCCATGAAATGGAAAAATATTTACTGGATGAAACAATGCAACACCTATAGAAACCAGGTTTCCCTCACCTGAATGCCTTAATCACAGAGCAGGAGTCACTCTCCTTCTGGCCTAATTATTGTTTGGGGTTTTTTTCAAAGTAACACAGTTGCAGGTGAACTAAAGGACAGCTTGTGACATGCTGCTTGTTGCACTCTCTTGGGAAGAGGGTGATGTGAGCTAAAGGTACTTAAAGCTGAAAAGAGGACAGAGAGAGAATCAAGCACCACATTTAATGAGTATGGGATGCAACTAATGCAACATCAAACAAAGAGAACAGGGAGAGATTAGCATCACTGTAAATGCTTCTACCTCGGGTTGGGGGTAGAATGCATTTATTTCTTAGCAAAACAGGCTCTTCAAATCCTGAGGAAACATTTCCATCTCTGGATGCCAAATGCAGTGAGGCAGGAGAGATTTGCCACTCTCCAGAACAGTCTCGGTGTTAAGAGCTGTTGATGGATGCAGAAATGAAGCTCTGTGCATCTCATTTTCTTCACAGTAAAAAATGTAGAAAAGTGTGCTTTCAGACAGAGGTTTTAAGACCATCAACCTTAGCTTTGAGGCATCTAATTGTAAAATAGGCCACTCAAATAATTTATGAATTCAGGCAGTAATACAGTAGGGAAAAGGATTCCCCCCCTGCCCAAACCCCATAAATTATATATAAAAAAGCTTCTAACAACTATTTAAATTTTAAGTTAAACCTATGTGTATCAGAGAGACACAGGACAGTACAGTCAGTGTAAGTCTACTCATCCCCTTAAAAACACCAAACCACCTCCAGTGTTATCAAACTGAGAAAACTCGCACTCTTGTCATCCAGAGCTCACCACAGACAAATGGGATCAAACTCGAGACCCCAGTATGCTCCATGCCACATTCCAGACATGAAAACTCCCATGCCATATTGATGCTTTTCAGCATGCCTGAGGGACACATGCTCATGAATTATATTTATTAACCCAAGTCTTGAACCAAACCAGACCAGCACACATAACACCACTGGAAGGTTCCACCAGGCTACTGGAACCTTCAAAATCAACTTTTGACATGTTACAAATGTCATAAGTTCCTCACACGGATTTACTCAAAAATAAGTCTGGGACTTCTGCATTAACTTTACCTTTTGCACTGCCAGTTATCCAAACCATGATGTTAAAAGTCAACCTGCCCACTATGAACTGCACTACAGAAGTTGTTGTCATGGATAGGGGGAAAAAAAAAAAAAAATTGCAAAAATAAGTCCCACAGAGCACTGATTTTGCAGTCTATTGAGAAATTCACAAATTAGACAAGAGTATTTCAGATGTTAGCATGCAAAAATAACTGTTCCTCAATACAGGTAAAGCTAACCGATGTTTAACTAAATCTCATGGTTGGCATTATTTCTAAACATTTTAAATCCACAATACTAAACAAAACTCTTTCAAACACCTGTGTGTCAATGCTGCACTGGGTCACATCTGTCCTAAAAGGTATTTGTCCTATATCTATTACTGTTATTTTTTCTGTAGAATCAACAACTACTACCAGCTCAAACCAAGAACTTCTATAAGCAGTAAGTAAAGACTGAAAATAAGACACACTTTTCATTTTAATTGGAAGCGGGAATTGGAATTTAGTGAAAGCAGTAGAATGGCAACATTCTTGGTACTTCATAAGAATTTGGATCTGTACATCTCACATCATTGACATGGCTCTCTTCATCATTCCCAGCAGTGCATAGCAGCTTCTATTACAATTTTAATTTAAACAACAAAATTAAAATTTATGACTGCATTTTTTGCAGCTCTCAAGCTGCCCCATATATTAAGTATTTTAATTCATGCCTCTCAAACTGTTTTCTCTGATTTAGTGTTACTGTTTTGCATTCCTAGATAACATGAGTAGAAAGCACTGCTAAAAGAATGATTGGTAATATTGAAATGGATCCAAATACATTCTGAATCAGTACAGAGGAAACACTAAAAGCTTTTGGCTCCTTCAAATCAACATACATTGCTGGCATGCATATAGCCCTGTCCACTGATGTTATAGGTCACATTGACATACTCAGTTTGTCTCCAGGGATTTAACAGGAGACCTAATGATACCTGGATCGTATACAGGTTTCGGATATAGAATAGTATTTTTCTGGTTTGTATGAAATCTGAATTGAATTATCAAGTTCATGTGCTGCTGCATATCGTATGCACCTAGTGCTAAAGAATGTCAGTGACTCTACAAAAATATTTTACAGTTTCTCTAAAAACTCTCACTGAAAGGGTATTTGGAAGCAGATAGAAATACGATCAACTAAAGAGGTCTTACTCGTAGTATCTGTACATCTATAAAATATTATTTCTGTCAAAGTAACAGAATTGTTATTCATCTAAATTACATCTCGTATTATTGACAGACATTTTAGGCTCTCGTTTTGTATAACACATAACGTGCAAATCTGCAACATAGTGCACATGCAAATCCTCAATGTCTTTGTGAGGCTACCATACTGCTGAGGCCAAGATATTTCAGCCTGACAAAACAGTGTCAAAAATGATGTCATGAGGACAAGCTAAGCACACTAACAATGAATTATCTTCTCAGCACTGTAAAATTCTCTGATAGACTCACTATTATGGCAAAATGACATCTGCTGACAGTAACTATGCAGTAGTATCCAAGCTGATCACCAGTTTTCTTTTTTCACTTAATCAAGGGGGTTTTTTACTTTAATTACTGGCATACATTGTCATTTTAATCACTTGTTGTTTGTTTTCTCTTTTTAATAAAGAACAGAAGTTCACAGGAAAAAATGCATCACTGCAAAAACAACACAAAAGGGTACTGAAAAAGTACAGAGCAGTACAGTCTTTGAGAAACCAGAACTCAGAAAACCTTGTAACCTTGTAAACCAGTAACTCAGAAAGCCATACTTATGTTCGCCATAGTTTACACAGAGCGAAATTTTAAAGACCAGATAAACTATACTACAGTTGCTCAAGTTGAAGAATTTTATTCTTGGTTGCTACCTTATGCTTTTTATGAACCTAAGTCAAACCCTTCATGATATTCCCATGATCTGTAATTTCATTTCGTTAAAACTTTTTTTATTTTTAAAGTCTACCCTAGAAAGCAGTAGGGTGTTATCATCAGTTTTCAATTTGGGCCTAGTGAGGTGGATGAGTGGGGGTAGTACAGGAAAGTAGAAAGGATATTTAAACATGAGAAGTTACAAGGTTTATCTTTTTATATTACTTTAAAAAGTACGTTGCTGATGTATCAGTCTTCCTAATATGTTATAAAAATACTAAAGTTACCATAACAGAGAAAAGGGAAGTATCAGCTCGGTTCTTCCCTGTGTAATATGAGTTGGGGTATTTTTGTAGAGCTGTGCTGAGCACGTGAAAATCTTTGTCCACAAGGGAATCTCATCTCACGACAGCATTTCATTCCAGGTCTTCCCACCTAAGAGTTCACTGCCAAAGTTGTTTTCATTTTTTCTGACCTTGCAGATGGTCAAAACAGAAGAAGCAAAGGAAACACATCTCTGTCCCCCTTAACTTACCCTTTCCCCATACACATATAAATTGCCTTTAGAACTGGTAAACAAAATCAGAGAGCACAAAGATGGGTTGTATAACAATCAGAGACTACCAGGAACAGGCTGGAAACCAACTCACATCACCACCCTCGGCAAGTTATTAGCAGCACCACTGAAAGCCTGTGCAGTTAAGAGCCTCGCTGTGTTGCCAGCGAATTACGGAGCATTCGATTTTACTCAGTGGCATCATGTATTATCGAGACCTTAGCACAACAAACTCCACATAAATAAAATTAAAGATAAACGGTGTCGAAATCAAATTAGGGGAAAAAATAATAATAGGAAGAATGGAGGCAAGTGCGGTATCTGTTCACTGTAACACCTCTCAACATGGACAGCGATTCGAACGAAGGCAGCACGACAGAGCCTGTTTTTCATCCCTCGTCTAGGTACATCCCTCCGGAAACACCACGCTTATGCCACCCCGCATCCAGCAACTACCAGCAGCTGGAGCAGAAAGTTTTCGGTATAATCAAAGTTTGAAGCTTAATCTCCCTTTCTCCCCCCCGTACTCACTCCAGCCAGGAACAGCGGCGCGCTGTGTGACCAACACCCTGGGCCAGCGCCGAGCGCGGCCGGGCTGCCCCGGGCCGGGTCCCCGCACGGGCGTTGCTCGTCCCCGCGGCGACTCCGGCACCACCCCCGGCAGCGACAACCCGCACCCTTCCACCCAGGAGGGCCAGTGGCCAGAGTGAAGTCTCCCCGGGCTGGGGCGAGGCCAAGCGGGGAACCTCCACTGGGGCTCGCACCGCACCCGATGGCTCTCCGGACGCGGCTGGGGGCGAATGCAGCCCCCCCGGCGCTCACCGCAGCGCTCCGGGGACGGCGCTTCCCAGGCAACAGTTGGCCGTGTCCCCCCCGTGTCCCCCGGGGCCGCCCCCGCGGTGCGGTGCGAGGGACACCGCGGGGAGGGTGACTCGGGGCCGGGCAGCGGGCGCAAAGGCGGCTGCGAGGGCTCGGGGGGCTGGCAGAGCGCAGGGACCCCGGGGCTGCAGAGCGCCGTCCCCGCCCCGCCGCCGCGGGGTGATGCGGGGGCGCCGAGCGAAGGAGCGGCAGAGGCGGCTCAGCCCGCCCGCCCCCCGCGCAGCCCCCGGGCGGGTGGCGGCCCCCGGTGCCTCTCCGCCCTTACCTGAGCCGCCCGTCGCCGCTGGCCGCTGCAGGGACCTTCGTCCATCCCCCGCTGCTCCTCCGAGTCAGCCGCTGGCGCTGCGGCGCGGCCCAGCCCGCCCGGCCCAGCGCGACGCTGTGGCAGAGCCGCCCCGCCCCGCCCCGCGGTGGCTGCGTGCGGCTCCCGCCGGCGGCCGCCCCGGGCGCGGCTCCCCCGGACCCGCCTCCCGCAGCCCGGGGCTTGGGGGGCGAGGCGCCCTCCGAGGGGTGGTCGATGGGGTTGGCGTTGGGGGATGGGTCCCTCGGGCTCGCACAGACCGTCCGTGAGGTCCCCCGGCTCCGCAGTTCGGGACTCTGGGGTGTCCGCTTGGGAATAAGAGCACGGCAGCAAGCGGCTGTCACCCCGCCCGGGCACATCGGCCAAAACCCATCTGACCCAAACCCGCCCCATCCCCTCTCCTCCCAGCCCGTGGGTTCTGTTTTGGGTTGGGGGGCAGGCGGGACGGGACGAGGCGTGCGTGGGTAAATGCTGGAGGTCGGGACTGCAGATACATTTTTTTAATTTATTTTCTTTTTAATTTCTGGCTTTGCAGAAGGCAGGGCTTACTCAAGACGTGAAAAAAAAAAAAGAAAAAAAAAGAAAGAAAGAAAGAAAGAAAAAAGAAGAGATCTGAGCCCATTCACAGCTCGTGAAAATACTTTGTACTTCCTCTTGCTGCGCTGAGGGTTAAATGAGGTTAAAGTCTCCAGAATAGCTGTGTGGTGCTTGGTTTCTCCCTTCCCCAAAAGCCAGTCTGTGAGTCATTTACAGAACAACAGAAAGAGAGCAAAGAAGCAAGCAAGAAAGATAAAAACAAGAGCCTACAAGTGACAATACTGGAAGTACAGCACAGAAATATGTAGCCATTTGTTCATACCAGGGTTTTGCTTGCTGTGCTCTTTAAATGTGAGAAGCTGTGATGCTGACCACAAAAGCCATCACAGCTCTGTGCCAGTGAACCTGAGAGTTCACAGCTGCATCCTGCCTGGGGCAGATGTGTTGAATAGAGCTGTGTGCCCAAAAAGGTGTGATTCTCATGAATAAGGGAAGTTTTGGAGCACTGTGAAACTGAGTGGTTTGGTGGAGCTGTGAGAATGTAGGGCCTGCTGCCGACTTGACCCTGGCTCCTGTCACTCTCTGATCAAGCATTCCAGAGCAGCATCACATCCATGCTTTAACTTCTTGCCTTTACCCAGGCTATATCCAGATGTCCTTGAATTGTTCTTCTTTGGTCTGAAAATTCCAAACTGTCTAGTTAGAAAATAATTCAAGTGGCATACTTAGTCTATTGCAAGGCTGTGTGTCTGTTGCTGTAGCATGTATTTAATATAGCTACCCTTCCAGCACCCAGCTTAGTAGAACACTAAGCTGCTGGCTTGCATTTTTTACCCACAAGTCTCAAAGTACCCTTCAAAAGAAGTAAATAGCATTGCTCCACTTTCAAGCGGGAAGAACAGTCACATGAAAAACTTGAACCAGGAGAGAGAATTGAACCTCAGGTTCCCAGATAGCAGCTTAATGTTCCCTTTTAATTATTTTTCTGGGGCATGCATTCTGACTGCTGTATAATGCACATGTCTTAACGGGATGCTTTTACAACAGAAGAGGTAGCTGTCACATTATTTGGAAATATTCTGACTCTAGGAGCGCATGCTCCCAGGTTGCCTGCATTGAATGCATCAGGGACAGCCAGAATAATATTTTTATTCTGCATATAGATAATATTTAGGAGTTAGAAAAGTCCAGCTTTTAAGCCCTACCAAAACAAAGGGAATGCTGTATATTGGTGAAATGAACTGTAGAACATCAGAACATGGCTGTAGTGTCATATACTGCCATAAGACTAAAGTTGGACAGCCTGTAGGGGAAATGGCAATGAGTGATAGATTTCAGATTCTCAGCTTTGGACAATGACATTAGAGACCAGGAAACAATTATTTAACCAGCTACTGGTGTATCAGCCAAGCCACAACTGTCGGTTGTGTAATACTGTTATCCCAGTGCTGGTGTGAGACAAATTCAGCTTGCAGCACATCGGGAGAGATCAGATTCCTCAATAAAGTAAATTCTGATCACTTCGACTTTGTGAGGAATCTCATATAGTGCTCAGTTTTTGATCTGAAGAGGTACAGGATACCTGAATTTCTGTCTCATCTTACTAGCCCCATTCCAGTACCTCAAGCACCCTAAACTTTCTCAGGTAAAAGGATGTGCTTTACACAAGTGAGTTGTACATCTAAATTTGGGTATACATACACCTCCATTTCTTAGACATTAATTAGGTGTCTAATCTCGCATTACAGGCAGTTCTAGAATCCAGGTGTGGTGTTTTCATAAGGTTGTCTCTCACATCCCAAGGAGCAGGTGCTGACAATCAATTCTCTGGTGAGCAATGCAATGGACCAGCCAGTAAGGGTCTGTGTTATCACAGCTTAAAGCTACCCAGGTCCTGATCCAGGGGCAGGTTAACCAGAAACGTTCAGAGGTTTTTAAGATGCCCTTGGGTATCTTACTTTGTTCTCTCCTAGTCTTCCAGAAGCACCAGATTTCCTGTGACCTACAGATGTAGCTCAGAATGTCCACTGCTATGTAAGTGTGTCTGTCTTCGCTACAGTGGATATTTAAGACATTTAACTAAAGACACCTTCATAGAGACATCTAAAGCTTAGGAATCTGAGTCTCACACTGAGTTCCATCCAAATTGATTTGCAATCTCAGACTTCAGGGGCATTTAACACATTTTATTTCACGGTTATGACAATGTATGCACAGCCAGTTGCCATGGCTCAACTAGGACATAGCAGCATAGTAGCAATCTCCTGATTTTTTTAGATGCTGTCCATATAACCTCTCCTGGAATCTGAATGGTGACATAGTTATATTTTTTTTAAAAAAGGAGTGATTTATAAAGTCATCTACAATGTTGGCAAATACTTGAATTTTATCTAGCTGGAACAGTGTTGTTTAGTCTTTTGTAAGGTATAGTGCCTTGCAAGTCTTGAAACTCATGGCTTCACGCAGAATTGTACCAACAGTCATCTGGATTCAAACAGCCATCTCAGAGCAGATGGGCACATGAGTTTTCAGCTTTTGATGTTTAACTTGCTAAGCAGAACTAATGTATTTATCTATCAGTTTTCTCAAGTATCGCATGTTGGAGTTCATTTGTGGAAAAAAGATATCTTCCTTAATGCTCATTTTAGCTCTGCGCACACTGACATGAAGAAGATTAGTACAAAGAGCATTAAAAAAATAGGATAATAATAATATATTCTATGAAGTAAATTATATAAATATTCAGTACAATCCTGTTATCTCTTGCATAATTCAGAGTACCACTGATATTGTTTGGAATTGTAGCTCTTTGTAACTTCTGAAGAGGAACCACAATGTAATTTTATAATTTAGGAACATAGTTTTCTTTCTCATTTATAGCACTGCAAATTAGGAATGAAGCCAGTAACTTCTGAGACACAACAAACCAAAAGAGGAGAGGAGGGAGTTAATCTATCATTTTACAACTCTGAATTGTGCTTGAAATTGTTTCCTATAAAAGAGCAGTGATGCTGTGGCTTTGTCAGTATTTTTCTCTCCTCTCAAAGAACCAACCATTAGTAAGGGAGCAGAGAAAATTTCTGCATCTCAGTTGTTTTAGGTGTCTTCAGCTTGAAGAGCTTTCTTTCTCAGAGCACATGGAACCTTTAGCGTAGTAAACCCCCAGTTTATCTCTTGTATCAACTGATGCATGACGTTAGCAGAAGCATGGGCAGCCAGCCCTTTGCTGACAAGGGACCAGCCATGGCAGATTAGAGCAGCTGCATCACTCACAAAAAGTACTGGAGTCTCATCTGAATACAGCTGGAAATCTGATCTGTGTTTATCTACCTGTCTGGAAGTCAATGTACAGGATGTATAATCCACTTTTAAATGCTTGTACACACCTTGAATGGCACACAATAAAAATTTAATTATTTTGTACATTAATTATCTTAATTATTAATTCAATGCAAAATAAACAACTTTACTTAGAAAAGTGATATGATTAAGCTTCTAGTATAGGCTTTTAAAGATATTGATGTGCATGCATACAGCTAAAAAAATTGAGATTTCTAAAATATATTGCTTAAAGTAAAAATAAAACATATTTTTTATTTTTAGCAAGTCAGAATAATATACATTACATAATGGGACTTCGTCTGTGTCACTGTGCAGAAGTGTGGTTAGACTGTAGGACTTTTTTGGGTATGGTTTTCAACTGTACCTTCCTTAGCCATGTATACATGGACGAAGCACAGTAATAATGTTTCTATATGTTAGCTTTTTGCTAATGCTGTAGTACTGAAAATCATAGGAACAATCAACAGGAAACTTGCCTTTTAAATTCAAAAGTTTATCAAGGAGCAAGCATGGAATATTTGGTCATTCTGCATGCTGCTTCTACAATTAAACTGCAGGGTATTTTAGCAGAAGTACCTTGTACAACAATCAGTTCAGATTTGCTTGAAATAATATTCCTTTTGAAAAACAAATATTAATAATTTCAATATCTCACTGGATATGTAATATTTCACTTATCACCATTAATGTTAATAAGAAAATATCTAAGTTCCAAACTATTTTAAGCTGGTCGGTACAAACCCATTTTCATTTGCATCTAGCAAGAGGTATCCTGGCAACCGTATATTTTTGGATTCGTAACAATTTACTCTATTCATTTTATGCAAATGAGGTAACCAATACTGCAGGAATCATGAGAATTCAAGATGGATAACTTCCATCATTCAGAGCTATAGGTAGATGATTAGGAATCTATTTGAGTCAGATTTTTTTTAATAATCCATTAAACATTTTCTTCAGTGTTTCTACCCAGCTAAAATGTTTATCTGACATAATTCACATACTTCTGCTCAAACATGGAGTAACCCAAGATATGTCTGAGAAGTCATAATTATCCCATATCACAGCCCTGCTTCTGATCTGTTATTTTCTGTGTAGAAAATCCTGCATTTTTTCCCAAACTCACATAGAACTAATGGAGAAAAGAGGGGTAGCAGAGGGTCCCAAAACTGACCACATCTAAGCATGCTGACTTGAAAGCTTGATAAGCTAACACAGTATCTGCAACAAAGTTGAAGAGCTATATATGTGCTATCATATCATATGTGAATGTAACTGAAAGGCCATTTTTTGGAGACCTGTCTTCTGGTTTTGGTGGATATGTGTCAATTATTTTTTTCTGCAATTGCTATAGAAGACAGTTTACAGAAACTTCAGTATATTCTATCACTATAAAAACCTTTTCTTTCTTTTTTAAAAATTTTTTTATAAGATCAAAGGAGTTCAGCTGGGGTAAAGCTCTGTTTATGGAAATGTACTATGTATAATTCCTTACAAGTGCAGAACACTTATAAACATAAATTATTCTTTCCTTTTTTTTTTTTAATCTTGTGTTCTTCAAGAGCTCTCAGCCTGGATCAAAATCAGGAAATCTGAATACTCTTAACAGCCAGGCCTGTGTAGTTCCTTTCATAGCAACAACAATAAATGAAGCTTTCTGTAGCAGCATAGCTGGTAGGCTGAACCACAAACCTACAGCTACTCCTCAGTGAACATGATAGCTGTTGTTGCACTCTAAGAAAGTAATCTTCCTCTACTGACCAGTAGGACTCAGTTATACCCAGAATAAATTCAAATTAGACAACTAAAATGGTCCTCAGTCACTTTTCTTGTCCTTGTATCAGAGTTAAATGTACATATAACAAGAGAACAGTTTCTGAAGCAACCCCTGAGCCACTGAAGTTTTCAGGTGGCCTAGGACCCTTCTTTCCATTTACCTTCATGGATGCTACCTACCAACAGAGTATTTGGACTATGCTTCATGAGATAACCAGTAGAGCCTTCCTCAAGTACAGCAGGCTCTGTCGAAGGACAGGAGGAAATAGCTTATAGAAATGGAAATTTCAGCCATCTAATTTCGCCCCATTGCTACTTGGGAGTCAGTGAACTTCAATGTGACTGAAATCTTTCTTAGTAAGTTAAAAGGCCAGGACTCCAATTTGAAGATATATGAAGTCATAAGCAGTTGTTACAGGAAATTACACAAGTGTGTTGAAGTAACAGGTGCGTTGCTAAATTAGATTCTTTGCTTTTGTAATAGGAACAGCCAGGGTTTGAATTGCCCACATTATCTCATTTTGGATCCCAATACATACACTTTTGCAAAATCCATTATATGAATGCCCATTGTTTATAAACCAACACACAAAGCCTCTGCTTTTCAGCCAGAAGAGAGGGTAGGTGCCCAATTGGACTATGGGAAAGGTATATTTGAATCTTGATTCTGATATTTCCTAATTCTTGAAATCTTAAATTTGCAGCTTTAAATACTGTTTTCAACACGCTTTATGTATGCAGCATCACTGTGAAAAGAATACACCAAACTAAATTAGATCTGATACTCTGTCTTGCATAGACTGTATGGAAAGGATTTGCAGAATCCGGGTCCTCCTCTGTAGGAGCATTAAGTTGTGAATGGATGTCACCTTCTCAGGTCCACTGTATTGGTACCACCACATCACTACTCCCAGCTTGCCTATGTTTATTTTCCCCAAAGATTTGCTGGGATCACTTGCTAATACAGTCAAAATGAGACAGTTAAGATTAAACAGTTTAAGTATTAAGTCTCTCCTGGGTCACCTCATTTTGACTGAACCATATTATGTTATGTTTGCCCTGTCAACTCTACAGCAAGACATGAGTAAATGTGACAGCTTCCAGGGCAGCATGGAGAGAGATAGGCAGGTTATTCCTGGAGTGTGCATCTGCTTAATGCCCAGCAAATTTAGGGAATTTAAGACTGGATTCTCCTACAAGATTCAGCCTCTTCTGCTGTAGCAAATAAAGCACAGCATAGTTTTTATTAAAGGCACTAAGATTTATCTTTTGTTTTCTCTGTCAAAACAAATATCAAGTTATGTAAAAATGACTGAGTGTACATCTAATGAGTTTTTCCTGCAGGGCCCTTTTTTCTGTGTAGAGGACCTCTACTGCATGCAAGGCAGTAGAAGATTGGTCTCTCTCTTTTTTCTTGGTTTTACTTGAGAACATAAAAAGGTAATAAGTTTAAAATTGTCTTACATGTCATCTGACAAAGAAAACCAAAACACATTCCAATAATTATTTTTTTCACCTAAAATCTGAAAAATCAAGAATACTATCCCTTTAAAAAGGAGTGCTTCTCTCTTTTAAGCAAAAATTCAAAGAAAATTTAAGTGTATCAGCACTGCTAAAGATTCCATTTGAGACGGTGCCAGCATGAAAACAATTTAAGTCCTCTACAATCTAGACATTCCAAGCTTAGTCTATCATTTGTCTAGTGTGTAATACAAACAACATAGCAATAGAAGTGTTAGGAACATTGAGATAATGCTTTCTTCGCTTCCCAAAAGTGCATTATTCTTTTTACTGTCTTATTAGAATTGGAATAATTAAAGCTCATATACTATCTTCCTGCTAGATGATGTTAAAAGTACTTAAAAAAAAGTAACTGTCCTTATTCTTGGTAAACTATTTGGGCCTTTTCTGCTATCTAAACTAGGAAAGTTAAACATGTTCTCCTGAGTTCTCTAAATAACCTTACAGCTCTTCTTGTAAGCATTGAGTCTATATGTAAATGAAATAAAATATCATTAATCTCAAAGATAAATACAACAGTAATTATGGAAAGTCAACAGTCCACAGTCAAACAGGTGTTTATAATGAACAGTAATTAATTCTGAGTCAATTATAACGATTAATGAAAAATTAATTTATATGTGTGGAAAAAGACTTCTGTCCACAAAAATCATAGGCTCAGAGGATCATTAAATAATTCATGTTGGAAGGAACCTCAGACAGTTTCTAGTCCAACCTCCTGCTCAAAGCATGGTTAACTGTGAGATGACACCATGTTGCTCTGATGTTTATACAGTCAGGTCTTGAAAATCCTCAAGAACGGAAACTGCACAGCATCTGTGGGGAAGCTGTTCTACTGCTGACTATCCTCATGTTGAAAAGACTCTGCCTTACAGACAGTCTAAACTTGTCTTTTTTTCAACATACATGTGTTGACTCTCCTCCACCTGCCATACATCATTCACAAGAGCCTGACCCTGTCTTAGAGTCGCAGAATCACAGCATGGTTTGAGTTGGAAGGGACCTTAAAAATCATCTAGTCCCAATCCCCCCAGCATGGGCAGGGAAACTTCCACTAGACCAGGTTGCTCAGGGCCCGATCCATCTTGGCCTTGAAAACTCCCAGGGATGCAGAAGGGGTGTGTCTTCTTGATGACCTTTGTGAGGGCCTTAGAATGCTGCTATTAGTTCCTCCCTAGTAGTCATACACATATAGTAAATCTTTGCCTCATTTTTCCCATCAGATATTATGACTAGGAAATAAATATCTTATTCCATCTCACTTTCATCTGTTTACCAAATAACATCACCTCTCTTAATCCCATCCTCCTCCCTGTTCTGTCTTTTGAGAGCCATTCATCCCAAAGCTCACAAAGCAATCTTCCACCATGATGTTGCCTTGAGTTTTCATTCTAGGGAGAGGAGCTTTTCACCACTAGTGACAAGAAGTTTCTAGGAGTCAGAAAGTCTCATTCTGTTGGCACTGCTTCTTGTAACAGTCCTAGTTAAGACATCCTGCCGTTCTATCTTGTAGAATGATTTCAGTTTTGTTATTGTGTTGCAAAACAAAGTATTTCTTTAACAACAGGATATTCAAACGGTCTTTTCTAGCTCATTAATAGGTGGCAATAGAAATCGATTTCTTCTGTGACAAAAATTCTGTTAATTCAGTTGTTAAAAGGAACAACTGAGCACTAAATTGTAGAACAATTAATTTTGCACAAAACAAATGAAACATAAAATGCTTTCTATTGACTCTTTACAGATCTAACAACAGGAAACATATTCTCTAGGTCTTTCAGTGTATTTTCTACATGTCTTTTCTTAGGTGACTTACTGTTGCTGGTATCACTTGTAAAAGGACCTGTAGGACTGAACTGAGAGCTCTGTCTCAGTACAGCCTTAATAAGAAAATGTCTAACCATGCCACAGCTTCCACCAGGATGAAGACAGAAGAAAATCACAGATTAAGATTGAAAAAAGATCAAAAAATTCACTTGACAAGAGAGACTCCGTTTCTCAAGGATGGCAGAGAAGAAGAAATCTAAAATACCTTTTCTTACCATCATTACTAGATCAAATCAGAAGCAGAGTTCTCTGCATCACAGAGCTTGAAATTCAGTTAAAATCTGGGGGGAAAATTATGATCTAGGTGGATGCTGGTCTTCTTAGTACTGCATGCAGAGCAGAAAGGAGCTCTACTTTTTTCTGAGATTCAAGATGAGGGAATGAGTTTCCTTTCTATGTGTTATATTTGTGCAACCAATGGTTATAGATGGTATTTTCTTTATCCTGAAAGTCCAGCAGTAACAGAGAGAGTCATGCAACGGACAACGCATTGTGTGCCATTAGAGTTTTTCCTTCCCAAGCATTAGTTTGTATCACATTTTGTGCTGAATTGTACTAACTCCTCCCCCCTAAGTAAAGCACAGTATAAAGAGGAGGCTTAATGCAAACGAGTCAGTGAGTAATTAGTGTTTTATTCAAATGAACAGGTTCAATTCACGAAGTACCAAATATGCATT
The DNA here is from genome assembly GCA_035584735.1 of Pseudotriccus pelzelni. NCBI lineage: Eukaryota > Metazoa > Chordata > Aves > Passeriformes > Tyrannidae > Pseudotriccus > Pseudotriccus pelzelni. Next base: position 103,590,640 of record JAWMRA010000113.1, read on the forward strand.
TCCAGCTCTGCTTCCCTGACAATCCCTACTGTTAATTGAGCACATCTAGCTTGCAGTTTGCTGAACAGCACAAAGACTCCATGGGCCACACTGCTCCACATATCTTGTAGTCCACTGATTACCTTGCAGCAAATGGAGGAAAAAAGGGAGAGGGTTAGAAGTTGTATTTTAACCTTTTAATGGCTATGAAACCTACAGAGTTTAGGGTCTCTTTGGGGTTCCAGTGTCTGGCAGTGGCAGCTTTCAGATCTCTTCAGAGTTTGTCTCTCTCTGAGGGTAACCGCCCTGTGAAGCTCCGGGAGAAGCACAGATATGCATATTCAGTCCTGGGTACAATAGCTCCATTCTCACTGTCAGGTCAGCAGTCAAGTTCAGTGTGACTCCTCCTTCTCTGTCTGAATCAGGACTTTCTGGAATAGCTGAGGGTTTTTAATAAAGCAACTCTGCTGTGAAACAAATCTGCCCTTCGTGACAGCTCTTTGCTAAGCAGCACCACTGCAGAGCTTATTAAGTTAAAATTTTAAAGTTCAAAGGCAGCATCAGGTTTCAGTAGGCGTCTCTCCTCATCTGCTTTTCACAGCAATATAATTTGCTACCACCCATATTTTTATTACACAAGTAACGTCTACAAGCTCTTGCTATTGTAAAACTCAGTCTATTTTAGTAACTAGTGAACCATTCACACTTTTTTTTTTTCTCAAAAGCTAAAACTTCAGATCTTTAAACTGATTCTCAGCTTTTCTGTACACAAATTCAGCTGCACTCAATGGTTTCTAATCAGTGACAAGCCCTTCCATAACCCTGGAAATGGTCATTTTCAGTGATCCATATCACTCTGCAAAATTAAATTCATGCATCATAGAGCAGAGAAGAATATTATTCCATGACTCTAAGTTCAGTCATTCATATGAGCTGACTTATGGTCAAATCTTGCTTCACAGAACATATTTTCTCATGTGGGTAAATTATATCCTTTTAAATCTTAGTGTTATAGCCTCTGCAAAAGAACTATTGCAAGTGATTATAACCCTGAGTAAATTCAGCATCCAAAATGTTTCATTTTTAAAACAAAAATGCAAAGCATGCCATTTCTCAAATAAATAGCTATTTCCCCATTATTGTTACAGAAACCCTAAAGGGAAAAAAAAACTTAAACAAAAATAGTTTTTCCACCAATTACTGGAACTTTCTTCTGATTTTATACTAATTTCAGTGCTTTGAGCTGAATCACATGGAGCCCACTTTTAAGTGCAGAGGACTTTGTAGTAGTGCATGGAAGATGATTTCCTTTAAATGTCCAGTTCTTGTGGTGCCTCATAGGCAGAGTAACAGTGAGCCCTGCAGTTCCCCCATCATTATGAATCCAACTGCTTGCTTGAATGTGGTATTTCTAACTTAGTGACTGGGTCTCTGGTCCATTTTTTGAGGATTTATGAACGTAAACTTACTCCTTTCCTTCTTTTTCCCAAAAGGAATCCCATAGATAGCTGCTATCTATAGTTGTTTTCTGTCACAGTTTCCATTTTCTATGCAGGAAGTTTTCACTGAAAGAACTTTGGTGTCTGAAATGGTATGTGGCATGTCATGGGAGGTGACAGCAGAGTAAATAGGATGCCTGCTAACGAAAGTGAATTTCCTTCTACATGGTCATTACTTTTGTCATGCTAACTTTCCATATCCTGTAAATATGAACCTCAGCTCGAGCAGGAAACACATGTGTACATGTTCTTCTCATTGAAAAAAAATGATAAAAGACAAGTTAGCTGGCACTGAACTTTTAGTCTGCAGTGTTTGGGAAAAGTCACAAACACACCAAGAGGCGTTTCATGTAGAAATCATGAAGCATGACGTTGTGAAGTAAGAGCTGAAAATGAAGAGTGATATTTATTAGATTTTCTTAAATAAGCCTGAACATTCTGATATGCTTTCTATCAGTCTAAAGCTGTTTCTTGTGCATATAACAAAATCTAAGAAAGTCTCTAACATAAAGAATTCATCTTTGAAACCTTACAAGTGTTATGATACTATGTCTACATAGTCCCATAGCTGTCAACGTCTGGTTTATGTTATTGTAAGCTGATAAAGTTCAAAATGCAGACAAATACTTGCATGTGTACAGTGCACTGTGTTCCTGTATATACAGAAATCTTAGAACTATTTCAAAGCACAACAAAACCCCATCTCATCAAAAACAATTGTTCTCAAGGGGACTTTATACCTTGCACAGAAAAACATTGCTCACATTGAATTTTAATGAAGTTCGGGAGTGAAACTTCAGGGATCCATGGCAGAATCCAATGAAGAAAATATCTGATAGCTTTAATTACAGAGGGGCTACCCGCATGCAGTAAGGAAAAATGTGAGTCCATCCCTGTTTTCCCATTCACAGCGGGAGCATTAGGACTGTGCAGTGCTGTGTGCATCTCAGCAACTCATAATGGCTGTGGTGGCCTGGATAAGTTGCTAAGACCAGCAGTAGTGAACTGGGAATATTGACATAGCTGTAGCACTGATACAGGAAAGAAAAGGAAGCTAAAAAAAGGAAAGAAAAAAAGAAATCTTACAATGTATTTGGAAAAAGTGTATCATGATTCTGTCTTTTCTCATAACGTACAGGTGATGCCTGTAGTGATGAGTGCAAGTTGTGGTATTTGAGGCTGAGACTGAAATTTGGCATCTTAATCTGGAAAGCAGTTCTCAAAATCCCCACTTCATTTCACAGATACCTCAACATTTCATCAGTAGTGCCTCCTACTTGATTTGAGCCTTTGCTTAAAATTACCATCATTTTGAAGCACGCATTTACACTCTCATTTCACAAATCAAGCCCATTCTAGGAATCAGGAATAGGCACTCTGCTTCAGCCATGTGATGGGTACAAATCATCAACACATTCCTGGTGTGCACTGAGGGCAAGGGCGAGGGCAGAGCTCCATCTGGCAGCCTGGCCACTTTTTGGGATTGAAGTTGCCCGTGGAGGTTCCGAGCAAAGGATGTGGCGTATTGAGCTTCTTCCATTCGTTTTCTGCAGAAGCCGCCTTGGGAAGGGCTGGGGGTTCTGTGTTTAAAATGATATGTCATGGAGCAGCAGAGTGCTGGGCCAGGGTAGGATTATGGAACTGAGGGTGCCCTTGCTCCCCCAGCACCACTTCCCAGCACCAGAGCCCAGGATAGGGGAACAGGCTCAGTCAAGGCCCCTGCCATGACACAACATGGCCAAGGCCAGCAAAATCCAGCCCTGCTACAATTATTTAGCACTGTATTTTTCTAAGAGATATGAATTTTAATGCAAACTAGTGTATTTTAGACTTAGGCAAAAAGTTTTCTGAAAAAAGCAAAGCTCCTAAATTCTGTCTTCCCACTGGCTGTGTCAGAAAGTAGTAATTGTTTTTCTGAATGGTTATTTAAAAATCCAGAGGCCCTGTTTAACACATATCTCTTCTGAATCTTCATCAGAAGCCAATGTTTCTGTCAGACCTGCAATGCCTGTTGGGGTCATTTCATTGCTTTTTGCCTCAAAGATCTGGGTGTGGAACTACAGACATCCGGACATAACATGGGATCTGCCACAAGTCAAATGTTTGTAGACATTTGTAAATGTACAGCTCTGTTCTTGATCAAGCCTTGTATGGCTTTTCTTCTTTGTAGGTACACACTTGCTGTTAGCTTTTGTTTATGAGCATGCTAAAGGAAAAGGAACAAAGTGTAGGGCTGGTGTCCCGACTGTGACTAGAGAGGTCACTTGAGAGAAGGCTTAACTGTTCAAAGAACTGGCAAATATGGGTGTTGGCAGCTTCTGTGCAACCAGTTCTAAAAAGCCCTTACAAAAGATCTAGTGAAATAGGATCTTTAAAAAAAAAAATAAATTACTGCACATACTAAAGTGGTGATTGTAGAAAGTGACATTAGGAACATTTGTTACATTAGTAACAAAACTATGTTTGTGTCATAGTCAATGAGGACAGCCCTTAAGAGTCATTGCACGTCCTTAAAATGTTGCTACTTTTTTTTTTTTTTTTTTCTCCCCTGTTGGGTCTCCTTGTAACAGAGTCAGACCAGTTATGGTAGCAGGCTTAGGCTTCAGGAGACATTCATTCCAACTGCGATAATATTTGTAATAGAACATTCCTGGGAGGTCTACTGGCTTATTTCAAAATTATATTTTCTATAGAGACCATCTTTCATTTGAATACATGTGTAATTATTTTTCTTTGTTCCTCACCCTTTTATTTTTTCTTACTTTTATTTTTTTAAAATCTAGGGTGCAAAATTCAAGACAGTAAAAAAATTGCAATATTCATAACTTTCCCAAAGACACAGCAGTTACATATAATACAGAACGCGTGGAAGTACAACAAAAAAGCCATGTTACAATAATCACTAATGTGTTTTAAAAGTAGAGCCAAAAGAAAAAACCCTAAGGCACATAAGATCCCTTTTAAAAACGGTTCACTCTCCCTGACTACTGCAAAACATAGGTTATTTCCTCTATCTCGCTTTCTTTCTCTTATATAAAGCTTCTTTTTCTGTGTCTCTCTGTTTTCAATTTGTGTGAAATAACAAGATGTTATAAATAACTAAACTTTTATCCATTACTATGGTGTCCAACACTTGCAGGTTTCAGGCTTTGGCGATATGGAACCAGGTCATCCAACTGGGACCTGCCAAAGAGAGAAGTCTTCTTATTAAAAAGGCACATGAGCAAAGAGAAACAATACTGCCATAAAGACTTAGAAAACACAGTTTTAATGTAAATACTAGGAACATGTGTATTTATGTGATATTTAGATTCTAAAGGTTTCTTTCATCCTTCATCTGACTAATTTATAGGTGCTTCACAGTCCTCTGGCTAAGGATATTTATGTACCTCCTTCAGTATTAAATCTTCAGGCTGCACAAGAGCTGGTACTTATCTGAACCCATACAGTTCTCCAGAACTGCCTTTGAAGGATATTCAGGTTTAGTCCTTTATGTCTCTTCCTTCTTTAAGCATTTCTTGGTCCTCAATTCCATCAGGAAGGTCTTTCATTTTCTATCATTTCATGGTGGTTCAGCCCCTTGAGCTTTAGAAACACGCTGTGCTTTTGTCACAGCCATATGCGGTTATTACTGCCTAGCAGTAAACATGTGGCATTTTCATGACACCAAGGCCAGTTTGACCGTGAAGCTTCATCCTCCTCATTCCTGCTTTCTACTCTTTCTTCTGCTCCTGTTTGCTGGACTTTCAGATTATGCCAGTTATTTCTGAGTCCCATAATGTCACTGTTCTAAGTCCCATAATGTCAGTGATCTTCTTATAGTCCGGTTTCACAAGGAATTGTATTTGCATAAATGAAGATTTGATGAACTGTATTAAAAGTGAAGAGGATTCTTCTATGCTCAACAAAGGATTTAGTAAATTATTCATCCCAGCAAGGCCTCATTCAACTCTCACTCTTTGTTTAGAGGGCAGAGTAAATTTAGGTTTAGGACTCCTAGCAGCAGAACAAAATGTAATAAGCACATGATAATAATAATTATTCTGATATAAACTGGCTATGTAAATTCAAGTCTCTCTTAATGATTAATTTATGTGAGGCATGGACCTTGCAGTGCTAGGTTTTATGCAGAGTAAGTAATTCTCTATCTGATCCTCCTTGTGCTGCGTAAAATGCTTGCTGTTCTCCGATGTTCAGCACAGCAAAAAGACATAAAGCCAACTTAAATTTTGTGCCATATGTTTGAGACTAATGCTGTGAAAGAGTGATTATCTGCTTCTTTTAAAATTAAACCATTTTAAAATGCTCACTCAAATATTGATACTGATATACCTATTTTCTCAGGGTGAAACTTTTCATTTGTTGAGACTTATAAATAGTAAGAACATAAGAAATGACAATCATACTTTATACAAATATGTAAATAGTATTAATGTTTCTGACTTCTGACAACTCCAGACATTGTGGTAACAAGTCACTTCGGAAGGAATGCAACTCCTCCCTTCAACTCTGTCCTTGAGGGATACCACACTGCATGATTCATCTGACTTGACTTCAGATGTGTCCACCTGAGTTAGCCATCCTGTATAGACAATGAAGGGAAATGGGCATGTGATTCATCTGACCTATTTTAACCATGTACTTTAAGATGAGTTTAATTGCAGTCTAAAAATGTGCCATAGCCTCTTTGACTAGAAAATTATTCTACGTGATCTGATCATATGAAAATGTCTAAAATAGGACAGGTGAATACCATTTAAACTATCTAAAAGCAAAGACTAAACTACATAAGGCAATTCACAAAAGAAAAGGGAAAAAATTGGATACCAGAGCTACTCAGTTGCAGGAAAAATTATGGGCATCGGGTACTTGCCAAGCGATTTTTGTATTGCAAAGGGATTCATAAACTCAAAATATCCTTTGTTTACTTTCTCACAAATAAACATCCACTGCTTTTTGAGATGCCTTGGATATTTGGGAGACCTGAAGAGTTTTGTCAAATATAATGTAGGTGATACACCATTTTACTGTGGCAAGTGGGGATCAGGTCAAACACTAACACATATCAAACAATCCTAGAATGTGCTCTCACATCAGTTCTCTAATGGCCTTCTAGAAATATATCTAGGATGGACTTCAGCTCGAGATGGAGACACCTATGCTATACAGATAGAAACCTGTAGAAATCTGTATGTGTGCTTGGTGTTCATTATTATTCAACAAGACTATCCAGTTCAGAGAAGGCTGTTAATTAAAGACACTTTAACAATTAAGGTAAAGACACTGAACCTTCTCCAGGTTCCAGTCTTACATGACTTATTTGTATCTACTGTCTACTACACATTGACCCCCAGTGTTACCAGTCAGAATCCTGCTGCTATAAACTACCTTGGCATGTTTAATGAATGAATAAATCTCCCATTTCTTCAGTAGCATCAACTTTATCATGACGGCCAAAGTCACACCTTTTAATATGTCATTTGACCTGTCTCTATCTTCTCTTTATTCCTTGTGCTGTAGAATGTTGTTTCTGTGCTGTAGAATTCAGTCATTTGTAGTGGAGTTATTCAGTCACCTTGAAATGTTTTATAGTTACCTTGGAGCATAAAAAAGCAAAAAAGTCCAATTTTCAAGTGCCATAAATACTCTTTTTTTCCCTAATTTTCAAAATATTGGTTTCCCATTTTAAAATACGCTACAAATTACCAGGAATATTTAAATCTAATATGTGACATGTTTTATAACACCTGGAATACAGATAACATACTTCACATTTGCATGTGCTTCTAGTGGAATTATGAAATACATTTTTTCGTAATTCTACCAAATTTATTTCTAGCTGTAGCTTATGCATTTATTACTGTTTATTAAATCGTTAGTGTCATACAGATCACAAGCGTTGGAAAAAATGTGTATTTTGCATAAAAGTATAACACAACTGAATACTCCGTGATATGGAGATTTCTACATTCTGTCATCACAAGCCTCTGAAAAACATCAAGAGGTGAATTGTGCAGGTGGAAGGCCTTGTCCACACAGTAATTTTGAGCATTACTCAAAACTCTGAATATAAATAATTTCTAGATATTTTATGAATACAGAAAAATAATAAGCTTTATGAAGGTTTTCAAGCCATGACAATATTTATTCCCTTACTTACTATGATAATAAAGCAATCACTAAATAAAGATTCAGATCTGGCTTAAAATTTATGCACATTTAAGGCAATTTACTCTCTGTCAGTGCAAATGCAAATTATAATCTTGTTGCTTAGAGACATGACAAGACTGGACTATCTGCAGAACAGGAACTCACTACAAACACATATTTCAGGGTCCTGAGCCAATCTTCCAAACACTGTGTCTGATTTTCCCCCTCCTGTTTCTCCTCCCTTCCCAGCAAACACACAATGTATTTCTCTGAGCGCAGAAATACTTTGCCAAGATTCACGCTTGTTAATCAACAGACTTGTAGTTTTTCAAGACAAACTATCCCAGTGTGCTTCCTCATCGTGCATGGTGGTGTGGATGACCATTTCTTTTTCCCAAGCAACAAGTGATAGAACAACAGGAAATGGCCTCAGATTGCACCAGGGTAAGTTTAGATTGGATATTAGGAAAAATCTACTCAGCAAAGGAGCTGTCAAGCACTGGAACAGGGAAGTTGGGTCACCACCCCTTGAGGCATTTAAAAGACGTGGATGAGGCACTTAGGGACATGGTTTAGTGATAGATTTGGCAGAGCTGGATTAATGGCTGAACTCAGTCTTAAGGTCTTTTCCAACCTCAGTGATTCTGCTATTAAGAAGGGGATGAAAAATGTTTTAAATTAACAAACTAATACTTTTTAGAAAGACTTCTAACAATGTTTAACAAATTCGATGTTTCCTAGTTAAGGTAATATTGTTGTACACACATCTTATTGATGAGTTCTTACTTAATCTGAACCAGACCAGGTGTTCCTTACTTCCAGGCCCTCTCCACTTCCAGATAATGTTGGGACAAATATATAACTGCTGAATGAGTTCTGCACCATTTCTACTGAATATGCTATTTGGCCAACTTTTTATTATTTAATTTTCATTTATTGCTATTAATTTTATTTTTATAACCCTATATATATATATCTTACTGGTTTTATCATCTCTTTTTACCTATGTATTGTTTCAGGACACTTAGAACAGAGCAGGTGGCATGAAGCAGTGCCATCTTGTGGCCCTTGTATGGCTATTTCATGATTTTTCAGTTATATTAGTTTATCAGGTCAATATCAAGAGTGCTAATTTTTGGTTTGATATCATAAACACCCCTAATTTTAAAGTCTTCAAAGTAATCCTTGAAATGTCCAAGAAAACATATTTTTCCTGTTCACCCAAGAACATTTGGAGACCTTTTATTTAATTTTTGACAAAAATTTCAGGCTGTTAAATAGAAATAAAAAATTCCCAATCAGAGAAGACATTTCAGGATTTGGAAGTAAGCAAACTGTTTAGTCATGTTATGAAAATATGTTGTTAAGATGATAGTTTGACAGGTTGCCCTGATAAAAATGGGTTTCATGGAAAGCTATTTGATTGCAATGGGTGGATACTGTTCTGGATAGCAACATATTGTAGATAAACCACTGAATATCTGAATTATGAAATCATTTAAAAAACCCTATCTACCATTAATGCACCTATCTAACTGGCTACTTTCATCCCCCAGAACTATGGAACTAACCATTTTTCCCCTTTTTATGTCTATGTTGATCCCAAGAGGAATGTTAGCACATGGGGAGGAGGAATCTGGTTCACTGTTTATGAGTATGATATATATAAATAAATTAAAGGATTAGGAAGAGAGCTTTCTTTTGACTTCTGTTCTCTGTTTTGACTTCTCTCTCTTCTAACTCTCTAGAGTTAGAAAAAAAGTAGTGTGAGATTTTCAAAAGCACTTGGCCTTGACCTAGTTCTCCTCTAATTAAATCATTCCTTAAACTCCCACTCAGTAAGAGGTCATTTAGGCCGTAACTGTGGACTTTAAAATTACTTCAGTTGCTTATTTATGCTTCAGTTCCTCCTCTCTGCATAATGGATGTAATAATTATCTGCTGTGTAGGAGTTCCACAAAGCTTCATTAGTGCTGGATAAAACATGGCACAGTGGTGTGTGCTTCTACTGACGTTGCATTTTCTGCATGTCTCCCCACATGGTATTTTGTTGTACAGCTCATAGGAGGGATTCTCCAGCTTATAGAACTTCATTAAGATATTACCTTAAAAATAGATAACACGATATGGTTATTAATTAAATAATAACTGCAGTTAGCTGCAGGTTTTCTCTGGAAATTCAGTTACAGTGCAGCAAAACAACATTACAATTATATTAGGGCACCACAGTACCCACCAGTGTTTGGTTTATATGAACTGGCTTGTATGTGTTGCAGTGAAGCCCAAGAACATCAAGGACTGTACTAGTAATGCCACAGCCACAGGAAGAGGGACGTGATTACTGCTGTCTATTCAGTGTAGCAGTTGCAAGACTGCATTGAAAGTGCTATGTCCAAATTGGTGCTTCCCAGCACAAATAAGACAGTGATTAATTGAACCAAGCATGGCAGAGGGCCATCAAAATGACTGGGAGGCCGGCACATACGACATGAAGAGAGTTCTAGAGAGATAGGTTTGTCCAGCCCAAAGAAGAACAAGCAAATTGTGGTTTTTTCAACTGTTTAGTGGGTGTTTATAGTGAAAATGGACCCAGATTCCACTTAGAAGTGCACAGCCTCTAATGCTAGGGGAAATGGGCACAAGCTGCAGATGGTTAAAATCCCAATTAAGTATCAGGACAAAGCCAATTACTATAATGAGAGTGATAAATCTCTGGATTGGGTTGCCCAGAAAACCTGTGGGATCTCCATCCTTAGATAAAAAATTTGGCTTGACAAGACCCTGAGAAACCTCATGATTTCAAAGTTGGATTCAGCTTTGTAAGTGGCTCTACTTTAAGTGGGGAGTTGGACCACATGAATTTAAAGATCCTTTTCAACCAAAGTTATGGCACAACTCTCTGATTCTGCCTCAGTAAATGTCTTTTAATGTTATAAGAAATTGCAAGAACATTCTCAGGCAGTAAGAGCATCAACTTCTTCCATCTTTCCGTTAATCTTAATATTTTTGTTTCCACCTCAGTGGGAGCGCAGTGGCAATACTGCTGTACCATCTGGAATACACTAGTAACACTAGTGCTGCTGATTTCAGTTTTTGAATTTAAATGACATAAAATGATTTCCCACTTTTTTATTCTGTCCCCCAGCAATCTATTTCTTTGCTTATAAAACCCTTAATATTACCATTTGGAATGCTAGAGCAGTCACATTAGAATTAAAGAAGAAAAAGAAAAAAATGCAACTTTTCCATAATTTTTTTCATTTCAGCAGAAAGGAAACATCTAAGGAAATTATGAGAGTGTTTTAGCATTCACAGTGATGCTTCTTACTGTACCCTTAGCAGATATATATTATTACCTAGAGTACTATGTTCTTCTTATATTCACAGTGAAATCCAAAGTAGAAGGAAGTTATTTACAGTAAACATTGTAGACTGCACATTCCATTTGGTCTGTATATCCCATGCTACCAAAGGAAAAATAACAAATGTGTCTTTTACGGAGTAAATGGCTTGAATTTTGAGGCACATGGATAGAACCCTCTCAAATGTGGTTCTAGACATGTTCTATTTGGCTCCCTCCCTCTGCATTAGTTAGTTTTGCCTTTGCTCTCAGCAACACCTCCATTTGGCCTGAATTTCTGGAGAGAAATCAGGGTGTTTGTGACAAAAAAATGAAAAGCAATTGTGGAAGAGAAAGTTCCTTCTTTATCGCACTCCCTTTTCAAGGTACAGCTCAGTCAAGGCTAATTTTGTGCTCCAAAGCATTTGGCACAATTCTCTTCATAAGGGTACTCAGCTGTACACAAATAATTGTGTTTTATTATTTGTGACTCAGCATAGATAATAAAAATGTATTGCCCTTTTTTCCCAAAGACTTGCATGAATTACCTGTCAAAACCCCCTCACCTTTGCAAAATTAATGTAAAAGAAGTTTAAGCAACAGCTTAGAAAGACCAGTGTAGACACTTTAATGTCACAGCATACGTGCACATAGTTGGAAATACTTCTAAAGTAGGTGTCTTAGGGATCACAATATGAGAAAAACTGTGTTTTCTTCACACAAGTCTAATACTCTCTAATGGGGAAGTACTGGAGTCAGTGAAACCAGACCTTTCAGAGATATTAATCTAGGATTTTCTTAGGAAAACACATGTTGGAGTATGGTTGCTACATTACTAATCAGGGTAATAAATCTGAAACAAAAGTGGAAGGTTAAAAACCTATTTTTACATCTGTATCTTCTAACGCCAAGTAAACATGAGTCTGATAATTAGGATCAGAGCTTGTCCTTCCCCAGACACTGTCTGGGCAGTTCTCGCCTGGTGGTAAGAGCAGATTAGTGTTTGATTCATGAGCACACAGCTGTACCATTGACCACTGATTTATTTCAGCACTTCCAACACAGGATGCAATCCATGATGTATTGAGTGCCTCTCCTGTGTTTAGAAACAAATGATAAAGCATATTCAGTTATCTATTTTTATGAGGACTGGGAGGATATCTATATAAAAGGTGTTGTCTTTGTGGGGGTGGGGGGCAAGACCTTCCTCACTCAGCTTGTGTGTGCATGGCAATAACCTGTCCTCCCTCACCCCAAGGATAGGTGTTAGTGCAAGCTGGCAACATCCAGCAGATGGTGCTCAGAACTAACAAAAAGAATTACACTATAGGGGAAAGTAAAAAAAAAAGAAGCTGGGAAAGCTGCTTGTTTATATTTTACTGTGACTAAAAGCTATTTTGGTGGGGTTTTTTGTTTGTTTGGGTTTTTTGTTGTTTGTTGTTTGTTTTGTTTTGTGATTTGTCACTCTGCAGTTAATATAATGTTGTTCACAAAAATTGATCATAATCAGTTTTAGGTGGTAGATAGGTGTGGATTGTTGACTAGCTGTTGACAGATCTTCTCCAAGCTCCTTAATGGCATACTCTGGGGTTCAGACAGCTTCAAGATTCCTGTAAATTCCCATGGACTCTGTCATAATGTGAGTGGAATGAAGAGTTAATTGCTGTGGAAAAGCACCATCTTTTTAAAGAGAATTTCTGCACATCCTTTACAAATCTAGTCCTAGTACATACTATTCTCTATAATATATTAAATAACATTTGGCAGAAGGGTCATATCTTTTAACTGCTTGAAGTCACTATTAACAAAAATCCTTAGACTATACCTTAGGATAGTGATTAAATAAAGATTAAAAATAACTCAAATATTGTCCGTATTTACAAGCGACTTTCTTCCCAGTCTAATTAGATATCGTAAAGTAAAACTGGAGAAATATCAAATATTTGTGTTGGTTTTGTACAAGAAAGAAGAGCCTTGAGGTCTGTTGTCAATGGGATCTGACAAAGACTTGGAAACCACCTGGAAGATTTTCTGGAGGCTGGACCTGTGACATCTCCATGCCTCAGGGACAGGGCAGAGCCATTGGCAGCTGGGCAGTGCTGTGGATTCCATGTAGAGGACACCAAGTGGCTCTTCACTGTCCCTGATGACACTGCATTGGGAGCTGTGTCCTTGCTGGCAAACAGTAAAAACTGCTGGCTGTTGCCCTGGTGCAGAGATGCCAGGACACTTCCTCAGGGATGGTCATTCCTTTTTCAGTGCACTGCTGTCCTGTCCCGTGGCAGATCTAACTTCAAGTTTAATTTTGACCTTTTAAAGATATCGCTGTGTTGACATTTGCTCGTTTTCTTCTTTTTCTCCTCCATCAACACAGAAAATAACTGCTGTAATCCCAGGCCTAGGGAGAGATCTGGGGCAGATGTCTGAAGTTACTGATAATAAAGCTACAGCTACTGAATCCTCTCCCTTCAGAAATCAGGTTAATCTCTGATCTCACTACATTTCAAATGCAAGAAATCTTTATTCCAGTCTGTATCCTATCTATGTAAATAGCAGAAAAAGAACAAAAAGTGTGAAATAAAATAAAGTGATCTGTTTTGCTTAATAAATACCTTCCGAAGCATGAGGCAGCTGTATTCTCCTCTTGCATTTTATAGGGGCTAAGAGTGAGTACAAAATTCTGATGACAGCTCCTTGCTTTAAATAATGTTGCTACTGCCTAGGACCTTACCACTGGGTATAGTAGATATATTGCTGTGTTCCAAAGCAATCTTACAATGTCATAAGGTAAATTAACCTGTGTAAACCCCAAAAATCTGTCTACTCTCAGCAATTGCACTGATGATATATAAAAACAATAGAAAAATATGCCACTGTAAGAGCCTGTAGAAAATTGGAATTTTGACAAATTTTCCATTTACAATATGCTTTTATTTGCTAAGTAGTAGCTTTTCTCAGTTGCAATATATGCATACATACACATATGTACTTTTCAAACAAAAAGAAATATTAAGATTTTCAGGAATAGCATCAACAATTTATATAATATTGCACTGAGGTAATTTGCTGTCTCTTTAAGGCCAGTTCTGAGAAATGTTTCACTGGTAGAAGTGGATAATAATCCATAATTTTCTTTCTTTGAGGAGGGCAATGGCAAAGGAATAAGAATAAAGAGTAAATTAAACTCATTTATTTAAAACACCCCACAGTCCTGATCTAGGTCCCTCTGTGACAGACTTCATGTGACAGTACAGTACAGCACCAAACCATGTGCCCACACGTGATGGCCCTATGGCCCAGAAACAACATATTTGTGGGTTTTCTGCAGGTATGGTACAACCTGCCTGCCACAGCATGACTGAGAATAAGGGATGCCTATATTTGTGAAATGGATAGATTTAATGGTATTGCCTCCTAGCAGGTAAACTGCCCCCAAGACTGCACTAGGATTTGTCTTGGAGATAATGTTGTTGGAGATTTCCAGAAAGAAGCAGAGAAAAGAACAGTGCTGAGTGTGGTGAAAGTGCTCAGCATCCCTGCCTGGACATGCCTTGTTCTGCAGTGCAGACATGTGAACACACCCTGGAGGAGGAGAAAGATGAGGAGGAGGAGCAGGCAGCTGTGGATTCAATATCCCAATAAAGAGGCCAAGCCACCAGAGCTGAGAAGGTGTACAGATGAGGCAGCCTCTCCTGATTCAAACCTCCAGATTCCATCCATAGTCAATGAAATGATGTGGGGATCTTTATGTTAGTGGCTCAAAGTGACAAGAGATGCAATGAACGGATGAAACAAAATTAATTAAAGAGATCATATGAATCAAACTAAAAGCATTCACTGTAGAAGATCTCTGGACACTTCCGTATCACAATGTTCTCTCCATCCACTCAAAAAGTAGGAAGTCTATCAGATGAGAAGTCTTCTATTCTCAGGATCATTCATAGCTTCTGGGAATAATATCAACTATGATTAAAGTAGAATTAAAAAAGATTGGTATGGTAGAACTCTGTTACAATTGCAAATGACACTATATTATATTATTCATTTAATTATATTTCTAACATCAATCATAGTCTCACTTCACCAAGGAGAGTCTAAGTAGCAATAGACTTTATTTTAAGAGCAGAAATAAGATTATTTGGATTAAGGTAGAAAACTATTTTAATCTTCGGCATTTTTGCTGAATACCACTGTATTTAGAAATCTTCATTAGGGTATTTTATCACTTATTCAGATTAGTGCAGAAATTAAATGAGCCTAAATGTGAATAAGATTTCAAACCTGTAATATTAAGAAGGAGTTGCTAAATTAATTTAATGTGTAGAGAAGCTCCCAAGAAACCAGTAAAAAGGCAGAGTATCAAACGGTGTGCTGAAAGGAGGGGAAGAAAGCATTAAAAAGGAATACAAATGGAATCTGACAAGAGGTTGAGTCTGAGTATTTATAGGTGACAGGGTGTTCATGTGTTATGCAAAATGAAACAAAAGGATGGGTTCTTTTTCTAGTTATTACACACAAAAAACCCCAACAGTTTTGTAGAAGCATTCTACCTACAATGCCATGTTCCTTCTCCAGCTAGAATGGAATAGCCTGAAGAAATGAGGTTCAAATCATCTTTATTATCCTGCATAATTCCTCAGGAACTGGGAGAAGGCTGGTGACTATATATCCAGAGAAGAAGATGTCTGCAACAGCATGACCATTATAATGCTTTGTACTGCTGGTTTTTGCTGGCCTGTCTTAAAAAATCAGTGGACCTTTTTATTAACAAAGATGAGTCTTGCAGACAATGCTTGAGAGGTTAATGCTTTATGACCCACAGTGCAGGTAGAACTTCACAGCTGCTTGGAAGTAGAGAGGCAGGATGTTAATGCCTGAAACTGAGTGGCCAGTTACTAATGGACCAAATAAAGCACCCCATAAGCAAACCTTCTTTGTGTCCTTGAACATAAGCCAGGCTTTGCATGTTGTGATAAACCACTTAAAAACTGAAAGCTCCTAGTGTGAGTCCACCTGATCTATCATGGTCTTTATATCATATGAAACACGCTGTAGTCTCACACTCAGCTGTTGTTGTGTTCCAGCAATGGTTTTGGTTGGGTTGGAGAAAGTCATCCTGTCTTTCCTTCCATCCTCCTTCTCCCTGGTTGCAATTTATGGCAACCATTAGTGCAGCACTAATATCTGACTTGCTCAGGAAAGATTGCCACAGTTTTTGATGTGAATTCACAAAGCTGGTAATCTGAAATCCAGGCAGAAATGGACCTGGGGGTACTGAACATAAGCCAGCAGTGTGCCCAAGTGGCCAAGAAGGCCAGTGGCATCCTGCCTGTATCAGGAACAATGTGGCCAGCAGGACCAGGGCAATGATTCTTCCCCTGCACTCAGTGCTGGTGAGGCCACACCTCAAGTGCTGTGTCCAGTTCTGGGCCCCTCAGTTCAGGAAGGATATTGAGGTGTTGCAGAGTGTCCAGAGAAGGGCAACAAGGTGGTGAAGGGTCTGGAGCACAAGTCCTATGAGGAGAGGCTGAGGGAACTGGGATTGTTTAGCCTGGAGAAGAGGAGACTCAGGGAAAACCTTACCGATCTCTACAACTACCTGAGAGGAGGTTGTAGCCAGGTGGGGGTTGGACTCTTCTCTCAGGCAACCAGCAATAGGACAAGAGGACACAGTCTTAAGCTGTGCCAGGGGAGATTTAGGTTGGACCTGAGGAAGAAGTTCTATGCAGAGAGAGTGAGTGGGCATTGGAATGGGCTTCTCAGGGAGGTGGTGTATTCACCATCTCCGGAGGTATTTAAGGAAAGACGGGATGTGGCACATAATGCCATTGTCTGGTAGACAAGGTGATGTTGGGTCAAAGGTTGGACTCAGTGATCTCAGAGGTCTTTTCCAACCTAGCTGATTCTGTGATTCTGTGAAATCAATTTGACACCGAAGTATATTTTGGAAAAAGTGTCACAGATATCTTTTCAGGTTATCCTGTGGAGATTTTCACTTTTTTTACCTCTAAGGTGAGCATCTTTTCAATAGGGAATATAGATGCTACTGCTTTTCAGCATGTTTTCATCCTGTGTGATTAGCTATGTGAACACATACTGCATTTATAAATGAAAACTTGAATTTATACAGAAACAGTTTATCCAGCTTGTGGATCAGGCACTGGTGCTTGCTCTGCTTGGACTATCAATATAAGTCTAAGCATAGCAGCAAGTAAATGCATTTATTTTGCTTCCAAGGCCAGCAACATAGCCACTTAGCACAATTCAAGACAACTGCCTGTGGGTAACAGACCTGTTATCATAGCAGTAAGCTGTGTTCCTGGAAGCTGGAGTTCTCAAGGTTACATGGAAAAGACAAATAGCTCTATTCTATGTCAGCTGCTATCCAGAAAGATTTTTTAATTTTGCCTGAACACAAGCTCTGCAGGAGATGTGGGTGGTATTGCTAGGAAAAAAATACAGAAAATTAATTCTACAATGCCATGGCACACATGCAGTTAGAAGTACAGAAGGAAAGAAAAATAGTTTGTATTTTTCAGATTGAGCAAAATCATGTTTTCATAAAAAGCATTTAGCCTGAACAAAGTTTTGAGTCTCATATATTCACTTTTTTATACTCTAGTCCTCTTTGGTATCACCATTCTCAGAAACACTTTGTCTTTCAGGAAGGAATATTGTTGCTGTCTTCTCCTCATGTTTCCTATGAAATTGTATATTTGTTACAGTTTCAGTATTATTGTGTAGATAAATTGCAGTTTTCTAAAAACATCAAGGCATGACACTTTCTTAGGATCTAACCATAATCAAAGTATGCTGACCAATATATATAATATAAATACGTAGTTGCTTGCTTCCAGGTGCTACATCTTTGAGAAATCATGTGATATTCAGCTTTTATAAAAGATGTAAGATCTGAGCTCTCTTGTTACTGGAGATAAGGAGTAAAAATATGCTGACGTGCACCCAAATGGTGCAAAACCTGGGCTAAATAAAATGGTGAATACTGACACTGCATTGTAGGAGTACTACCACCACATACAAACTGCCATTTGAGAGCTGCTTGTTAATGCTGAGGTTACTAGGTTTGTACTTAAGGTCGAACATCTGAAAATATGCTCTACACAAGTATAATTTTGGGGCCAAGACAAAAGGACTTACGTTCTTAAAAAGCTTGTTTGTGGCAAGAAGCTTGCAGCCAGTCTCACATCAGAGTGCGAAGCCTGGAGCTGTATAAGGTTAACAGCCTCTATGCTCTTTGAGTCTTTGAAGTTTATTAGAGTGAGTTTCATAGAATTAGTCCTCTAAAATTGCTGTCTCCTTTAGCTGGGCTCCTTCTCCAGCTTACTCTTCTGTTCTCATGCTTTGATAATTCTGTTCACAGAGCAGCCTCATGAAGCATGCAAGAAATGTGTATATAATAAAGCTGTCTTGAGCAGTTGCTTGGTAACTCTTTGTATTAAAATGCCTCTAATATTCAAGAGACACATGATTACAATAATAAAAATACAGAAATACAGCAGGGAATCACTAACAGCTGTTAGGGATTTAACACCCACATCCAGATGCTTGAAAAAAACATGTTGTACTAATAAGCAATGGATTATTAGCTGTTTGAGTAATTGCTTTGGGTTCAGAAGAACAATGGATTTTTGAAAATATTCTGTATTTTTTCCTAACACCTAAATGAAGAATTATAGTATTTACCTTCAATGACTGTACTGGAGCCCTGCCTGGCTCTGGAACTGCTGTGGAAGCCAGACAGTCTGCGATGGGGCATCAGACCGACTCTGCAGGGTGGAAGGTAGGTGAGAAGTCAAACACCAGCTTTCTAATCCATGCTCCAAAGACTATTAAATGTGTTTATACAAACCCGAACAGATCACTCAGGAAATATTAAGAGGGTATACTAGTAGCTAAGATATTATTGCAAATTAAAAAAAAAAAAAAGCTCTAAACTGAAGATAGAAATTGGACTAGTTGATTTTCTGACTTTTGAGTTGCTATAGTAAGAAAAGGAAAGAGAAAGTGTCACTACATGTATTGGATGAACACTGTAAGTGCAATTCAGTTACTCATACAATTATCTAATACCATTTCAGATGTCTTGGGCCATCCTGTAAGGTATGTAGCTGCAATTCTAGAAGAAAAGCCAGGTCTTCTACAGGCCCTGTGTCATATCTACTAGCCACTTGTAGATGGCCTGTGATCTTCCTAAGACACCTCAAATTCTCTAGACCTCTATGCATGCACTGTTGTATCGAGCTGGAGATGTCTGACTTCCTGCCACACCCAGTGGAGATCTAGACAAATCTCAGTGGAGCCTATGTAGCACTTCAGCTCTTGTAAAGCAGATCTTAGGGACATCTCAGATGAAATAATATGCCTGTGCTACTGACAAGCTCCTCCTGACTGTGCAGACAATGGCTCCATCCTGGTTGCTTCTGTGCTGTCCTTCAAGCTCCACTGTCTGTACTGAGTACATCTCTGTAACAGGAGTTCAGCACAGGTAGATATCTAAACTCAGGTGTTTTAAACTCAGACTGAATCCTGATCTGTGCGTGTCCACTTGGTCAAGTACCTCAGGTAGCATTAGGGTAAAATATAATTCTTGAAAGTCCAGTAATGGCCTCATCATGATACAGGTTTTGGGACTTCAGCGAGTTTATGTTGTGTTCCCCAAGAAAGAAACACATCAAAGGAGTTCAGGTTATTTCAGAAATGAAGGCTTTCAGTGATGGTTATTTGCTGGGATTTCAGTGCCGCAGTCTTTCAAGGAAAATATTATTTTGTACATTTTATTAGCAAAAATATCCAATAGAGGATATTCTCTATATAATTCTTCCCCAAAAGTGCATTATCTTCTGTGTTAGCATATCTGGTAGTAGTAATAGTAGCACAAAAAGTATTCCTGTCCCCTTTTTAAAGACTTTTTAAAGGTGATGAAACCTCATGATTCCTAACTTATCTCCAACGGCTTTTATCTTCAGCTAGGAGTTGAATATCCAATTTTACAACAGGAAGATAACCTTAACTTCTAGTGACACTTTTGGGGAGGGTGGATGGTGAGGAGGTTTCTGATTTGGGTTCAGTTTCCAAAGTCCACATTATGAAATATTACTGGTTCAATAAATTTTTCCATTTTTTTTCTGTTACAATGAACACATATTTAGTATCAAACATAGCCACAGAAGTGAACTAAGTCCCTGGACTCCCTCTACTAAACGCAGAGAAAGGGTAGGTGCCTCCTCTCAATACACTTCATCATTACATCCTTCAAAAGAAAGGAGTGAGTTATATTCTGAAAATATTTGGGATTTGGGATGTCCTACTCTGTCCAAGCACCTGTGTGGTGTTGACAAATGCAACATGTGTCTTGGCAAGTCCTGTACCCTTCTGTAGCAGCAGCTGGAGGCTTCTCAAACAGACAGGAATGTTCAGACAACTGAATTGTCTGTTGTCTCTCTGTTTTGGATAGAGAACAAATGTTTAGGATTTGCGTCGCAAGATTCCGGTAGCTGGGTGTGTTATAGGGAAGGCTTGTCTGAGAAGTCGCTGGAAGCTTCCCCATGTTCAACAGAGCCAATGCCAGCCAGCTCCAAGAAGGACCTGTCGCTGGCCAAGGCTGAGCCAACCAGTGATGGTACTAATGCCTCTGTGATAACACATTTAAGAAGGTGAGAAAAAAGTTATTGGGCAGAAGTAACTGCAGCTTGAGGAGAGACAAGTGAGAATATGCAAGAGCAACAATCCTGCAAGCCTAAAGGTCAGTGAAGGACAGGGAAGAGGTGCTCCAGGCACAGGAGCTGAGATTCCCCTGCAGCCTATGGTGCAGACCTTGGTGAGGTAGTTGTGCCCCTGCAGCCCGTAGATGACCCCACACTGGAGCAGGTGGATGCCTGAAAGAAGGCTATGATTCTATGGGAGGCCTGTGCTGTAGCAGGCTCCTGGCAGGGACCTGCAGACCCACGGAGAGAGGACCCCACGCTGGAGCAGGTTTCCTGGCAGGACCTGTGACCTGGTGGGGGACCCACGCTGGAGCAGCCTGTGCCTGAAGGGTTGCATCCTGAGGGAGGACCCATGCTGGGGCAGTGTGTGAAGAACTGCAGCCCATGGGAAGGACTCTTGTTGGAGAAGTTCATGCAGAATTGTCTCCAGTGGGAGGGACCCCAATTGGGAGCAGGAGAAGGACTCCTCTCCCTGAGGAGGAAACAATAGGAGAAACAACATGTGATGAACTGAGTGTAACACCCATTCCCTGTTTTCCTGTGATGTTGGGTGGGTAGGATGTAAAGAATCATGAATAAATGTAAGCCAAAGAAGGCAGGAGGGGTGGGGAGAAGCTATTTTTAAGAATTTTGTATCACAGATATAGCTTTTATTTCCTGGGCAAAACTAACTCCCATACAATACTCATTAGATCAATCATAATACAGTAATAAAAAATTAGCTATTTTATAGTTTTTAAATTATTCTCAAATAACAAAATTGCCCTTGATAACTTAAGCAGCAAATTAGAATCAAGGAATTCATAATATTTTACCAATTACTATAGGTGGGTCTACCTTAATGAAATAATTTGCATGCAAAATCATAGAACTGTAGAATAGTTTGGGCTGAAAGGGACATTAAAGATCATCTAGTTCTCCCCATGCCATGGGTAGGGACACCTTCCAGTAGACCAGGCTGCTCAAAACCCCATCCAGCCTGTCCCTGAACGCTTAGAGGGATGGGGCATCCATGACCTTTCTGGACAGCATGACCTGTGCCAGTGTCTGACCATCCTCCTAGTGAAGAATTTCTTTCTTATATCTGATCTAAACCTGCCCTCTTTCAATTTAATGCCATTCCCCCATGTCCTATCACTACATGCCCTTGCAAAAATTCCCTCTCTGGCTCTCTTGTAACTCCTTTGGGTAAAGGAAGGTGCTATAAGGTCTGCCCTGGAGCCTTCTCCAGGCTGAGCAGCTCCAATTCTCAGTCTGTATTCGTAGCAGAAGTGCTTCAGCCCTCTGAACAGCTTTGTGGCCTCCTCTGGACTCTCTTCAATGGATCCTTGTCCTTCTTATGCTGAGGATCCCAGTGCAGGACACAGTTCTCCAGGAGAGGTGTCATGAGAGCCTTGATATACTGGTAATGCTGTTTATCACAGAATGATTGAGACTGGAAAAGATTTTCAAGATCATCTAGTCCCACTGTCAAACCAGCACCACCACACACCTAAACCGTATCCTCAAATGTCACATCCAGACACCTCTTGAACACTTCCAGAGACAGTGACTTCACTTTATCTCTGGCCAATTTATTCCAATGCCTAACCACTCTTCCAGTGTTTTTTTGTTTGTTTGTTTGTTTATTTTTTTCCTAATGTGTAATCTGAACCATTTGATCTTTTGATGCAGCCCAGGATGTGGTTGTCTTTCTAGGATACAAGTGCACATCTCCAGATTTTCATCCACAAACACCCCCAGGTCCTCCTCAGGGCTGCTCTCAATCCATTCTCTGCTCCAGCCTGTATTTGTGCTTGGGATTGTGTTGGCGGAGGAGATCATGGAGCAAACTTGCATACAAACCAATGTGATCCAGAAATGTTCAACTTTATTTACGTAAACCATTCCTTTATAGACTTTCACTACTCCTCGGCGCGTGCTCTCTCTTGAACTATTGGTTAGAGATTACTGTCCATGAGCCCCTGGTGGCCTAGTGGTTAGATTGCGGCACCATCACTGCCGAGGCCAAGGGTTCGATTCCCAGCCAGGGACA
>JAWMRA010000113.1:103614089-103648250 GCA_035584735.1 Pseudotriccus pelzelni
AAAAATCCAATGCGCAGGCTGGAAGGTGTAAAGACCTTCCCCGGATCTTCGTTCGCGAAGACTGGCCATTACTTACTGTCCATGAGCTAAACATGCATTACGAATACACTTTTTTTTTTCTTGCAAGTTTTCAATTGGGTGACTCTTGCCTACAGCAAAACTGCATACACATCATCAACAGCAACATAGCAAACCCTTCTAGTTTGTGCATTTGGTTTTTTATTTCGTACACTTCGGATGGCTGAGGACAGAGAAAGAAAAAAAAAACCACCAGAAAATGTAACCCCAAAGACTGAAAAATCCAGTGTTATAGTTTTTAGCCATGCAGGATGTTATTTTTACTTCTGCAGTGGAAGAAGCCAAAGAATTCATTCGGCATTGGTTGATTATTTCTAATCACCTTCTCTCCTTCACTAAAAATCCACGTTCGTACTTTCTTCGGTACTCAGCCTGGCTGAGATCTAAGTTTAAGAAATCTTGAACATTGTTTTAGTCAGAGAAGAAAGTTCTGTTGCCAACTTAAATGATTAACTTTGGTCTTTTTAGGCCTGATAATGTGCATTAGTCAGAACATCATTACTATTTTTCACAGCACTTTCTTAGAATTAGTTATGTCTAAAGGTGTCAAAACTGTTAAAACCAGACATGATCATAACAATCTGGAATCTTTGACACAACCCTTCCCCACCCCCATTATGGCCCTTTTCAGAGGGAACTGCTGACTAATGTACTACAGCTCTGCAAGAAACATTTCATCTGCAGAGGAAGGAGAAATCATAAATCTTTCTTCATATACGTCAAGGAGCATAATTGCTTTTTTCTTTTTATTTCTTCTACCATGGTCTGTATATCCATGATATCTGACATCAAAGCTCTAAGTCATTTATCAAAGACAGGAAGAAATTAAAGAAAAGGAAGAAGGACAACATTCTAGCTTTAGAGTGCGAATGGATAGATGCTTTCTGTAGTTTGTATCAAATTTACTGAATAATAAGGGAAATAATTAATGTTTCCTTGGTTACAAATTTCTCTGCTTAAGGCATTAGAATTTGAAAGACAAGTGCAGAGTAAAAGCATACAGTTTTATATAGTCCAGACTGAGTTTCTGGATCTCCTTCTAGAAGAGAATAACATATATTTATATGTTGAATCCCAGTCAGTGAGATCCGCATTCTTTACAAGTCAGGGGTCCAAGCATTACGATTCAGGTATGAGAATATAGAAATTGAGCTGCTGAGGCTTTCTTCTTTTCTTCCCAGAACTGTACACCAGGATCTGGGATCATCTCTCCATCTGCTGGGGGATTCATGGAGCAGAGAAGAGCCCATGGAAGCCTCAGAGCAGGAACCACTACGCTCAGTACCAAGATCCAGCAGGACTACACCGTCTCTCACATAGAACAAGGAGTTGTGCAGGAGCCTCTGTGTTAACCCAACCACCTTCTGTTCCTTCTACACCATCTCCACCACAGCACAGAGAAGTCATGTATTTAATAAAACTGCATTTATCTGTGATATTTATATATATAGATATATATATGTTATAGTATCCAAATGTATTTACCCTTCCACACTGTTATTTGTTTTAATGTTTCACATACACAGGTTGGATGTACTGGGGCAAAGGTGAGTCAGTGGGAGCAGATCTTCTACAAGATTGCAACCTTGAGCAGCTTATGGTTATGCCCTACTATGATCGTTTTAGGAGCTGAAAACTATTGAACAGCACTAAGATCTGAGCGAGGAATCTGCAAGTGAAATGTGCTGACACTGTGACTGCTTGCACTTTGAGAGGAAGAAAAGACAATTTAGAGAGATCTTTTCATGTTGCTGCTTGCATTAGCATGATCTGTTCAATGCAAACTCAAAATTTTCCACTCTTTTGCATAGAAATGATTTTAATTATTCTTTATTTAGATGCAAAAACCTTAATGAAAAAGTTTTTCAGATTCTACTTGATTTAGATAAAGTATATAATTAAGCATGGACAAAATGGCAAATGAAATAGAAATTATCAGTGTGATGGGAAATAATCTGTCTTTCACTTATCTAGCTGACCCTTACATGCTGGCTGCATAGTGCTGAGCATTATCTCTCAGCCCCCAGTATCTTATTGGCCTTTGTAACCTTGCACAGAGAGCAATAATTTGCAGTAAATCTTCTCACACAGGGTTATATTCAGAATGAATTCTTATCTGAATGGTGCAGTGAATACTGATGATAAAATACCAAGCTTTCATGCTTGCCAATAGGAAACCAACAATTTCATAACTTCACTCCAAAAGACATGGCAAAATCAACAGGTAGAAGAAAGGAAAAAAAAATAGCTGAAAGATTAGCACCTAGGAAGGACTAAAAAACCCCAACCAACCAAACAAAACACAAGAGATAAATAATTACTTAAAACAGAAGAATGTCATTTTGTTCTCAAGTCTGCTTTTTTTTTAAACCTATTTGAAGTGGAAAATCAATCCTCTAACAGCACATGTGCCCCTCCTACCATTTTGGTTTTTAGGCTTCACATAGAAGACCAAGTATTTTTTCTGATCCCATTAAAAAATAGTTTGAATATTCTTCAATTCTTTCAGGCCCCAGTGAGGGGATGTGGCATGAGAACAAAAGCAGCTGTAATGCTGTTCAGTTTAATATTATAGAAAACCAGATTGCTGTTAATAAAATATTTGCGAGCCTCGTAACGGAAGTGCAATTTTCATCTCTTGCATATTATTCTTCTACAAGGACTTTTTCAGGAGTAGGTCTTTCGTCTCTTCTCATTTGCTGTATCTGTGCAAATAAAATAGATCAGGCACATTCTTGATCGTGATGCAGTCTGTGTCCTTTCAACTGGTCTTCCTTATGCTCATAAAACAGAGGGTTCAAACCCAACTTTTCTGTTGGTCGTTGTCCTGGCGGGTGGAAACTTTGCAGTGTGCCCAGGCATTGTCTGAGGGAACGTAAGTGAGCTGGAGCCAGACCTGTGCCATAGATAGCAATAATTTAAGAGTTGGAATTATCACATGACAAAGCTCAGGTCCATTCCCTGCTCAGTTTAGTAGTGCAAACATAGACACGGAGAAGAACTGGGAGTGCCAGTTTCACATGGATTTTTTTGCTGTTGAACATCAGAGTCACAGATCTAAAGAAATTCTTGTTTAAGTGGAATTGTCTCTCTTTAGCAAGCACCAGATTTTTGAAGTTTTTCTCCTTAAAGAGAAGAAAATGTTGAAGAATCTAACTTTGATAGGATAAGGAAAATGGAAAGAAAGTGATTCACCTAGAAGACATTTCCTTTGAAAGAAGTTTGAAATGTCAGAATGGAAATATCAAGAAGCAACAAGGTCACTTAAGTTTTATGTTAGAAAAAAAGGTAGAATAATCTGTATGGCCTGTTCACTGTAGAAGAAACATTTATGCAAATTCGCTCCGTTTTTAATTAGAAAATAATATTGTAAATTTTTATTAACCCTTTTAAGGTCTCTTCTTCCACGTTTCCCTCCATGGTTCCACTATATCTGCTACAGATTGGTCATCCAATAAATAGGAGCAAACCTTATGTTTGCAGGGAAGGGATGACCGTTCTAGGATATTACAGTGTATGAATCTTATTTTCTTGGTGTGTGTAGGAAATGCATTAAATTTCAAATGCATACAGCGTCTCATTCACAATTGTTGACATCAACTTGTGCAGTATGCTGACAGAGTCTTAAACCCATTTCACAGAACAGCTTTGCTCATCATGCTCTGCAATGAGGAATACTGCTAGAATGCCCCTGCCTGTTCTTAGATTTTGACTTCAAATGCTCCAGGAGATCTGACATAGCCTCCAGATGCCACAGATAATCCTGTATGTGTACACACACTGATATACAAACCCCAAGCTGTGGCTTTTTTAACTTCAAACTAAGTCCTTATCCTGACTATTACATGACATATATATATATATATATCCAATATTTAGAAAAAAGCATTCATTAAGCATAGAACTTGAAGATATGAACAATTCAAACACTGTTAAACAGAAACCAGACTAGTTAATGACTAGAAAAGAAACATAAAGATGTTTAAGATAATGCAATAATGCTATAAAATACTTAAAAAAGCAGACCCCTCCTCTGATATAATGCTTTTTTTTTTTACTTTCACATATTGGCTTTTATACTGGTATGATTCTTTCAATAAACTGACTTTTACAGTGTAAGCTGTGACAAGACTTCAAACTATGACATATTTTTAACAAAAATTTTATCTAAGGGAAATCAATTCCTGCAGATGAACATTCCTGATGTCTTTATTCTGCAAACATCTAAAAATGCATTGTGTAATCTTGGCTTCTCTATAAATAATGAGCATCTTACCCTTCAGCTTCACATAGACAGAAGTTCACCTGCTATTTTTTAAGTGTTGCAGTGGGCTGCTGCCATGCAATGAACATATTCTGTAGTAGACAAAATTATGATTAGCCTTGATAGAATTGTAGACAAATTTAATGGAGATGTGTCTAAGACTGCCGAGCTTATCCATTCCTCTCTGCTCATGGCATGGCAAGACTCAGCTAATTCACTCTCTCTACTTACCTTGCAAATAAACTACCAGGTATTTAAGAGTAACCCTATTGATTCAAGCAGAGCCAAGAAAGAATCTTTATTTAGTGCATGTCCACCATCAGTAAATCATGTCACTTTTTTGGCCTGAGCACAGATATTACATTTATCTGTCATTAATTACAGACACAATATCAGTGTATTTTATTCCTATCATGTCAAAATAGATTGAACTGAATTGACTAAGAAATAGTAGACAAAGAAAAGACAAGATAAAAGCAAATTTATTTAAAATATAACCTTATGTATGATAGACAGAGTCTGTGCAGGTATAGTAAAATAATAAGGGAATTAGTCTGTTGTTTAATTTTAAATTCATTGTTGTACCTGCCTACTCCAGCTGTTCTGCAATGCTATCATTCTAAGATTTTATAGATAGTTTAAATTCCATATTTGATGGGCTGACTACTGTCTATGGACAGGCAGCTTTGTGTCATAACTGTATTGCACAGTGAAAAGCCCCAGGCAGATGTGTCATTTGCATTCACTGCTATACTGGGAAAATGATGAAGAAAAACACAACAGGAAACTCCTCCTAATTCAAGGCAGAGGCTTCTGATGCTATATGTTGTAACAGCAAAGGATTTCCAAAATTATGCACTCTTGACAGCAAAATGCTTTAAAGTTGTCTATCCTGAAAATAATTATGTGATAAAAACATAGAGTAGCAACTGGCAACACTGTATTGCACTTATATTCAGGAAAGCATTGAATTAAAGGACATATTAGAAATTCCAGAGGTTCCTGTAAATGATTGAAATTAATTTATGAAACTCTTCAGTGGTAGAGCCCAAGGAAAGTATTGGAAAGGCTTGGGAATTTAGATGTTAACTTTGAGGGGTTTGGTATTTAGGGCTGTGAGTATTCTGAATGACAGCATCTCCTCTTCAAGATTATCACACCTGTTAGAGCTGGGGTGCACTTGCAAGACCATTTAGAAGTGATACTGTAAGAAAATCACCAACTCTTTCTAAAGAATGTTGCTGATGGTGAGTAGCTGCCTCCTCTATCATCTGTGATTTCCATGGTTACTTTTTATTTAATTTTTTCAGAATTAAATCTATTCGGCTTGAGAAGATCCTTAAAAATGGTATTAGACAATTTTAAATTTCTTAGAGTTCATAATTAAGGGGTCCTTCAGGTTTAAAACACCTTCAGCACCCATTCTATCCCATGACTTTTCTTTCCCTCTCCAAACCACACTGAGAGTATTCATGTCATTGAGATGTTGTAGGATAAATTATAGTTGAGAGATATTTAAATTATATATCTTTCTTGTGCACATAGGAAGATAGTCAAGTTAACATCTGGCAGAGAGAATTACTTGGAAGAATACTATATGCCTTAAACACAGACTGGAAAAAATTAGATGGAGAGTATTTTGAGGAACTTGAATAAGAGAAGATGTCCATCTCTTACAGAAGATACATTTTTTAAGAAGAACACCCACTGTAAATCTAAGAAAATGATAACAGAAGTGAATTCTCTCACCTTTTACTTGCCAGAAGAGACTAAATACCTCTTTTCCCCACAGATACAAGCTTCCCTGTGGTTAATTTTTCCTACAATATTCTAAATTTTAACAACTAACAACTTTTTCCAAGCCAATCAATGAATGCTGTAATTTCATTCCAGTAATTTTGGGATTTATTTACTGTCTTTTGAGTGGGAAAACATGGTGAAAGCATACTGAAAGTCATACTGTATGCCCTAAAATAGCTGCATCTTCATTTCCAGATAAAGTATAAAGTGTAGGTTATTAAAAATATATTGTAAGACTTACATTATTATTGGGCAGAAATGCTTTGGGTGCTTCTCCCATTCAGAAAAAAGCCACACATGAGTCAGGAGAAGGGAGTCTCAGCAGTAGCCTCCTACAGAGTTACAGCTGCACTGAGCATATTATAACTGCATGGCAATAGCAAACCTGTAAATTTAATGTGTTTCTCTTTTTTATAAAAGCATTGTCCATTGTAGGTATAAATAAAATGCAGTGAATACATTCCTAATTTCAAGACCAGATTGGCTCTTTCACTGATTTCTCCATGTGAAATTATTTGCCTTTCTATAACAGCATGCTTTATGTACTTGTAATGCTTTGTATCTCAGAAAAAAAGTAAATTCACAAACGTTTAGAAACTAAACAACTCCAAGATAATGTGCTGGTAAATCCCAGAATAGAAAAATATTTAGTTATTGACAGCAATTCTTGTCCTTGAAATCTCAGTATTTTAGGCTTATTCACTGTAGGAGCCAGAAGAAATTGGCAAGTAGTTATTGTTCTTTGTTCAGTTTCCATAGCAACAACAGTAATAAGTTGGGGTGGTTTTATTAATTTTTTATTTCATCTTTACTAACCTTCCTTTTGCCTTCAAAATACTGGAAGTTTCTGGAGACCAAAAATACAATTGCTCTACTTTTGTGTAGGAGGAGCTGTGTTGCAACAAATATTGTTGTAGTATATATAGATATGTGCTTGAGAATTTGTCATAGTATCATAATGATCTTATGTAGTGACATGGTGAAGTTTGTCACTTATGAATCTATCACGATGCAAACATACTTCTCCCAGGCATTAATTATTGTTCCAATTTCCTTTTCCCCCTCTGGTAAGGAAGAAACATTGTTGTTCAATATTGTATCACAGGAAGAAGTTTAATAAGGCTGTGCAGCCTTGCAGCAATCCCCAAAATGTTATTCAATAAAACTCAAACAGTGACAGCAGTGCCTTCAGTCTGACTTCTGCAGAGCATGGCTAGTGCTAGTCAGCATCAGTCTTGCTAGTCAGCATTGATTCCACATGTAGGTCCAAGGTAAGCCACATCCTACACCCAGATTTCTATGGAAAAAGTTCAGGCCACATTTGTGTATGGCAGTCAGATCCATCAGCCCAGGGCAGAATGAATAGAGGATCAGTATTTGTAACAGCTACTTACATTACAAACCCACCTAGGGATGACCTGTAAGTTAATATGTAAATAAACAAATCAAAGCTGAGAATGGAATTAGGTGCACCTCTGGATATAAATATCCGTCCATTTTCAAGTAAAACAAGAGATTTTGTTCTCCTGTCCAAAACCACCAGCCTCAAAACTGAAGTTTTCTTATACTGACTAGTATGTAATTATGTTAAAGAAATTTTAAAAATCTACTATGTTTGGAACAAAGGCAAGAACCTCACTGCATAGCTGTGGGAGCACAGTCTGTCATTAGTAAAAAAAAGATTTTGTGTGATTTCATATCTCTGGTGTATATTCAAAACGTAAATCACATTATTAACTATCGTATAACTTATTAATCCTGAATATGTGCTTTTCTCAAACTAGTCCTGCAGCTTTGAAGTACTTCAAAACACAAGTTTAATATGTGCAGCTTAGGGACTGGTGAGTATCAGGAGGGCTGTTTCGGTGAAGAACAAGCTGCTCATATCTTCCCTTTAAAAACCTCTGTGGAATCCAAAATACATCCCACTTCAGTAATTCCCCTGAACTTCATGGTCTTATTGACAGCTTCAACTCCATCAGTTCTTCTGGTTTATTTGAAATGGCTCATATAAGCCAAATGTATTATGTACACTTAAATTGAAACTGTCCTAGTTGTATTGTTTAAGAGCTAACAAATGCTCACATACTCAGTAGCCACGGTTTAAAAGGGGAATAGGAGAAGGCATTGGGCATCAGTAGTTTCAAAGGATCATGTTCTGACTGAAATCCAGGCAAGACTTGAATGCTTGTCAAAAGGAGAAACAAAGCTCAGGTTAAATCTCAAGTACTATCATTAAATACTAGTAACGGGTAGCTCCAGATGTTTTCTGTTCATTTGGATGGGAACTCTCATGCAAATAAGTAGCTTTATTATCATGGGTCATAATGTCAATATAAAAAACCCTCTGCAATAAAAAAAAAAAAAAAATCTTTTAACTGCCAGAGTTCAGCACACATGGAAGAAACTGAATTCAGGCAATAGCTGGTCAGATTTACCCAGCTACCTCCAGCCAGTTTTATTCATCAATCTAAAGACCAAATCCTGTTTTAGAATCTCTGACATTCCAGCTCAGGGCTTTGAACTGGGAATTCATCTGAAATTCCTTATAATGAAGCTGGGCTTTCATAAACCTTCAGGAAAAAATTGTGGAGGAAGGAACAGAGTTTTTCCATGCATAAACTGAAGGCAATTTCAAAAATTATAACAAATATGCAGCATTACATAATTAAAAACCACATAATTCTGCAAATATTTCTAAAAACAAACTCATTACATGCAGTCAATAAAAAGGGAAGCACAAGGAAGTGATGTGCCTTGCAGGTAAGACCAAGTGCATGGGAAGAAAGCTCATCCCTCTAACAACTCAACCCAATCTCCACTTAAATGTTCTTCTTTCTCTTTACTTGTACATATAATTTGGGGTTTGCTACTGTGACCACTTTGGCCTGTGCCAATGGAACAGCCTCCACTTCGTCTTCCTATGCTAAAACAGCCTTCCTTGGGCTGTGGCTGAACCTCCTTGGTTACTGCTTTGCTCCATGGTTTATTTCATGCTCAGATGTGGACAGAGTGGCAGAAATTGTAATTTCTGTGTTATGACAGGGCTCTACTCCCATTCTTATTTGCCAGAAATTTCACTAGAGAAGATAGGATTAAACTTTTCCCATTTCTTTCAGCACTTTCCTCACAAATTAAAATCTTTCTACTGCAGCAAAACAAAGCAATACAACCCCAAATCCTTCACATGACAGGTGCCCAGAAGGTCAGACATCTGGCCAGCATATTTTTGTGGTCTCAGTTATAGTCTTTGATAATGAATTTCACCGTCAATCACTACTAAGATGTTGCCCTTACACAAATCAAGAAATAGGAGGGATTCTCCAAACGGCTGGAGAATTGTTCTAGACAAGGAAGTGCTGGAGGGGAGAGTGGACTCATAAAAACTGAGAAACATAAAATGTAAAAGGAAGAAGGAGAAAAAATCCCATCCCACAAAAAAGACAATATTCCTCAACATGAATCTGACTGCAGATATATGTTGATATGCTCCTTCTGCCTAATAACCCTTCTGTTGAGAAATGTAAATTTAGTAATACTAATCACAGTATAACAAAGCAACTTGTCAAACAGCACTGCCAGTTCCGTAAGGCCAGGGAATCTGTCCATCACAACCTTTCCTTAACATCATATTGACATCCTCTGACTCTGGGACAATTCTTAGTGTAGGTTTACTCTCTACAGTTCTCAGGCCACCATTGCCCCACATTTCTGGATGTATTTCACATCCAGGCACAGGTCACCCAAACTAACCAAGAATGAAAAAAATTAGTGCCTGATATGGTACCTGGAATCACAGAATCACAGAATCGGCTAGTTTGGAAAAGACCTCTGAGATCGTCAAGTCAACCTTTGACCCAATACCACCTTACCTACTAGGTCATGGCACTAAGACCACATCCAGTCTCTGCTTTAAAACCTCCAGGGACTGTGAATCCATCACCTCCCTGGACACTCCATTACAATGTCTGATCACTCTCTCTGTAAAGAATCCACTTTGCCAACTCTTACACACCCAAATGGACACATTGAAAGCAGCAATTGTACCACTCACATAAACAAAGCTTACATATCATTTCAGGAAGTGTGGCCAGAAACTCTCTGAGAGGCCACAGGCATGTCATTTTTTCTAACTAACTCCTATTTTTGAAAAAAAAAGACAACACAATAGTAAAGCTAAGTGGAAAAATTAAGGCATTAGCAATGCTGTGAGATGCTGAAAGATGGAATAATCTTGCCTTAGAGAGTAAATATCTCTAAATTAAGTGCTGTTCTCCCTTCTGATTACATCTTAAACTCTCTTCTAACCGCACTGGAAATCATCCAATCTATATAATACCTTGGACAGACCTTCTCATTGCTCTTCCTTTATTTTTTTTACTAGCACTTATTCTTTCTTTCTTTTTTTTTTTTTTTAAACCTAAATACATAGCTGAGACTACTAATGTTTAGATTTTTTTTTCCCTAGTGGTGAAAGGTTTACATTGGAGAAACACAAAAAAGAAATCCAGCAGCCATGAAGCCATTGTTAAGACATAGAGCTACACTGCTATCTAATATGCAGCTCTTGAATAAATGTGAAATTTATTTTGGAACAAAGTTCTTTTTAAAATCTGAAGTTTCTTTTGAAATTTATAATTTGTATCATCCAATCCAAATTAGATGCATCACAATACTCAAAGCTGGAAGTGTTTATGCAGCTTTGCTGAGAAGACAAATTAGGTAAGTTTATGTATCTTTTTATTTTTTAAAACTTGACTGATATCAAAATATTTATCAAGCTTTCATCAAAAATCAATAAAATGTTTAAAAGTTTTCACAAGTTTTAGAAGGGAGGAGGAAGAATTATTTTGTGACAGGTTAAGCCACAGTCATCACTAGGATCAGAACTCAGAAAGCTTGACTGTATTTTCCCATTCCTCCAGCAAATGTTGCCTACAGGCCTTTATAATACTTGCAGGTTGGTTTTGGCTAAACATCAAATAAATTCTTGGTCACCTATACTTGAGAAGGACCTTTTTCTTTAACTAGATCACAAAGAAGAGGAACTGTTTCCTACAAACTACATAATGTTCTACCGGAATCACTTTTTCCTCAAGCAAAATTCCTTTTTGGTATATTGAATGGGTGAAAAGAAGTGGCAAGCTCATCTGGTCTTCAAGATGTAGCCTTGTGCTACAGCAATGTGAGACAAAAGCTGAGGACTTACTGACGGCAGTATAAACTCCCTAATACTGAGACTGATCTAGTCTGCAGAGGAGGAGGTGGCTGCAGTGCATACAAATGAAGAAGCAATGCATTTGGAAAGATTGCAGTGAGTCCAGCCTCTCTGTAAGCAAGGGAGTGAGGCTGTTCACTAAATATCACAGCCCTGAGCTTGAGAAACCATGTATAGGAGGCAAAAGGAAGATAATATGAAGAATGAGTGAAGAAGCAACTGGGTTCTCCGACTGCTCTGATTAAAAAGCAACAGAGGAAACCATTAAAGGGCCAAAACCATGACAGGAACTGGGTGCAAATTAAACAATATGGACAATTGTATGTTTCTGTTTGGGTGTGCCCTTGCTTCATTTAGTGTATCTCCAGACTTGAATCCAATTTAGTGCAATATAATTAAAAATTTACAAGGAGCTGCTTGCATGAAGTTCCTTCTGAAATGTTCCCATCTTCTCCAGGAAAAGAACTGGAGGAGATGGAATACCTGAAGGAGATGGAACAACATTTCCATATGTGATAGATCTCTACCCTTTGGGCTACCACATTTCAAAACAAGAATCAAACTTATCTCTTTTTTAAAAAGACATATTGGATGAATCTTTCTCTAGAAGGGGGATTTCAACCCCTGTGGGAAGATAGCTTCCTTAGTTTCCCATTCATTTTATGCGTAAAACAGGGAAGTGATTCTCAGAAATATGTTTGTGTCAACCATTTTTATCATCTCAATCCATGTATCAGCATCAGTGTGACCAGCAGGACCAGGGCAGTGACTGTCCCCTTATACTGATGAGGCTGCACCTTGAATCCTGTGTTCAGGTTTGGGCCCCTCGTGACAAGAAAGACACTGAAGTTATGGATGTTTAGTCCAGGGGGGACCTTTTCACATTCTACAGCTCCCTGACAGGAGGTTGTAATGAGATGGCTTTGTCTCTTCTCCCAGGCAACTAGCAATAGGATGAAAGCAAAGAGCCTCAAGTAGTGTTAGGGTGGGCTAGATTAGGTACTAGGAAAAATTACTTTGCAGAAAGAGTTGCCAAGCACTGGAAAAGGCTGCCCAGGGAAGTGGGGAACTCACCACCCCTAGAGGTGTTTAAAAGATGTGTAGATACGGCACCTGGGGACATGTGGTGGAATTTAGTGGTGGAATTGGCACTTTGATTTACTCTCCATGGAAATTCTAGAGGGAAATAGAATGATGTCCATTCTAAATTTTTTACTTTATCTGTACCTAACAAATCTATAAAATCTTACACGAGTCTCCGCTGCTGAATAATACAGTCCTCTGTTTTCTGGCCTTTGGCACATGTTTTGTATTCTTTGAATGAAAGATCATATGGTATTTTATTCCTGAAAGGAGGTTTCTTCAAATAGCAAATGAAACTGGATTTTACAATAATTTGAAGAACTACTGGAAGCAAATTGAAAGTTTACCACACAGGAAAAGCTATACATAAAAAAACCTAAGATCATACTATCTTGACACAAAAATGCCTCACTACCTGTATTTTCTGAGCACAATCAAAATAGTAATAAAAGCTCCCTCCTTGCCAAACTGGGATGTACTGCCTGCCACCTTCTGACATCAGAACCACAGTAATTATTTATTTTAGCTTTAATCTCTGTAGGATTCCTTGATAAGTGAGCTTGTAGGATCAATGGTGAGTTACAGATACTAGTCTTGCTGTATCCCTTGGAAAAACTCTTAGACTCCTAAAAGACATTAAGAAAGTTAGCAAGCATGGTCATTATTAATACAGGTGAACTATATGGCTCTGAAGATTTGTAATTATATATTTTTTTTGTTTACAGTTTAAATAGATTGTTTTGTTTTGTTTCAGGTTTTTTGGTAGACGCAGAAATCAAAAGGACTGATGATAAGAAAGTGGTAAAATGTTTGTTGTCATAACAACTGAGCCCACTGAGCAGAGAAGCCAGAAAAAGTTAATTATTTTTTTTTCCCTCAATGTGCAAAACCTTTAGGGTAGTTTTGTTTAGCAATCAAGTAACAATGAATCCAAATCTAAAAGAAGGAAAATAATATAGGGAATAAACAATAGCCTAATTTTAACTTGGACAAAACTCTTTTTGATTTCTGATCTTACTGAATTATGGCTAAGATTTTAAAGATTTTTTTCTGAGAGCTGTGCAAATTTATTTTGAAACCAAAGAACAGAAAATCCTGACCGTGTTAGCCTGTTTCATTAAAGAATCAGGTGCTGCCTCTACTGAAACAATTTATCACTTCATCCAGACAAAGGGTCTTGAATTTAGTATTGACTGGGGGTCTTGTCCTTAAACCAGGTAAATTATCTTGACAATACTGACTTTACTGTCAGAATGCAAATTTACCCTCAGAGAAGTTGAGTCATCACCTACAAATCTACTTAATTTTGTACCAAATCTTTGCTCAAAAGATAATAATAAAAACATTTGAATTTAGCAGGAATCATTGAGTTTCTGTAGTAAAAGGTTGCAGATATGCCTACAGTTTTCATATAACTTGTTTTCTTCTGTGACTCTATTCCCACTGAAAATTAGTCCAAATTCAGCCATTGGGCTCCATGCCAACATCTTAAACAATAATAAGCCTTTAATAATATACAAAAGAAAAACTGTGGAAGGTTTTTTTTTTTCCAGTAGGCAATTTAGTAGTGCATTAAGCTGGGTTGTAACACATGCCATAAATTGTCCCATTGCTGTATCTTGCTCTCTCACTGTTACAAGTGAACATCATTTCTGCCTGTGGCTCTACTGTGCCGCGTATAGAGCACAGTGGATTTACAGAAGTGCAGCTCTCCCTGCTCTGATAGCGCCAGCCAGGCTGCACTTCATGCTGTGTGACACAGAGCAGCTGAGCTCTCTACAGCAGTTTTATTCCCAACAAGGGAGCCCTGAGGCACCCCAAATATTGCATTATATGCCCAGGCTGTCGTTTACTCATTGCTTTTACAGATGTTGATTGAGCAAGATGATTTTGCTCTGTCTCAGGCAGAATTCTAATGTGTATTTAGTTACTTTTCTTACGTAATCTCCTTCTCAATAAGTCTTTCTGTGATTACTGTGGCAGCTAACAATGCATAATGACCCAACACGGTACCACACAGATGACTTAACAGATCTGCTGAGGCAACTGCCAGTCTGTCAAGGTAATGCACATTATCCCCTTCATCGTCTCACCTAAAGAAATACAAATTACTCACTTCCTTATTTTTCCATCCCCTGAATCTGTTTCTCTAAGTCCCCTAGTCACAACAACACAAGATACAGAAAATATTTATGCGGAATTATTTTTGTTGCCAAATACGTACTTGCTATTTCAAATCTCAGTATAGTCCTCTGTGATCACTCAAGCATCATCTCACCTTGTTTAGTACAGGGGAAATAATATTTTGAGAAAAAAAATACCAGCAATTATCTTCAGAGAAAAAAAAAAGCTATCTGATACAGGTATATTTTGTATACCTACAAGAACTGAAATAGAAATGTTCTCCTAGGTTTAATATGAATGAAAAGAAAATAGCATATCCTTTGATCTTACTTGGGGGAACATCCAAAATGTGGAGCAGTCACTAACAATCAGGGCCCAGGAATGATCATGGATGATAGCTTTTATTTTCAGCTGATATTGTAGGACAGCACATACTTGGAGGTTTTATCACCTTCTGGACAACTGTCTGAGTTGGGTGGATTCTCAGACTTTTGAGATTTATGGCAGAAAAAACCAGATTTGCAGAGTAAAAGTAAACTTTAAAGATAAGATTTAAGAAAAAAATAGGGTTAAATTAGTAGCTACAAAAAATATGCTAACAGAGGAAAGGAAAGGTAGTCACATTTCATTTTCAGATCTTCTAAAGATATCAGTAGATACTCTATTGAATACTGATCAAGAAATCAAAACAAACCCCCACTGTTATTCCCATTACTTCCTTTACATTAAATTTTTAGTTGGCTAAATTTCAGTGTGGTAATTCCCGATTTAAACTTACTTGAAAAAAATGTCACCTTACTTCTTTATTTTTCTCTACTTTGCTGATTGAGTTGATTTATAACTCTTACTTCTTTTATTGACAGATATTTGACACAAAGGGAATTCATTTTCCATTTAGAATATGACAGCTTTGCCATTGCTTTCAGTGGGGACAGGTTTTTATGTATATTTTGAACTTAAATTCAGTAAGGAAAGTAGTATTTTTAAGGTACCAAGGTTAACATGCCTCTCAGCTCCTCCATCATCTAATCAGTGAATGCCTTCAATCGTAGCAGTGTTTTTCATTTACAAAGCATTTTGGATATTTCCGAAATTAACATTTACAATGTTCTGCCAGTTATTCTGTTCACTCATAATTGAGGATACTAACAGGTGAATCAGCATTATAAAGCAGCTGTCACCAGGGAATTTATATTGCAATTAGTTTTTATTTAGTGCTATGAAAAGTTTGGAGGACATCTTACACAAATGTGTATTTTGCATGTGCAGCTGCTAGTATAATAGCAAAGGACTCCACTTAATTATTTTTCCAATCTAATTAGGGAACAAAAATATTTATTTTATCAACAAAATTGGAGGATAAGTCAAAGCAGCACAGGTAGATTGAAAACACTGTAGATTAATTACTTTAACTTCAGAAGGGCATCTGGCTCAATATGCTAAAAGTAAACCAACAATCCACAGTGTAACCAGTGCTGGTAATTTTTCTTGAACTTTCTATAGAACAGGCTCAGTGCTGTATTACCAATTTATTTCGTAGAGAAGTATGCACATAAAATCTTAAATTGTGAATGTAAGAAGACACTAATCTTTGCCAGAGGACTTGCTGCTGGGTCTGGGAGGACAGACAAGGACTGGTTGGTGCTACGGTCTCAGCTCTGCCAACCAGTATGGGAGGAACCAGTTCCATTGCCAAGGCTCATGGAGGTAAGCATTTGCATTAATTAGAGTTCATTCACACAAACATATGTTGAAGGACTGGGTTATGATCTGCCAGGTATTTCTTATAAAGTCTTATTACAAAAGATCATAAACTATTGGTATTTGACATATCACTTTAGCAATTTAGAAGATGAAAGTTCACTGTAAGCTCATCCCTGATGCTGTTTTTACAATCAGTCAGATTACGTTACTTGCTTGGACTAGATTATTTGAGAAGCAGATGGTGAGAAAGGCAAATCCCTCTCAAAATGAGCAAACATAGAGGACTAAAATACACAGTCTTTCTTCAGTATGTATTTAGAAAAATTTCTGTACATATTAAATAGCAAAAACTTGTAGCTGAGTTTGTCTAAAGAGAAGACTGGCAAAGATTTTACACTGTAAGAAAGCATTTTTGACTGCTTCTAACTTAGTCCATCTTAAGGACGTAAGCTTCCCACGAATATTTTTAAATTTTCAAACAAGAAACAATTGACATGTCTAAAATTTAATTTACAAAATGATATCCCATTCTCCATATATCTAAGGTAATTGTTTTTAATAAATCCTTATTGTCTTCTTTAATAAAAGCTATATAATATTTCATTATGTTTGTTAGTTTCAGGAATTGACTGCTCACACAAAAATATGTCTGGATTTGCCCAATTTATAAATACCTATTGGCTAACTGGGTTTTAACATTTTGTAACTTTGAGCACTTGAATGTGCAATAACATTACTTCATCAATTGAATTTTTCCTGCACCATGAATCAAAATGTTAATGACAGTTTTAATTATTTAAATTGTAAAACAATGTAAGTACTGGTGGTTGTTTCTTAAATTTCTTAAGACAGAACAGATGAATATCTGTCTCCAGCATGTAATTGCAACAGTGTCTGTGTCATAGACTTTTGAAAGTTGTTCAGTTTTGATTTAAAACTACAACAAATGCTGTAGGGCTCGTTTGTGCAATTAATTGTCCTTAATTAAACTTTTATGTTTTAACATTAATCCGAATTCCTGCAGCTTCATTTTTCAAACATTAGATTTCATTACAGCTTATTCCATTGGAGTATTAACCGTTACTACAAATCTCTCCTTCCCGAGATGTTATGTCATCCAGTTCATTCAACAACATTAATTTTTCAATTCCATATATAAAGGTCCTCTTCAGGTTAGCCAACTATAGAATTTGAAAACGCAGTGCAGAAGAAGTTGTCTGTTTTTCTGAAGAGGTTGAATTACTCAACTACATTGTGTTTTCAAGAAGGGAAACCATACAAATCATAAATGATTCTTGACAAAAGAATATAAAGCAGTACATTAGCAAGATCTCACTTGCTAAGGCACCAGTGCAGATCACCCTCTAAAAATGGAAGAATAGTCTAACTACAAATCAGAAAATGCTTAGACAAAATTGGAGGAGTTGCTGATTCTTTATTCTGATGTGAAGGTCAGACCGAAAACCTCTAAAAGGGGGTGGAGTGGCTGTCCAATTGCCAGGGATTCAAGTAATCTACCTCTGTATTTAGCTCAGTTTGGTTTGTGCATTGCAACATATGTTTACGTATGGATGCTGTTTTCACCTATCTTGTCAATAAATTTTATATGTTTTTCTATCTCTCAATTTTAGAAAAAAAAAATCAGATAACACTGGATTTTGTTGTTTCTGGTCTCTTGAAACACAGCTAATGTAATCCATTTTGAAAGTCTGCCCTGGGTTGGTGTCTGT
Source organism: Pseudotriccus pelzelni (assembly GCA_035584735.1). Taxonomy (NCBI): domain Eukaryota; kingdom Metazoa; phylum Chordata; class Aves; order Passeriformes; family Tyrannidae; genus Pseudotriccus; species Pseudotriccus pelzelni. Next base: position 103,632,091 of record JAWMRA010000113.1, read on the forward strand.
GCCTAGAAAATAAATAAATCTCTAAATAGAATATTACACAGAGATGTTTCATGGAGAACAACATTTATTTCATTTTAAAGCAATGGGACACCAAGTCTTATCAGTACACCTGAATTTATTAATTTAAGTCAGGTTGAATTAAGGATAAAAAAAAGAACTATTTCTGTTCTGTGGTCCACATGTCTAGTGATCCTCCACACACAGAGCAGCCAACTCTGACCTGGCAGTTTGCTTTTATATGTGAATGTACTTGACAGCTATTAATGCTGAACCCTGTAGCAGTGAGGTCTCCTCTTTAATTAGGTGGGGTTTTATTGTCACCAAAACTTACAGCAGTAGGCCTTGCCATTTTCCTTTCTTTCCGTTAGATTTGATAAAACAACTGTATCATTACTAGTATTTCGCTTGCTGAGGAAGAAAGAATTGTTATTTTAACTGCAGATTCAAAACCAGCAGAGACATTGCTTATAAGTGCACTTTCCAGTTCCTGCTCAGTTTGAGGCACATACAACTTCATAGCAAACAGCAAGGAAAGTAGCAAGCAGCAAATGGTTAAAAGCCCCGAAAGTCAGAAAAAAACCCCTAAAATTGGTATTGCCTGTTTATTTTATAAGTATGCATTGGGCAGCTGATACATTTTCCAAACATTAAACTATCTGCTATTTGATTTTATACTTTCCTCTAAATGAGACAAATCTGTTAGCGCCATGACATTACCAAAAGCAGCCTGAGTGAGAGTGCCACCTCTTGAAAAGGTTATTACCTTTTTACCTGTTTTCCTTGTGTGAAAATACTGCGAATGACTGGTCATAGATGTTAGCAATAGGAAGCTATTTTTGTTCGTTACAGGAGGGATGTGAAAGTGTATAATACTGAAAAAGCTAAAAATATCAGCTTTTTCTCTGTGTCCTTGTAATTTCCCCTAATTCAAGGCAAAAAAATGGTCAAAATGCTCTTTTAGAATAAAATGTGACTGTAGAGCACAATGAAGTGTTGCTCCAACAAGATCAAACCAACCACACTTTGACATCCACACAGTGCCATGGTGCTGGAAATAGTTTTTACAAATTTTCCTTGGGAGGAACACTATGTTGGTACAACCACTTTGTTTCCTTTTCACAGAACCAGCTGTGCTGAAGCTCTTTTGAAGTCTCTGGACTGCACATACTTTTGCAGTGTCTGCAGCTGAGACTCCATAAGCAGTGGAGACCTGGCAGTGACTTATGAAGTCTGAAGATAACTGTGAAAGTCTGATACAGTTTTTAGATTGTTTGGTTTTCCCCTTAAAAACTGGAACATCTTAAATGTTAAATGTGTTTTCCAAAATACTTCCAGGTAAATGCTAAAACTCGTTGAAACTTAAAGTGGAATCCCAACAAAAAGAGAGGCAAAATGTTAAATATTTCTGCTTTTTATTCCTATTTCTTGGCAAGCCAGACACATGTTATACAAGCCAGACATATGTTATATGCATATACCATATACGTACGTATATGACAAATGTCACACTTTAATAGCACAGTGAAAGGATACAAACTAAAAAATTACCATGTGTTCCTCTCTAACAGGTCAGTGCTGCCAGACACGAATTTGTATTGCCCTTGCAGGCTGTTTGAGCTCAGTCTGTCTAGAGAGTCTATTGTTTCCTGGAGCAGAAGAGAGAAGGCCATTCGATGAAGTGCAGCTTCTCTACCTGCCTTTGGTGGCACGGCAGCACTGCAAATGACACATTTTTTCAGAAGCATGAGCCAGCTACTTCCTAAACATCCGGAAGCCCAAAGATGTTGCAGGTAACCATGCCAATGACTGTGACTTAAAGCACAAGACAAACCCTTTCAGCCGCAGCTGAATCCCTGTAGCTGATTGCAGTGGTAGTAAGTTTGACATTCTGCAAACCTGCCAGCAGTATGGACTCTCATCTAAATTTAGCTTTGAGTTTTACTTAAGGGCTGCTTTGCTACATGCTTTATGCTAAACAAGGCCTTATATTATCTTAAATCATAAATATTTAAAGCAGACATGATTAGAATTTTTGGTTCCCATTTTTTGTTCAAAAGTACAATGAGAAATAGCATATAAGATTGAGACAGAGATGAAAAAGGGCATGGAAAAATGGTGTGAACTGAAGGGTGATGAAGAGCATATTGGTTTATTGTCTAGGAAATGTCAGTACCAATAACATCTATTCTTTGAATTCCAGTAGGAGAGCAGTGACACAGATGTTGCTTGGCATATGTGCCACAGACATTCTACTGCGCTCCTTCAGTTCAAAAGGATTAACAAACATATTCCTTTTCATGTTTTACAGGAGGATAAGCAGAAGTGAAGTGACTTAGGCATGGTCATAATACATTAGGCCACACTCAGGATTGTTATCTGAGTTTTGAAGTACAAGAGTTGTACTGTTGCCAGGGAAATCTTCCCCTTTTTCATAAAACAAATGATGGTGCAGTGCTAAAGAACATAAGAGAGAAGATCGCAGAAACAGTTTTTCCTCAGTTGCTGGAGCACTTGATATTGAAAATATAGTAATAATAAAACCACTTCAAAACAGTGAAATATTTCTGAAAAAAATTAAATAAATAACCCCCAAGTCTACTCTATGTGAATACAGCCTCACCTCGAATTCTGTGTGCAGTTTTGGGTGCTACGATATAAAAAAGATATAATGCTATTAGAGAGCATCCAGATGAGGGCTACAAAGATGGTGACAGCTCTAGAGGGGAAGCCATTAGGGGGTGGCTGAGGTCGCTTGGTCTGTTCAGCCTGGAAAAGGGAACACTGAGGGGAGACCACATTGTATTTACAACTTCCTTGTGAGGGGAAGAGGAGGGGTAGGGACCGATATCTTCTCTGTGGTGACCAGTGACAGGACCCGAGGGAATGGCCTGAAGCTGTGTCAGGGGAGGGTTACGGTAGGATATTAGAAAAAGATTCTTCACCCAAAGAGTGGTTTGGCACTGAAACAGGGAAGTGGTCGCAGCACCAAGCCTGTCAGAATTCAAGAAGCATTTGGACTCTCAGGCACATGGTGTATTTCTTGGGATTGCCTTGTTCAGGACCAGGAATTGAATTTCAGTGAACCTTGTGGGTTTCTGACAACTTAGGATATCCTATGACTCTATGTAGTTTTACTGGAGTGTGTCAGTATTCTCCAGAGTAATAAACATTTTCTGTAAAGAAAGGCAAAGAATTGTTCAGCAGGTGCAAAAGAAGAAGTTCCTTTGCTGTGTCTCAACAGCAATTTCTGAAACCCTACAGTACTGATGATTCTGCAAAAATTCAGGTGATGAGTGATAAGAGTAAGCCTGCAGAGAAGATGGCAGAGGGCTAGCATGACAGGAAGTCCAACAAACACAAAGGGATATCAAAAGGAAATGCCAAGGAGCAATTCTACAGATCCACTAGTAATTAGAAGATATGGAGAAGCTCATCAGGGTGGAAACACAGCTGTGCAGGTGATCTGCACAGGGTCCTCTATGTTTTGGTGTTATCAACTGTGTTACATTGAATTATATTTCATGCCCATGATAATTTGGATCCATTTGTTGGAATAATGTTCTGGCTTAGATTATAGACTTTCTTTTTAACAGGGAATGGCATCAGGGTTATGTTGCTCTGCAAAATGATGGTAATGCAAGTAGACCACTGATATCCTTTCCTGGTGAATTTTTTCTTTTATTTAGAGTACAATGCTGAAGGATGAAACATGATAAAAAGGTATAGAAGAGACATGAGGTCTGTTTCTATCTCTGATACAGTGTTTTTTGCACCACCCAGGGACATTGCATGTTATAACTCTCAACGCACCATGTAATTTATGGTCTTTGCTGTTTCCATAACTGAAACAAGACATCAAAAGATCTGAAGCTGAGTTTTTACTGTATAGACACCCAGGGATTCAGTTCTGCATGTCTGACTTGCTTCATTTGAAAATGGGAGATGCAACTTTTCCGAAGGCACTATGGGATTAAATGCTTTAACACTAAGGAACAGAAAGGGCAATGACTTTTTTTTTCTAATATACATCTCTAGTGTTTTGTATACTAAATACAGACTGACAGATTTCTTGCATGTACTGATTTGTAATTATTATTATTATCTGAAAAAAATGTGCATTGAAGTAAACATAATTCAAAGATCCCTGCTATGAAAAAGTCAAACACACCTTCTTTACGTTCTCCAGAATTAACATCTCCAAAGTGTATTACTGTATGAGGTAATGAAGACAGTCCTAACGGTCCTATTTAGGGTCAGAATCTTGCATGAAAAATGTAAGGTATAAATTCCTGAATCTGATTCAATGGTTACTTACTTATCTACAGTCGAATTACTCTTCTTCCAGAGTCCATTTTGGCCTTCATTCTAGAAAGGAATGCAAACAGGAGCAGCTGTGAAACAACACAGATGATCTTAGACAGCTTTAGTTAATGTAAAAGGACCTGTTTGTACATTGAAATGAAACACCTGGAACTTAAAATGGGAAATCATATTTAAACACTCTAAATATAATAATGATACTTTCAGTGGTAGCTCCTTAGCTACATTTCTGTCAAGATGGCCCAGTTTTGCTAATCTTTTTACCTTCAAGGTGTGAGTTTGCAGAAATTATACTTAATTGTCAACTGGAAAGACTGAGCGTAACTTTGTTTATGGCTTGCACTTTATTCCTTAAGTGTATTACAGCTCTGGAGCCTTGTAATAATAAGAACAAGAATAAGGGAAGTCTAGAAATTTGACATCATATCATTTACAGAATTTTATATGTAATACTAACCACAGTAGTGGCCAGTTCTGCATAGATTTTTTTTTTTTAAAGAGTAAAATTGGCAGGCACTCAAAATAACAATTAAAAAAAATCACTTCAGTCTGATAATTTAACTTGAAATCAATACTTGTCAGCATAGTAATTTCACAGATTCTTTGATTTCACATTCTTCTTCATATGAATTTGTCAGGTGAATGTAGTTCTCCTAGCTACCATTTGTGTTAGTCATTCAATTAGGACGCTGCTTCACATGCAGTTTTTCTCAGTGCCAGCACATATTTTCAGCTCAAATTTTGTGTTTTAGCAGTGTTGCCAGAGCTCTGTATAAAATATTTAATTCCTGAAAGCACCAAAATAAAATTGATTCTTTGGGCTGTTATTAACATTAATGCTCCTGAGCTAAAAGGAGATGCTATGGGACATATTTTCACAGTGAGCTAGATGGCATTTTAATCTTGCAGTCACACTGAGTATAATTGGAGACAGGTGGCTAAAGCTCTACATTCAAAAACGTTATGTTCTCTCCATTCTGATATGCCTAACAAAGTCTTAAATTCATCCTGTTATATTTTACCAGCTGAGCTTTGCAGAATGGAAGGTGTCATAGAGTGAAAAACCTGGATTTTAGGTAGTTTAAGATCATACAATGCATGGTTACAGTATCACGTTTCATAGATTTTACACTGGAAAACACCACAATGACCATCTATTCTGACCCCAGCTTTTTCCTGACCGCAGCATTTCAGACATTTTTGCAGTGGAGAGACGATTACTCCAGCCTGCAGAAGTAAAGCTGATTCTGGGGAGGACAGTATTTTGCTCAGATTTGTTTTAAAAAGTAGGTAATTTAAAATGAAGCACGTATAAGTTGATACATAAGAGGAATATGAAATTTCAAATCTTTAGTAATTTAAACAGCAGATGAATATGATTTTAGACAGATTACTATACAGTCAAAATTTGCATGACTTTGCATTGATAATGATTTTGCACTGATTTTTCAGATGCAATATTATGACATTATGCCCTAACACTGGTCCCTGGCTGACAACATGGATTCCTGATCTGGTCCAAGAAGGTGATTTGTATGTCCTTAACTAAAAAATGCCTTAAAATCAAACATCTGGATGAAGAATGCTTCCTGTCTTGTGGAAGAGTATCAAGAAACATTTTGGTGCAACATTTGCCAATCTTTGGACTCTGAAATTTTTTAAATTACTTAAAAAGGGAGACCATGTGTTGTACATTATTGTTAGACTTATGCCATCTGCTTCTCATAGAAGCAATCAGAGAAGTATAAAGCCAGACTTAAATAATTCAAACACGTGAAAAATCACTTGCATTTGAAACTCCAGCACATGCATTTTCAAAGACTTGTTTTCAATAACCCAGCTTCCTGGACTAGACAGGTTTGGTAACTTGACATTTGTTTACCCAGGTCTGCTGAGTCCTTTTCTACCTGTTCTAGAAAACTTACAACTGCCACACTTACATATGATTCAGTTGGCTGAAAAATGCACTGCAGAGATCTAATTTTAAAACAACATAAATATATTGTTCCCAAATTTTACATCATAAACTATGATTTAAAGCACTTATCCTGAAGAAAGGGAGACAGGTTGAATTCCTTTTTCAGCCCTAAAGGGATCCAAACCCAGAACGCTTTCATGACAGTCAACAATCCCAACCAAAAGCCTACTGTTCAGGTCAGGTGAGAAAAAATCGTTATGCAGCATTATAGCCCAAATCTTATGGGCAGGGTCTGCAACACGGTACAGGGTGTGCTTGGAGTCTCCTGTTCTTGCTCTCAAAGCTCTAAGATAAGAGCAGCAGGTGACACTGTATTCCAGAACAGTTCACAGCTGACCTATTACAATCTAATGTCCCACTGTGCAGCAATACTTAATTTTTTTTCCTGTGTCACATATGAGTAATTCTCTTTGCTGTATAGCTGACCATTTTTAGTGGGAGCAATGCAGAATAATCCTCAATCCAGAATGAGGGAAGCCTACCCTTTAATAGACACAGAGTTGTGCCCTTGAGTTTCTTCAGGGCTAACAAAGGTATTGCACTCACTAGTTTTCAAGCAAATGATCTAAGAAATAATTAGCAAATAAGATAGTCAACACTTTTTAAAAAATCAAGGACTTTATAGTCCTTGTGCCTCACTGCTACATGATAGAAGAGATTTCAGTTTTTTCCCAGTTACCATTTTGTTTTAATGGTTGGAGTGTCTTGGACAGTATTTTTTAGGCACTTCAGCCTTTGTGATAAAGGAGCCTGTTGGATACATCTGTAATAGAGCACAAAACATGCTGCTGAAGTGCTACCAGGGTCCGTGGCACAGCTGTGTCGTGTCTAAACTTATGTGCTTTTCAAACAGTGCTTGGTCACTGCTCAGGGGGTGAGGAGGAACTGAGGAGCATCCAAAAGAAAGCAGACTGGATGCAGTTAGCCTCTTTTTGGCAAGGAGGGAGCAAGCACAGCTGCCTGAACACAAGCCACTCTGTGCCAGTTAGATGGCTGGAGGTGCTACCTGTCCTGTGTTCCTGCTATAAAAATGCAGATGTCTGCCTACCTCTGGGCAACAGATTTCCTGCAAGGTGGCCAAGATTCAGAATTTTGGGCATGTAATTTTTATTAGTCTATATCCTTGTACATCTCGCACAGGTTCAGCCAGATGAACAGCTCTATTCCACAAGTGAGAGGGAGCTTGCACAGTAAGGCCTTGAGCCTTTGTGTACCATGTCAACTTTGCTGTTGACAAAAATCCTTGCTGAAGCCCTTTTGTGTTGAGAAATGATGATTAGCACCAATTATCTGAAATTGGTGGATTTATGTACTGATTAAAGCAGTTCTCAGTATATCTCTAATGAAAGCCTGCTTCAGCAAATTGACTAAAGCAATCTTTTCAAGCTTTCTAAGGATTGACAATGAAAAAAACAAACAAACAAAAGTCAATTAGTTTTAACCCTCACTGGAAGTTCTCTTATCTAAAAACTTGTTTGCTGTCAGCAAGTAATCTATGCAGTAATAAACAGATAGTTCTTTACTAGATTTATTTCAAGGCTGTGTATACTCAATTTATCAGTTCCATAATGACTCAATGCTTTAATAAAATATACTCACGAATAATTTCTAAGGAAGACATATGATTTTTTACTTCAGAGGGGTCAAAACTGAGCCAAAGTACCTGATAATATTTTATTTTTATTGAAAAATATACAACAGATTGTACATATATATATATTTAGTTTGGAAATGAAAAGGAACAATTAAGACTTGCTTTGATGTGAAAAACACCCTATGCATTTTATCTCCTAGACAGACAAGTATGATCTTGACAGTCTTTGAAGCTCCAGAACAGACAAAGCAGCAATTTGTAGCTAATCTGCCAGTCATCAAGTACTTCACAGGGAGGTGCAGGAAGGTCTGGCTACCTATGCTTGTTCTACCTATGGAGTGGGAAATGGTGTCCTGCACTTGGCAAAACCCAACAGACAATGAGGTGGGTGTGGAGTGATGGATAGGGTTAAAATTTAGAGGAGACTCAGAATTCTAGTGTAAAAAGCGGCTGCAACTCTCTGGATGGTCTGCAATCGACATGCTCCCCATACAGGATAATAATCTACTCAGGGGGATGGAATGGAGCATGGAACAAAGTGGAGATTATGTGTCCCTCCTCCATTCAATCCTAGCAGAAAGGGGGAACACTGTGAAGATTATGAGACCACACAGTACCTGTCAGACGAGGGAGAATCAAGGTGTTCTGCTGCTGAGCCAACAGCAATGTCAAAACCCTCTCCTCATGTGCCAAGCCACAACCACCCCCTCCCATTAAATATGGTGAGAGAACTTTACACCAATCAGACATAAGAAGTGTTTGTGACTAAAGCCACTCAAGCTCCACCTAAAATATAAAGAAATAGTATAAAAGTAAGCTGGAGATAGGGATAAAATTGCAGAAAACTCCACAAAAACTGCTGGGACCAGCTAATGGGCTGAGCCCAACTTCTCCCCACATAGGGACACCTTGTCTATAAAATGTACTCTATGCGTATTAAATGCTGCTTTTAGGGCTAGAGTTTTTGTTTGTGCTTGCCCTGTAATACATCAGTAGATTGCTTTGTATTAGAGTTTGTGCTTGCTTAATACATATGTAGATTGCTTTAAACCATATTTTTGCAGTAGATACCATCACCAACAAACTGTGAACCTTATTAATCTGCCACAACTTGTATTAATAAAAAGTGTTATTCTGTGAACTGTTAAGGTGAGTCCTTTCAGTTGCTGGCAGTAGTTAACACCTTGGCAGGGCCCACTGAGGGTTCTTCACTCTGTTAAGTCCTCTCTAATGAGGAAGGTCAAGGAACCCTCTGATCTTATGAATCTGTTGGTGAAGGGTCTCATCACGAGATGCTGACAGACTGTCGGACAGCAGGGTCTTGACTTTCCTGGGTGTACCGACAGGCAAAAATCTGAACTCCCTCCTTTCATGAGGCAGGTGGGTCACATAGTTAAGAAAGACTGAGATGTCCTTTAGAAAATGAATTTTGCCTCCACTGATTCGTATTGTTTAATTTAGAAAGTGTATTTTGACTTTATAATTTTGAATAAGCAATATCTACATTATTGATATGCATAAAGAGTATACTTTATATTAAAAACAAGATGTCATTTTTCATCTAAAAAACCCTCACAAACATGGATTTAAAAGTTAAACAGGAGAGGAAAATTGGTTACTTTTGTCTTCTTGTCAAATGTTAAAATAAACATATTGCATCAAAACCCATTCTCATTTGATATCTAGCAGAACTGTACTTTAATTAAAGAAATCCTGCACCAAATAAATGTTCATTTAGAACTCAACATCTAGCTCATTTAAATGTTCAGGTCTAGCTGAAGCTGTAGTTTTATAAACTGTCCCTCTTTCTTCAATTTCATCAGTCATAAAATAAATACAATTAGTCATGTCCCATTAAGAATAGAAAGTTTACAGAAAGCTAATTTTTCTTCATATTTTCTATTTTATACTTCTTAAAGATCAGGAAGGATGTATTCTTTCATTTTGGAAAAAATAAAGGGAGTTGCCAGCTCAAAGTTTATGCTTAACTTAGGAACACTTCTTCGAAGTACAGATGCAATCTGAACTTTATTCGATTATGTTTCAAAATTCTAAAAAACAGAGGCTGTATTAATTCTAACTATTCATGTGAGAACTTAAAATAAAAATAAAATTCTTTTGTGAACCTGGGCCCTAAATTCCTGTTGTCTGTATGTATGGAAATCCCCACTCATAAAACACAAGAATAACTTTGACCACTGTCCCTGCAATGATCTGAGATTCTTCCATGAAGGTTTTTAAGAAATTCAGTTACCACTGATCCACATATTCTAATTTTGTAATGCTATAGGATGCATAGGATGCAATAGCATTACCATCCCCTCACCCCCTAAATATTAATAAAATAATATATGGAGAACTCATTATCAGATTGGCTAACAGGATTCGGGGCCCGTGATTTCCAGATGTGGGTTTTAAATCACACGTGAGTTTTCATTCAATAAACTTCAAATTCCTGTTCAGTTTTGATAAATAAATCATTATCCCAACTATATTTTGGGATCCTAACAGACTTTATAACTGGCTATGTGAATAATCTCTTCTGTACCAATGTTCCTGATATCTGTGCTGTTCACATGAGACATAGCAGCCAACAGACAAAGAACGACACTATCTAAAGAGCTTTATTATGCCTGTACTTATTAGAAATTTGCAGCCAGTGATGTTATCTTAAGAAATTTAATTATGTTTACATTCATTAGAATCGCAAAGCCAGATCTTCTCCAATTACTACCAATTTACAACTTTTATTACTATTTTTTATCTAGAGGTCTGCCTCAGCAAGGTCAAAGCCCTTGCAGAGTCACAGTGTTTAGCCAGTTTCCCAGAGGTGTCCCTAGATGAATATTTGGATAAGTTCTGTAGTCTAGAAGGAATCAGAGCCAATTTTTGAACTCCTGAGATTTTTTCATAAGTGCAATTAGTACTGCTCTAATGCTAGTGTTGCTTAGATGTGAATAGCTTCTACAGAAAATATTTTAATCTTTGATGCTGTTAAACAAATAAACGGAACACGATATTGCACACAGTGTTGTTTTACATCCTTGCAAATTTCTTCATGATTGCTGATTACTTTTATGGTGTTACATAATTGTACTTCAGAACTTGACTTTCACTTGTAAGTCTGAAACCTTGGGGTTCTGTAACAACTTCAGTATGTGCCATCTCTTCAGCAATCTCCTTCTTCTTCCCACTTGTGATGTGACAGCACCTGAGCTGGGCACAGAAACTGCTCAGAGGAACAGCCATTTCAGAGTTAGGCAATCCATTAACTTTCCTCAGGATATTCTGTCCTCATTTTGGGGGTTGTTATGCTGACTAGAGCAGTAACAATAGTGATTATTAATGATGTACTTTAATTTGCAGTAGCTGAGAAAGAAAAGTAGAAAGATTAAAAGAAGTAAGAAAGTTTTAAAAATCGGTAAATATTTTAACTTCCTATGTTTTGACTCTTTTTAGCCAGAAAGAGCATTGCCTCAGCTAAATATTACGAAGAAACTCCAGAGCTGTGTATTCATATGTTAGGAGGAGGTGCTAGAAAGTCTAGTTGTCATAGCCAAACCCTAGGGATCCAAAATAAAGATTATGGGAATTTTTTTCCATTCTTTGATTTGTAGTAATGCCTTTTTCTTTGCCAAGTACCAAAATTCTTAATATCAGAATCTTCATCTATCTAATAAATATTAATAATCATTTACATAAAGTTGCTAAAAAATATTACATCTCAGGCCTTTCAGGGAATAAAAGCCTCAATTGTTTCCTAGGGAACATAATTTTCTTTATTAGAATACCTAAGAAGTTCTGCAATACAAGTAAGAAAAATTGAGCTTAATATCAAGTAAACACCCAGAGCTGAGGGACAGGGAGAAGTTAGCTGTGCTTCCTGGAGGAGATAGTCTAAGCTCAAGGTGCAATAAAAGACAATACATATTATCACCAGCTTTTTCTATATTCAAAGTTTGTAAGGAAGTCTTTCTGCCCCAGAATAAATGTACTGACAAAAATAAAGTCCTCAGTGAATGTAATCAAATTATCCAGAAAAAAGCTGTAGCTGCAGCTGGTTCTCCAGTCATAACCCACACTGGAACTTGTGACAATCTTTAGTCATGGGATGAACATCCCTGTCTCCGCTCTGGACAAATAATTGAATGAAACTTAAAAGTCAAAGCTCTAGATTAATTATTAAATATCCCATAATAGAATTATTTGAGGTATGTCTACTTCAATAAAACTTACACTGAGTACTATTTGAGGTGAATCATTCACAGACTTTGCTCAAGTGCACAGTTAGGAGGTCAGCTGATGTCAAAGGGTTCACAGATTGTTTAGGTTGACTTCTAAAAATCTGGGATATTTACACAAAACTCAGGAAGAATTTTAGCCTGTATATTTAATTTAGAAGCTATAAATTTGTTGTCATAGTCTGTCTAGATAGTCTTTTTCATTAAGATATGAGCAATTCTCTTTAAGATGCAACAAATGCAGAAACTATTGCTAAAAAGGTAAATGTATTTTGAACACCCAAGAAAGTTAGAGCTCCACTCAAGGAAAAACAGGGAAAGTAAACTGATCAGAACTAGCTCTACTGTCTCTGAGCAAAGTACAATTTACCCTAAATTACACCAAAAGGATTTCATAATGGTAAGATGTAATTCTGATAAGACTTCAATGCAATCACCACTCCCTGGGCATTAAGCTGTAGTTTTCTCTAATTAAAGCACTGTGTTTTCTTAACTATATTTCAGACAGCTCCTTTAAAAACTATAGCTCTTGCATGGTAATACAGCCTGAGTATTTGGTGTAAGCGTTCATAGCCTGTGCTAACAAGAAATTTTAAGTGTTAAAATTTAATTAGTAAAATCTAAAGCAAAGTGAAAAAAGATATTACCTCATTAACAAAAATGTGAATGATGTGTGTGCAACAATACAATTTACTTCCAAAAACATAATTCAGCACATGCACAATTACATTTGAGTTGCATTTTTTTTAATATATAAAGGAGTAGGGTTAAAACAGTATAGCACAGAAACAGAATATGCTGAGTTGGAAGGGACCAACAAGGATTACTGAGTCCAGCTCTTAGCTCTGCACAGGACCATCCCCAGGAGTCACACCGTGTGCCTGAGAATATCATCCAGATGCCTCTTGAACTGTCAGGCTTGGTGCTGTGACCACTTCCCTGGGTTCCTGTTATATGAAGGGATAAATTAAAGCAAGAGGCGGACAACAGATTAGATTTCTATTGCCTTCATTCTCAGGGTTCCCCCACTGGGCTCGTCATTCACACACAGCTGGAAAAACCTACCCCAGAGCAAAGAATCATTAGAAGTTTTAACTCAGTCTGGAAAGATACAGATCACCAACACCTGCCTGTGCAGCAAATACACTGAAATAGTAATTGTTTGATTCAGCTGCCTTGGGACTCCCACCTTGCCCAGGACCCCATGTTAGTCCCTACCCCAGTGATGCCACATCAGGGCTGGTTTCCAGCTCCTCTCAGTCCATCCCTGCCTGGCTGCGGGTCCTGCTGAGCCAGGCCCAGCCTGGTCCCATCCCCATGGAGGTGCCAGATGCCCAGGGCTGGGGTTGTCACCAGCACTGTGCTCCTGGCTGGGCTGGGCTTGGCAGCTGCCATGTCCTGTGGGGCTCAGGGAACCCTCGTGGCTCCTGGCCCTGGGGTCCTACACTGTGCACTGATGTCTGTGCCTGTCAGTGAGGTCTATGCCGAACTCAGTGTTGCAGGGAATAGAGGGATGCAGCGGCGTTACTGAAGTGTTGCAACAGCAAACAAACAGCAAATACCTTCCTATTCACCTCGCTCTCCCCTCCTCATTTTTTATTTCCTATCACTCTTTGAAGGGTTGCTGCACTAGGCACAACACCAGTGCTGTTTCGTTGACATATGCTCAATCTGCCCTTAACACATTGCTCTTTTTTGACATCAGCGGAGCTCCTGAGTGTGATCACATCACCCTGTCCCAGCCACATCCACACATGGAAGTCAGAACAGCCTGTTCCAAAGAGTGAGAAATATTGAAATCCTGCGTCTTGTCACCTGGAGTGGCACGTTCCTGAGGAGAGCTGTGAAAAGTTCTGGGTGTACATGAGAGTCAGAGGTTGATGCAAAAGGTGGAGAAAGCTCAAAGCCAATCCCTTGTAAAAAAGGGGATTTTAGAAAATTTTTAAAGTTTTAGAAAATACTTCTTACCAGCTTGAGGTGTCATCCTATAGGCTGTGGCTGGCTGTGCATTTACTTCTTTTACTTTCCTGGGACTCCCACCTTGCCCAGGATCCCATGTCAGCCCCTGCCCCAGTGATGCCACAGCAGGGCTGGTTTCCAGCTCTTCCCAATTATATGACAAAATGAATCTCTTCAGATATTTTCCAAGTGCAAAACAGAAAAATCTGCAAAGCATGGCAGATTAAAAGTGTTAGGAAGATCATGGAGCACTAGAAGGCAAGGATTAGGGAAAATTTAAACCTGCCAATGGAGTGAAATGCAACCTGACTAAAGATAGAAATAATAAGAAATATTTTCAAATTTTATTAATAAGACAGATAAAATAAATTCTTCATGTGACTGGAATTAAATTTGTTTCCACAGAGCCTTCTGATATCATGGGAAATCAGAGAGTGAAAACCCTCATGGCAGTTTTCTTCACTCATTTGAGCAGAACACTGCAGCTGTGCTATCAAGTTTATCATCTGGCGACCTATAATATATTCAGATTTCTGAAGTTAGTGCGCACCTCTCCATTAAATTAAATTAAATGTTTGTTTGATCGTAAATTCACAAAGATAGCAATTAGTGGTCAGTGGGTGAGATAATTAATGGTATTTTTAGTTGCCACATTTATGTTTCAGAGAAGAAAATAGTTTTATACATCATACATGCAGCAGAGGACATAGTTTTGGACTCTAATTTCATGAGAAAAGAAATAACCTTTAGCTTTTACATGCCTCTGAAGTAGAAAGTAGATGGCTATGGTTAATTCATACGGTTTTAGTTAGCTGCATAGGGCAAGACTGCTGATTAGACTTGCAGTGACACATGGAGCAGGGGTTTAGAGGTGGCTACTCTAAAAAGAAAACTCCTTGAGTTGCAAATATGCCACTATTGCAAACTCTAGCCTTCCCTTGCTAATTGCTGTTGCCATATCCTCCTCCTCCTCGCTGCCCTCATTGCTTTGTTGTCACCTCTGCTGACCTGAGAGCTGAACTGTTTTTATCAGTGTGACTTTAAATGTTTCTGTCGGAATAGGCTTGGAAAATAAACAGATCTTTGTTTGCTCGGCTTATTTTGACTGCAACAGTGGAGGAACCATTCATATGATTGGGAGGAGGTGACTTCCACAGGGTTTAGGTGAAGGCAGTGACTTGTCAAGCTGGGGACTTCCCCTGGCAGGCATTTTCCTGGTCTCACTCTCAAAGGGCTGAAACAAGGTTCAGAAACACAATCACATGAGATCTTTTATTTCTTTCTGTCCTTTTTTTTTTTTTACTTTTTAACAGAGGTAAGGAATATAAAAAATAGTTTGGTTTTGCCCTAGAAACTTGCACAAAAAAAATATTTGCAAAGTACCTGTGTGAAAATATTCAACATTCACCAGCTCTGCTTTTGTAAATCAGGATTATTTTCTATAGATAATGTGGATGTTTCCGTAACTAAGTCCTGGAAAATACTATGAAGCTGACACTAAGCATAATGCTATAGAGCCTCAGAGGTCTCTTACATGAGATTTCCTGTTAATCATATACTCCATCTGAAAATTCACAGGTAAGTTTTTACTAAAGAATTGATTCTGAGAATACACAAGATTTAATTTTTCTTCTTCTACATCATTATAGGAGATGATACAGAATTATTCGGAAGGAATAAGTACAACAATATCAAGCTGCTTGTTTACTAAAAACTAGCAACTTGAATGATGTGACTCTTTAGGGTTTTACAGAGTTGCATGAGAAAAATTACACTTATGGAAGTACATTTTTTACTTCTTCCACATAAATGAAACAGGACTGATTTAATCCCTGCCACTCTAAAACTTCTCTGAGAAAGATAAGTCAAACATAGGAGAAAGAGGAGAAACATAAAGTAGGTTAGCAGACTTTATGTACTGTAGGCAAAGGGAGAAACAGGAAAGAAATAGAAAAAAATCAATTTTATTTTTAATTTAGTAATCGTATCGTATGGCCAGTCTTCGCGAACGAAGATCCGGGGAAGGTCTTTACACCTTCGAGCCTGCGCATTGGATTTTTTAGGTGAG
>JAWMRA010000113.1:103656567-103699275 GCA_035584735.1 Pseudotriccus pelzelni
GCCCAACGCAGCTGTGCTCTCAGCAGCATGGCCTCAACACTCGGGAGTGCTGCCTGTTCAAGGACAGACGTGTTGGTTGAGGTGAGGTCACACCAATACTAACTACTGGTGGATGATCACCTCTTTTCACCATCTGGTTATGCTGTGTTTGATGCGTCTCAGAATGCAGTTGCAGACCTCCCCAGATACCCAAGGCCTTTGGCAGATGATTGAGAGGGGCTCTGCTGTAACTTCTCCTAGCTGCTGCAGTACTCTGGGATGAATCCCAGCAGGCTTTTAACTGATGAAACTGGTCCCTTACAGTTTAAGTGTCAAAAAATGAAAAATCACTGTTCTTGTAGTTGTGGTCCTTGGGGGACCAAGCAGCCCACAGTTTATCCATGTGATAAAGACTGAGGTAAAAAAAAAAAAAAATGCTTTAAGCCTGAAAATGTATCTTAAACTTACCACATCATCTAGATCAACCGAGAGAGGCAATGGGGAAATTAAAGAATAATAAAAGAGAGACAGCTTCCCCTTTTTATTTACCATGTGGATGTATCCTATTTTTTTTAGCATTAATTACTATTTATAAGGTGTTTATTTGTCTATTGGTTCTAAGAAGGTATTTATTATAAAGTATTTATAAACTAAATCTAAAAGTATGAACATTTGTTTTAAATGTTTAATTCCTCTATGCCTCATCAGGAAACCAAAGACTGTCTTGCAAGGTGTTCAGGAAAGATAAAAATCCTTGAAAAGAATTACGTCTTGGAAGTAGAATTAATACATATTTTTCTAATTATATATAGAACTTTTGTATTACAGTATAACTGCAAGGGAGACAATGCTGTAGCATCACATTTATGCCAAATTCAAACAGCGATTATGGATCCTTGCATTACATCCTGTAGCATATGTTCCTGTGTTAATACAGAAAAAAATAATTGCTAGACTTACACAATTTACAAAATATATAATCTTAAAATGAGAATACTGTTTGCCTAATACTAATGTTTCTTGTTCTGCCTGAAAAACTGCATTTTTAGCAGTTTTCTTCTCTCAAAAGGCAACTTGTTTTCATTTAATTTGTTTCCACTAATCTATTGCTGCTAGGGATTAATTTTTGATTGATTGTTTCCTCCCACTCAAATGCAAGTTATAATGGGAAAAAGCCTGCACAGCAAGTAAAGAACATTTTAAATAGTCCATCTTATTTAAAAGAGAACTATTAATTGGTTATACCGAGTTTGGGAAGTTTTGTGGGTGTAATGGAAACAGTAGGGAGAAATTTATCTCAATTCATGAGTTTAGAGGTTATAGCCGTCTTTGTTGGTGGATGATGCAAATCCTGCTGTACTAGAACCAGCAAGGCAGACCTGGTTGAATGATTATTTTTTTTCTTTCAACTAATACCATACAAGTCCTGCTCTAAGTGCAGGAATTCAAATATTTGGAGAAGGGAACACAGTCACGGAATAGTTGTCTGAAAATGTAAGAGAAAGGGAAAAGAAAAAAATAATATAAGGAAATATACCCTTGAGATAATTTACTGATGCTTCTTTCTTTTTTTTTATGTAGAAAATTTGGACTGCAACAATATAAGACAGTTCGAGAGGAAATATCAGGTGTATAGGAAGAGGAAGAAGCCACTGATGTTCGTTCACAATTCTGTTTAGAGATTCTTATGTTCTTTGAACAATCACAATTTGGTATTTCTCAGTTTTACACTTTGGCAACACTCTCCCTTTTCCACCAAGGAACTCCAGGCTCTGACTGAGCTGTTTTCAATCAGCTGCCCTACAGTATGAGACTGCCTGAGACACTCCCCCCACCCCCCAAAACTGGTCCCCTAAAATTAGATCTGGTTCCCTGGGAAAACGAGCTACAAATCTTCTGGGCAAAGCAAATTATCACATTAGTATCAGCTGGCACAGCAGAAGGTCCCACATCATTTCTGCATAGAGTTTCCTACGCAGCTGGAGGCTCTGTGCACCTTCAGTCTCTGTAACAAATTGAGGAATGCAACACAGCTCCGAATCTTCTTTAGGGTGTGTCCTTTGCCTCTCTAGAAACTATCAATTTCTGCAGGAAATACTGAGTTCATTCAGCCTATTTAATAGTTTTTGAGTTTTGATTTTCTAGCCTACCTCAGCCAACGCTATTGGACAAGTAACCACTTCCAATACAGCTTGGTGTGAGTCCAGATGTTAGTACATTTTATTCAACTGCCTTCTGGGTCTTAAAAATGTTATTAATTCTTAAGTTAAAAATATGAAACCTACATATAATCCTTTCACAACCCAGATACTGGACTGTTTTTTCTTCTTATAGATAGAAGAATAATTATAGTTAGACCTAATTTTCCCTCAGTTTTATGCATGTTTACAGTGTGTAAGAAAGGGAATATGTTTTCCATTCTCCCATCTTTTATCAGTGGTAGAAAATAGGGTCTCAGAAAAGAAAGTAGTTGTTGCAAACTCATATGTACAAGGGCTGTGAAACGTTATTGGGTTTGAAGGGTTTTTTTGATTTTTCCGTTTGCTTTCATATTCCTCTAAGGCTGACACTGCAAAAAAGCTATGGATGATCAGACAATCCTTTCAGTGTTTCATCTGTGCATCTCAAAAACTGCAGGAAAAATACAAGAGCAAACAACCTCACAAAATATGGTAATTAATGCACAGCCTCCCCTTTGCTGTCAGCTTTCTGATCTTCCAAGGCAGAAAGATCCTTTCAGTAATGCAGAGGGAACAAAAACTCACTATAACCCACAAATTTCTTACCTCTCCTGTCAGATTTGCTTGAACATTTTCAGCAGGTGGCCTCCCAGTAGCTGGGTTAAGGGTAGGTTTAATTGTTCTGTGAGAGAAAATAGGACAAGGAGTGATTTTTAAAACGAGACTTACACAGATCATATTTTCTTGGGACCTTCCCTAAAAAGTAAAGTTTTTGGGGTTAATCTAAACTGGCCCTTAGCCTTCCAATATCAGCAATTTCACCTTTGCAATATCAGCAATTTTGTTGTCATTTGTTTAATTCAGTAAGGACTCATAGACCTGTCTTTTTCCAAGAGAACCACCTTTTGCCCCTCAGCAGCATGGCTCATTTCTGTGTGGTGTTTAATTTCGCAGGGTTTGTCAGAGTGACTTGTTTTAAGACATTAAATGTCCTGTCCAAGCAACCTGAAAGAATCAACTTAGATTATAATAATTCTCTTGGTTAAATATTGATGCACAAACTCTCAAGGCAATTAGAAACTCAATTTTGTCAGTCTAATACTTAATTCTGTCTCATGCTTTGTTAGTAAATAAGAGCCAGAAACAAGAAGAGAGAAACTGCAGCAGTTCTTATCATTCTACAAGCACACAGTTCTGCTAGTCAGTGTAGCAGAAATTACTTGTTCACTCTGAAATATTTGCTGTCAAGCCTTATGTGATGTGTGTATCTCAGGTATCTCATATGGAGAACAAACAAAGCTAGCACTTCTGCTTTTGATCAGTGATTTCTGTAGTTTGTAGTTTGTAACACTCGTGAGTTTAGAGAAAATTGCAGGTGTCACCTCCAGCCACCTTCCACAGTTCTCTGATATTTAGGCAAGCTTTTAGTGCCTGATCATATAGTCCTCCCGAGTGAACTGTTAAAGTCTTTTTACTGTTGGTCAGGAAGTATGTTCATCTTTGACAGCTTTTACTTGCTTGCTTGCTTAAGTTGAACTTTCTAGGCTAATGAGGAAATTATGCGACTTCAAAGACATCTCCAAAGTCTTTCTCCATTTATGCTTTCCCGTTATGTGATCTGGCTTCACAAACAATTATTACTTCCCGTTCCAAGTATCTCCTTTCAAGTCTCAAACCTCTTGCATGTGTGGCAGAACACAAGATTTTTTTTATCTCTGCTTGGTCAAGGAAAAATTCATAAACTTTTCACAGCCAAGCACTCTCCTATAAATATCACAACATGACTTTTATCATTACTAAAGTATTAATTTAAAATATGGTTATGTGTAGATTTAGAATTCAACAGAGCATTCACCAAGAAATATACAAATAGGTGGTGTTTAGAATTCCCTTACAATTCCACAAACTGCCAATAATTAGAACCATTTAGTTCCTAATATGGGTTAAATCTTAGTAATGCAGCTTATTTATTTTGCAAAGGAAAAAACACTGTCATCTTTGTATCTCAGAGCCATTTTTACTCAGCTCTTGCTTTAAAATAACAACAAAACACCATAAGAACAAAAATAAAGAAATAAGTTAATTTCAGCTAACTGAGTTTAAGCCACATTATTTGGGAGCTTTCTATAGAAGGATGGACATTTGTAAAGAAAGATTAAATAAGTAGCTGAAAAAAAATGTTATAGATCTTGTTCCAGAGCTACATCTGTTTCTCCATAGGAAAGGGTTTATTATCTTAGAAAAAGAATTCCTAGACTGAATTTTTAGGTGAGGGCAGTCCTTCACAACCACTCCAAAATCTCAAGGATTTGTAGTTTTTTCTGATAACAAGAAATCCAAAGTCAGCTTCCTTTCTTCTATGGTAAAATACTACTGCTTCTGTATTTTGTAATATATAACCTGAGCTCACATGTAATAGTGTCAAAACTCTCAAGTTTTATTCTTTCTTTATGAGAAAATTGTACAAAGATGAGGAATTTAGAATTTCAAACACTTGAGTATGTTTTGCTGATGTTGTCTTAAAACAAATGATTACAAAAATATTTCCTTAAATTTGCATACTAGTTACTAGCAATTACTTAAAATAAAAATAGAGTACTTAAATGTTAAAATCAAGTACATGGATATGAAAAACAGGGAGGAGAAAGTACTAGAATTATAGAACCTGCTGGTGCTACCACACAATCCCAACTAAACAGTGAAGACAGTTGAAGCAATGTATGTCATATCCCATTAACAAGAACAGACATATAAGAATATTATTTTCATTAATATCTTTAAAAAAGTCTCTTAATAATTATGCCTTCCTACAATTTGCATATGAAGCTGGTGTTTCGCTCTGAGAGCTTGCTGATATTTTGATTAGCTGATGCCACATTTCAGCATTAAAAGCTTTTTCCTTATTTTTTCCTTATTGACCGAGGGAAGTCATCCAAGGCAAAATATAATCACATCCTGAGTGGTAGAGGTCTTCCTTCTGGTGTTTGCATGATTTATTTAATCATGTCATTTGCTCTATCTTTTTAATAGCACTTGGAATGCAAAGGATAGCCTTTGGAGCTTTGCCAGCCTTTCAATTCTCTCATGTTAGCAATATCTCATGAATCTGAAGGTTCACAGCACTTTTTACTATTTTATACTGTAGCATAAAATCTTTTTCATATCTTGATTTACACTATGTATAAGACTTCTGGTTGAAGAGATATATTATATTTGATAATAATATCTCACTCGATTTCTATGTTAGATTTTGTGTTAGGAGTACTTAATAATGGTAAGCTCTTAGGTATTTCAAGAGAAGTAAATAATTGTAGAAAATAAAAGAAAAACCCCTGAAAACTATATTTTTATTGAAGAAAAAAATTTTATAAAATAGGTATACTACTTAAGTAACTTTCAACTTTTTGTCAGTTTGAAAAGTATAAAATTATTTCAGTTTGCTATAAATTTCCTTTTCTTTTTTTTTTTTTTTTTAACATTTCCATCTTTTGTTTAGGAGAAAATACAGGTAAGAAGAAAGAGATCAAAATGGAATTGGGAAAAGAGGGATCCAAGAGGGATTCTCCCAAACTATGAAAAATTCCATTTGCTATTTCTGTTTTAGTTTTAAAGCTGAAATATGAAAATTAAAATTTGATGAACATTTTAAAAAATATTTTTGAAGTAGTGAATTTTGCAGAGAGAAATAAAAAAGGCCAGAGAGGCCCTGCAGAGACACCTCGACAAATTAGAGAGGTGGGTAATCACCACTCACATGAAGTTCAACAAGGGCAAGAGCTGGATTCTGTACCAGGGATGGGGCAACCTTGTTGTGTGTATGGAATGGGGAATGAGAGGCTGGAGAGCAGAGCTGAGGAAAGGGACCTACCTTAGCTATTAGAGAGCATCCAAAGGAGGACCACGAGTACAGTGAAGGGTCTAGAAGGGAAGCCATGTGAGATGCAGCTGAGGTCACTGGTCTGTTCAGCCTGGAGGAGACTGAGGGGAGACTTCATTGCAGTTACACCTTCCTTGTCAGAGGAGGCAGAAGGGCACATACTGATCTCTGCGGTGACCAGTGACAGGACTCGAGGGAATGGCCTGAAGTTGTGTCAGGAGAAGTTTAGGTTGGATATTAGAAAAAGGTTCCTCACCCAGAGGATGGTTGAGCACTGGAACAGGCTCCCCAGGGAAATGGTCACAGCACCAAGCCTGACAGTTCAAGGAGAGTTTGCACAATGCTCTCAGTCACATGGTGTGACTCTTGGGGGTAGTCTTGTGCAGGGCCAGGAGCTGGACTTTGATGATTTTTGTGGGTCCCTTTCAACTCAGAATATTCTGTGATTCTGTGGGATTCTAGCATTAACTTGTTATAGCTTCTATTAACTTTGGTTTCCTTCCTTGAAAGATCTTATTGACATAAAATCCTTTCTGCTACAGGTTTAAACATATTATTCTGAAAAAAATTATAGCTTCTGAAAAAAAACCTCAAAAAAAAAAAGTTTCAGCAGTCTTATAACTGCATTCATGTTTCCTTTCAATATCTTTCTAAGCACAAAATGTTGTCAAACTGATATGCTTTCCTTAATTTTAAAATATGGGCATCTTTTCACAATCCTATCACTCAGTTACTTTCTTTCCATTTGTTTGACCCAGTGAGAAAGAAGCAATACGTGCTCTATAACTAGTCACCTGGTCATTAACCACATTTTGGAAAAAATGGTTGATAAGGTTCAAATTAGAAACAAAATGCCTGGAGAGGAACAAACTTTTTAGCCTCATCATCACAACAGATCATTACGATCCCTTTCAGCTACCACAACCCAATTGACCATAAACAAACTGGTTCTCCACCTATTCACTCTTCCTTTTCTAGAGATCTTGAGCCTATAGCTGCTTGAGCTGGATATACCATTTCAGATACTCTTTAAAACAGAGTGGGTAATTCTGCATCCTAGACACTCTATAAATTGTTATGGTAAATATTTAAATATATACACTACTTGTTTATATAAGACATAATGAATTTAAATTGGGTTGGTTAGATATGCCTGACTGAATGTACATTAATAATTTACTTTCCATCAATTTGTTCCAGTGCCTAGAGGGCTCTGAGAACATTTTAAAAAAAATTCCTAAAATGTTAAATAGGAAAACAGCTCAATTTATCTGAACATTGCATTCTAGTTCGAAATAAATACAACCCCCCATAATTGATTAATCTAGACACAGATTCAAAAAACAAAGAACCAAATAATTTGAGATCAGACCTCTAGGCACACAGTACGTGAACAACAGAAGAAAGAAGGAATAAGTGTGTGTTACTTTTTTTAACAATACTTTGAGTGGGATTTGACCCAGAGTTTTTGACCACAGGTTTTTCTGTTTTCTGGTGAGCTTAACATATACAAAAGCAATCAGACAAAGACTTTCTCAATCACAGAATATTAATCTTCATTTCAGTTAAAGATTTTCCATCCTGCAGGATGTATTGGTGGTCTCATTGGTTTTGCCATTCTGTATAAGCCACACTACAAACCTTGAAATATATATTTGGACAGAATCTCTTCATGTTAATATCAATGTGGACTAAAAATTTCAAATATAAGATCTTGTAGTTCCTTACAAAAATTCTTCATTACTCAGAGGTATCCGTCTTTGGTAATGAGCTATGCATCTAAAATGAGGATGCCTTCAGAGACTGTTGATGAAAGTCTAATTTTTCAATTACCATGGAAAGACACCAAAAGATACTTGAATAGTAATGTCACTGGCTTTTTCTTGCCAAGCCTTGTGGGGTTTTGGTCCTCGTGAAGCACCTGGAAGCATGATTCAGCAGCACATACACATTCACATTGTGTCACTTGCTCTGTATCAGGTAGCTCCCCTGCCTTCCAGCTGATTTCCAAAAAGTCTTGTGTTATATATGTGAGTCCCATCCAGACAGATTTCACATCCTAAGGCATGGCAGTAAAGATGTGTGTGTGGACAGCTAGAAAAAGATGTCACCACTGACAGCGTTGCACCAGTGCAGTCAGTGGTCAGTGCAGCTCATGAGGTCAGTGTGTATGTCAGATGATCTGGCAAAAATCTCAGTTCAAGTGCTGCAACACAGACACATCCTTGGGGCTGGATGCATGGAGGGCCTGAATCCTACTCACAGGGTGATGAAGGCCTGGAGAGATGCTGTCAAATATTTGCAATGGCATTAGCTCTTATGTTGAAATAGGGACAGCTAAACAGAGGTGTCTACAAGCCAATGCTTATATACGTGCAGAGTGCCTGGAAAGGAGGCTGGTTCTGCATAAAGGTCCTGAGGGCTGTTTCAGATATTCCAGAGCCCTCGTGACAGTGTGTGATTTAGCAGATCTCTCTCCTCAGCAAGCCTGACTCCAATCTCTTCCATCTTCCATCTAAAAGGAGTAGTGTGATTTACTACCTCTGCTCCTAGTCCTCCTCTGTAGCTGCTAGAAGACTACGTAAGAGTACTGTACATTTATGGACAGAGAGAAACTGCTTCCCGTGAAACACATGTGAATATGTCTGCATATTGCTCATCAGACCCTGCACAAATGTGGCTCCTTGATTCTGAATAGTTGCTGAAGAAATCAAGTAATTTGTTATTTTAGGAAACTTTCTTGTTCTTGGTAGCTTACCCCTAAGCTACTCACTATTGTGTGTTTCCTGGTCCCAGACTTTGAATTTATAACTAAAGTCCAGCAGGTTTAAGGTTTTTCACAAAAAAAAAAGAAGTGAATTTTGGCATGTTTTATGAGAAATGGGGACAGAACTGAGTCAACTATGAAAATGTTACATCACTGACAACAATTACTGATAGTTTTTCTTCAAACATTTTTTGCAGAAGCGCTTTCAGCCTTGACTATCCCACTTTCATGTTACAGTAACAAAAACCATCCCACAAACAAAACCACTCAGCATGTAGGACTTTTGTCCTTCCTCAGTGGGTAAATTTGATGCCTCCTTGCACCTTTAGTCAGCTCAAAGGTTCTCTATCTTCTCTTCACTGATGTGAGGGAAAGAATAATGATTTGAGGCTCCTCCTTCATATAGTTATCAGCTCCCATGCACAAGAGGGATACGTCTGGTTTTTAGAGAAGCAGTGAGGCCCAAAAGTTTAAGAGTGGGTCTGGAGCAGATTGACTGTTCATACAGTTCCCATTACTTACTTCAGTGACCCTGGGAGTACCTTTGCAGTTTTTTTTCAGAGTTCTCTTGGAGGCACCTTTGCTATGAAGACAGGCTGAGTGAGTTGAGCTGGTTCAGATTGGAGAAGAGGAGCCTTTGGGGACACCTCATTGTGTGCTCATGCCCTTCCAGTACCTAAAGGGGACCGACAAAAAGGGTGGAAGGGGACTTTTTACAAGGGCTGGTAGTGATAGGACAAGGGGAAATGGCTTTAAGATGAAAAAAGGCAGGATTAAATTAGATATTACAAAGGAATCTTTTATTGTGAGATGCTGAGGCACTGGAACAGGTTTCCCAGAGAAGCTGTGAATGCCCCATTGCTGGAAGTGTTCAAGGCCAGGTTGGATGGGGCTCTGAGAAACCTGGTTTAGTGGAAGCCATCCCTGCCCATCGTGGGGCATTGAAATTAGATGGTCTTTAAGGTTTCTTCCAACCCAAACCATCCTATGATTCTATCGTAAGTAAAAGGAGCAACCTCTCCAGTGTCCACTGAGGGATTCAGTTTTGCTCTCATGCCATAAATTGACAAGCTACACAATTCATCAAAGTACGAAGACTTATGCATAGCGTGCTTCACATCACTGAGTTTTATCCCTCTTCATCTTTCCTTTCTACTCCATTGTTTGCTATTCCTTAGAAAGAAACAAATTAGCTCATCAACCAAGGACAGTTGAAAAAGTGTTTTAATTGCATCAATAAAAAGCCTGGTTTTACACTGAAAATACTTGTCACAGATTTATTTTAAGGGTCTTTTTTAAAAACCAAAAGTCTTGATTCAAAATGTCATGTGTTTTCATCACATGAAATATTTTTCTTTCCCTCCATGATACTTCCCCCTTTCTTTCTTTTTTTTGTAGTACAGTACGATTTTCAGAAATACTTACATAAATGTACTTACAAAAATACTTCAGAAATAGGAAAAAAATATATAAAAAGGTGATTTTTCCCTACAAAAACCACAGTGCACTGGCCGAAAGCCAGTGAAGTATCTCTTAATATTGCAAAATATAATGAGCGTGCACTGGAAAGCCAAGTTTCAGTGCAGTTATTGAAATCTTCAGGGATATACCACATGAAATTGCATTATTAAAGCAATGTGAAGTAATAAAAAATCTCTGGTTGTCTGTATTAGGATGAGTTGCAGAAGATGCTAATCACAGTGTGTGGAGGCCTCTTTTGAATTTAGATCTTGGGTTTCATGAAGTGTGACGACAAATGTCTAACTATTTCTATAGCAACTCTACAGAGCAGGATTCACAAACTTCACTACATGATAATCAAGTGTGTTTAGCAGACAGAATGAAAATTCAATGTGACCACAGACAGCTCTAAGTTATGCAATCTTCACTTTATTCCAGATGTTGCTGGAGGAATTTCTCTTTTGTTTAATATCAACAACATTTTTCCCTTGACTTCACTCACTGTAGTCACATGTAATCATGTCAACATTAAAATACAGAAGCCCAAACTACCTTTTGTATTTATCCACAGTAACCTAAGATTAAATAAATGGTACAAAATTGTAGAATTAAAATATATGGATCAGACTGCAACCTATCTCTTTGATAAATCAATTAATATTGTCCTTTTACAGGACAATATTCAATAAATAGCATTGGAATAACCTCTTTAACCTGTATTATCCTTCCCATGCTTCAAAACACTGTGTTGTCTGTACTGTTGAAAAGCAAAGAAAATACTGATATATTTCTGAGTGTCTATACAGGCTATAACTGTCCAGAAAGCAGAACTACCTGCCCAGTCCAAATCAGACTGGAATAAAAATGTATGAAATTTCACAAAAAAATATAATTTCAGCACTTCTGACCGGAAATGGAACCCCGTGACTCTCTGCAACTTCTCCATGAAATTGATGTTCTTGGTAGTTTCTCCAAATAGCAATTTGGAATTTCAGGTTCTACCTATAGCTGTAGAAAAAAAAAGAGACTAAATGAGCTGGTGTAGCTCATGCAGCTGCTCTAACCTGTGACACTACCGCAAGCAAGTTTGCTGCGATGTGCAATGTGCCATTGCTGTCCTGATTTAATGTTGTGTTACTTACCATATGAACCTGGTTTGTATTTCAGTAAACTCTTTCTCATGCTTCATTTTGCTGGTAGGAGTAATATAACACTTTGCAGAACATAATTTTGTTTATCTGGGTTTTCTACTTATCCTAAAAAACTATTTTTAATATCAGTCATTTATTACATTTGCTTATTTGATTTATTTATTATAAGCGAAGGAAGATCGTTAGCATGTTTGTTTGTAGCAAAAGAATTGTTTGCTTTTGTTTTAGCTCAATCATAGCTTCTGCCTGAAATTTTATTTTGTCTGTGTGTGTTCTCATTAATATTCAAAAGGGCTGTTCACTGCAGGCAAGGTTTAAAGCCTGTATAATTGCAATTTTTCTCACAATATTCTACAGAACAAAGAGAACTCCAGAAAAAAAAAAAAAAAGCCAGACCATGATGTATTGCAACCATTTATCACTTTTAAATTCCTTTTATTTCCAAAGTGAAGGAAACGTAAATCAAAATTAAAGCACAGTGCTGGCAAACTGTGCCAGTCTTCAGTTCCTCGGAATTCAGCACCTTTTGCCTTGAGAGTACTGAAAAATGGCTGCTGCATACCAAAAGTAGGAGGAGGTCCCTGTGTCCCTGTGCTATTAGCATAACTCTGCATTGCAGGTCTTTTTCAGAACCTGGCTTAATTAATAGGATTATACAAAGTTCTGGAGGAAGAAGAAACCCTTTTCCACTCATCCCTTCTTATCTACTTCTGCAAGTGACCTCTGAGGAAGCTGCAGTGCAGTCATTAAGGTACAGAGTCGCTGGTTTGTTTCTGCTTTCCTGGCATTAAGCTTCTCCTACCTTAGCTCTCTGATGACTCCAAGCCATGAGAATCTGGGTGAAGACCCCTTTTCCCAGTCTCCTTTCTGCACCCTGATGCATGTGACATTCTACTAGAAAGCAGATGACATGGGCTTGAGTCTGCTCAAGCTGGAAACACAGTTGTGCTCTCTCATCTTTGTGTGATGGTGTCACCATCGCCATCTCCTGTAGTGGGGCTATACCCTCATTCTTTGTTTGGCACTTCCTCACAAAACCTCTGAGACATTACCTCTTTCTGTGTGCTGTTTATGAAGCACAGGTACCCATGTGACATGTAGGTATGAGATTCATAGCAGAAACAAAAACCTGCACCTACCCAGCATTAGACTCTTTCATTAGAAAGCGTAATTAATCTCCTAAATTAGGATGATTCTATGCTTATAGAAGCAATCTGGTAACATTCATATGGCAGCTGAAATGTTTCCCCTTTTCCCACTCTTAGGGGTAATCTATAAGAAATTATGATGCTTAATTAGGCAGTATTTTAAAACTGTACAGTTAGATGGGATGGAACCAGACCATCATGCCTGGAAATTAATTATCGATTCTAATTTTAAAGACCCAAGCCATTGGCTTCTATACTACACTGATTTCAACTGTGCAATATCATTTTCTCACATGTTTTCTCAAAATATCAGCAGGGTGAAACGACTTCCATACTGTTCTGCAGATGTCCTTAAGCCATTTTTACTTCTTGTTGCTCCCTGCTGTGACTCCAGGTCCCACTTTACAGATTGATGCAATGTTTCATAATTAGAGCTGCATTTGCCTTTTTCCACACTGAAAATGTGTCAATGAATGTGTTCACCATAAAAATATCTACCATAGTTGAGTGTTCTTGGAAACCTGAGCAAGCGAGCATGTTTGACCTTGTCAGCAACCTGGAGAATCAAAGCCAATTAAAATGAAAGATTGCACATTGTCTGATCTAGCCCTTGACTTGCTTCAGTGAGGGCAAAATATTGGGTACTGCATTACTTTAGGACATAAGCAGTACCAAAATATTGCATTTTCACTTTTTGTAGTTGTTTTTCCTGGAGACAATATTTCTGTATTGGATAGTGGAGTTTTTGTTTGTTTGTTTGTTTTCTTTTGTTTATGTTTTTGGGGTTTTTTGATTCGTTGGTTGGGTTTTTTTAAATGATGAATAATACTTAGTAATTTTGGAGCTCAGTGGATGCTCAGATATAGTTAAGACATCTCAGCATTTACCTGTCCAGTCATGGCATATTTGTAACTATTTCAACTGAAAGGGCAATAAATGCTGCAACAGAAGAATTACCAGATTCCTTTGCTTTATCTTGTTCCTTCCACATGTCAAATGTGAGTACTGTGTCTTCAAAGTTAGGTTTGGATGCCAACTTTGGTGACAACTTACAGATTAGACACTACTATGTGAGTAGTAAGTTTTTTCATGTCTCCATGGCTGGTAAAATACTTCCCAGTTTTCATGGTGGAAGAAGGATGGAGTCTCTTTCTTCAGAAGCCTCCAGCTTATTCATTGGTCTTCTCCCACCATAGCATAATAATAATAATAATAATAATAATAATATTGTAGAATTAAGGGTCCTACATGGACACAGCATATTTCTGAAACTTGCTTGAAAGCAGGTTAGTGTTTGATTGGCCTTCTGTTGTTTTCTTTTAGGGCATCATGGAAACATCTTTCCCCAGGCACCTACCTCATTGACCAGCTTCCAGACTTTTGGGAATGAAACAGTGTGCAGGAACTCCCACAGGAGTTTCCTGCCACCTCAAAAATCCAATTATTCTGAAGACTAGGAATGTTATATTGCAGGAAACTCTAATAATCTGTGCTAAAATAGAACAATATATTAAACAGCAGAACTGTAACATCTTTGTCAAGAGTAGAGTAAATACTTTAAAAACCTTATTTAATTCTTAAATGGTTGTCTAAAAAATTATATCCACTATGGGTAAAAATGACGAACTTAATAATTTATAGTTTTGTTTTCTATGTTCCTGACATTTTGTGAAATGAACTAATATCAAAAGAAAAAAAATAATATATGCAATATTAGATGCTGTGTACATGGAGTCTCTATAAATACTCTCGGATTGCCTGAAAATTTCTAGGGTCCCATACATTAAGAATATTGAAAACTACCGATATAGTTGTATATATATCAGTATATATACTGATATAGTGGTATAAACCCAATTGTTTTAACTTTCAAATATCAGTTACTGTTAGAATATTTTAAAAGTTACATAAAAAATAATAAACGTTATGAGAAATTAACACCAGGGCAAAATACTGAAGTGAGTACTCTGTCCTTACAGAGCATTCTTTGTGCACTGAAGGCATTTCAAGATCTTCAATCTTCTTATCTGGCATAAATTCAGTTTCAAAGCAAGTTGAAATATCTAGTTGAAAATATAGTGAAAGATTGTTTCTGCTCAATGTAATTTCTTTTCCTTCTAGCCTGAAGTCATGACAGACTTTTCAGAACATACTTTGCTGGTAATATAGAGCATCTTAATAGGTCAACAGAGACAGGCACGAAGAAAGAATTTAAAGCTATTTATTGTAAAAGTAATTGGTTTGTGAAAGTTAATAGTTTAACTATTGACAAAAGAACACTGATCAAAGAACACCATGAAATCAATCAGTTGTTTTTGAAAGGTAGCACAGAGACATGCATATTAAATAACATTGGCAGTAAATCATGTTAACATCAGAGATGTCATCTGAGACTAAGAGAGCAACAACATTAGAAATAATGACATAGCAAATATATTATAAGAAGCTGCAGACATGTAGTCAAGGATAACATCTTTGCACTTCTGTAGTACCTTTCATCATAGGAATTGAATGTATTTTAAAATTCCCACACTGCTCTGCCTAGTTTGTAGTTGAAGGTGGGACTCAAGTTAGGAGTTTGCTGCTTAAATGAAGATAAGATCAAGACAAGACTGTGAGGGTTGGAACTTTAATGCTAGAAAGAGACTTCTACCTTAAGTCGTCTGGGCCCTTTCTGCAGTCAATGCAGGCAAATAGGAACTAGATGATTAATCTTACTTGTTTGAAAAACTGACAAAAAAACCCCAAAAATAATAAGAAGGGCACTTTCGAAATGTTTATTTACTGCATGATAAGATGCTGTGGTCTTTACCCCAGTTGCTGGTGTCTACATTGCAGAATCTCCAGAGTCCAGGGATATCAACCTCAGGTGCAAGAGCTCAAATATCAATCAAGTACCCCAGGAACCTTCTGCGAAAACAACTCTCCTTCCTGAATCTGGCTGGCTTTAAAATTTTATCTGTTAAAGCAGTGCAGAGGGAACAATAAAAGTGCATGCTCTGATGGTGTTTAATACTAAACACTGGGAAGCTTTATGAAATGAATATGCAGTATCCGAGAAAGAACAAAATAAAAATAGGACCTATTACATTATTGATCAATATTTTGACCTATTAGCTTGCTTAACAGTCTTGCTGAGTTATTAAAGACTTAAAAGATAGCAACTGCTAAAAGTGTTTTGAATTTTTAGTTTTCCTCTGAGGAAAAATTAAATATCAATATATGTTTATATGTGTATGTACACTAAGCTCAGGTTGTTTTAACAAAATGAGACAATCATCTTAAATCCAAATTATTTTTCAAATACCTTTCATTCAT
Organism: Pseudotriccus pelzelni; assembly: GCA_035584735.1. Lineage (NCBI taxonomy): Eukaryota > Metazoa > Chordata > Aves > Passeriformes > Tyrannidae > Pseudotriccus > Pseudotriccus pelzelni. Next base: position 103,672,449 of record JAWMRA010000113.1, read on the forward strand.
ACCACATAATATCATCCTTTTCTCCTAGGGCATCAAGTCTTTCTGTGTGTATGTGTTTGTGTGTGTGTGTGTGACTTCCCTTAGAAATATATTTTTCGTAAAGATTTTTGAAATACAGGACCTCAAGGGTAAACTTTTGCTCTCATCTTCTTTTCCCGTAGTGACATTTTCAAATGCTATAATGAGGTATATAATTTGTTGTTTTATTTTATTTTTAACATAAAGTTAGTCTTTCCATGCTCATAATTAAGACCTTGGTTTGATATTTGTCTCTCTAAACTTTTTTTTCTCTCTACCTCACTTTATTGCCACAAAAAAAACCCCAACCCTGGTATGGTCAGAGTTATATCATCTCACAACTTGAACAATTCCAAACCAAACTTTTCCTTACCTTTATTCAGACCAACTCTGCAAATTTAACCTTCATGCCAAAAGACTGTCTCCTTCCTAAGCTGTTCATTTAAGCATCAGAATGGTGACCATCAGTTTTAAGACAGATGTTTTCCTTCATGAATAAAGGAAATAAATGCAACTAAAATAAGCTTATTCTGAGTGAAAAACATGAAGACAATGAAGACCAGTTTTTATACTAGGATATATGAAAATAAAGACTAGCTTTCATACTTTTCAGTTCTGTGAAAGAAGAAGGAAAAAAAAGAAAGATGCAGGAATGTATAGCATAGAAATACTGTCACAAGAGGCTATTTTTGTATTGTGATAAGAAAAGAAGCAACGATTTCCTACAGAGGAGATATCCATACAACCAAAGGATTAATAAATTTATTAATTCTAATTAATTTTTATAAAGTAACAGTCATTAAAAAGTTGGTTTTTTGGCTCAGACAAAATGTTGCCAATACTTACCTGAGAATAATCCTGAGGCTCCCAGAGACAGTGCACACAATTTCAGTGTGTCCAGAACACCCTTTTCCCTCCTTGTCAGCAGCTCCTGGATTTATGTGTAGACCAGAACACTCACCGGCTATTTTCTAATTACCCAAGGGGGTCATTTAGGCAAGATGTTAAGAAAATTAATGAACACTGTCAATAGTGTGGATTTTCTTGTCATAATAGCCCTCTGAAAGATCAAACAGAACACACAGTGTTTGAAGAATTCTAAACACTTTTTTAATAGGAGCATACATAAGGACCAAAACTCTTTTTACTTGTTAAATGTTTTGTTGGTTTGTTTTGCTTTCACCTTATAAATTTTTGTAGCAGAAACATAACACCTGGAAAGAGGGGGAAAGTAGGTGCAGTATTGCTCCAGAAGAAGCAAAAATTGAAGACACTGGCTAATACAAGAAGAAATGAGACCACCGAAAGTGAGGAATAGTTTGACTGCAGTGAATAGATTAGTGGATACTACCTTGACTAGAAACTGGGCAAGGGATTTTGCTTTAAAATCCAGGTGTATGACACCAATGATAATGGTAACATCTACTCATTACAATCAGTAATTGATTCTTATGCACTTACTAATAGATTTGTCAGCTACTAGAAAACAATAAGAAAATAAGAAAGTTTAAATAGGGAAGAAGAGCTCTAAGGAATTAAGTGATAAAATTCCCACTTAGGAACCTGCACTGAAGCCCTCAGGAACCACCACATACTTGTAGTTATATGTGTGCTCAATTTGTATACAAAATTATAACATTTAAATTCAGTATCTTACTTTGGTATTTAGTCAGTAAGAAAAACCTTCCTGGCACGATCGGTTAAGTCACTGCTGAGCCGCTCTGCAAAACAGCCAATCCCATGGGAAAGAGTGGCTGTGGAAAGGCCACCAGTGACCCTGGAGGAGCACATTCTAGTCTTGGTGACACAACTCCCAGGAGTGGCAACGCTGTCAGGAAGTGCACATTGCTAAGCACTTTTTACCAGATGCTCTGAGAGATGTTTTTGGCTCTCCTAGCTCTAACAAACTGGCTTCTAAACACCTGCAGTCTAGTCCTGAGCCTGTGAGAACATGAAAATTCCAGCAGGCTGTGGTAATAGTTGAACTTTCTTATTCTAAATCCAGCCAAGAGGTTTGGCTCCTAAAATCTGGATACCCAGGAGGGTTTCAAAGATTCTGCAAAAGCGAAGTGCTTGAACAAAAAGTTCCCAAAACTCATCTAACTTATTTGTACAATTGTAAAGATGTATTGACAATCCAGGAATATATTTTCTGGATGAAAGTGGAGAGCAGGAAGCATTTTAAATAAGTGTAATAGCTTCACAGATGGCAGATATCAAATATCACAGTGACTCTGTGAATGTTAGATAATATGAAGTGACAATACAAACTGATATTTGCACTCCATTTCACATTAGGAAATGCATGGTATTTTCATAGAAATAGGTAATTATTATTAGACAATATATATTCATTTTAATTATCATGGGGAAAGAATGTGCAGCTATGGCACAGCTGTCTATAATTTCAGGATTAAAAGGGGGATTTTGAAGTCTTAAAGTAATAGTTAAATTTTATGCTAAGAAAAAAAAAATCCAGCTATTATGAAAGGCTCATAATGGAAACATTTTAGCATGTGGCATGCCTCAGGCACATTCAAATTTCTGTTTGACATTTTCCAGAGTACCATAATCTAACATGACTGACAAGTGCATTGCAGAAAATGGAGCTTGAAATAAAACTTTATTTTATTCAGTGTAACTACAGATAAAAGAGTTGATTGTACTTTACTTTGCATAATTCCTAAAACATAACTCAGTGAAGGCTGCTCCCTGCCAGAGAATTTAGATCACTGCTGCATGGTGACTGAAGCACTAGAATGAGGCAACAGTGTTTGCATTACTGTTAAGAGATGCATTAAGATGCCATGTTAAAGTTATTTTCGTGTGTGGAAATCCCTTTGCTATTTATCTGAATACTGCTGAGTTGTTAATGGTTTTAATTAACCAGTTCCCTTGTTCAATATTTTTTAAAGTGTCTTGCTAAAGTAAACCCCATTACCAAAATTTTTATAATTTATCAGTATGAAAGGAAACAAACTAATGAAACAAAAGCATTTTCTAAGCTATACTAAGATTCATGAGTGCCACACCTCTTTGGTTACAGGGAAGAGCATTCATGAATCCAACTGCAAGATTAAGTTCACTGAATCAGTGACAAAGATATTTATTTTTGTTGCTCCTGAAAAGCAAAGCCTTACTGACTGGTTTTTTTTTCTGGTTTAGACTTATAGCTTCTTTAAGACAGCAAAATAAAATTACTAGCAAGTGTAAATGTAAGCATTCCCAACATATCTGCTGAAAATATTAAAGTACCATTTGTCAAAAATTCCTATTGGTATTACAGGACTTCTAATGCATGCATTAATGTGGTTTGTGCATGTTTACATGCCGTGCAATACAGTTCGTCTGCTTCGCTATCTGCTTAAACTTCAATTACCTTATATTTTCATGTATTTAAAATGTCAAAAAAGTTCACCAAGAACTTTTCAAATATTCTATGAAAATCTTTAAGGGCCATATTGACTTAATTGGTATAAGCACAAACACTTGATATTTACTCTATTGAGACACCACAGTGTCAAAACATTCTTTGAACAAAGTCAAGGGTACTACAGGACACCATACTTTTTAGCTCATTGCCTATTTAATAAAAACTTTCTTGTATCACAGGCACATCATTCCTCCCGCCAGTATTACAAAAAAATGCATCAGCCACTCAGCTCTTCCAACACCATTTTACTAAGTTCAGTGTAATGACCAAAACCGTCAGTATTACTCACAGTTATTTCTATTAAACATTTGCAATTTTACCTGAGCTGTTCTTTTGGGACACAGTACTGCAATGAAAATGGAGACAATTTTGATGTTTATATGAATCTAACCTGGCTTCTAACACATACAAATAATACTGTTACTGAACAAGTAATATTTTGATAAAAAAGAGTCTATGCAGCAGTTGCTATGGCTTGTTTGATCCTAAATCTGTGGTCAATGCTTGGTTTTGTACCATATAGTGCTTAGTACAAATGCCAGAGATTAATGTGGCTTTGTGTTAACTCCCTGCATCTGTGACTAATAGTCTGGTGCCACCTATTGCTTCCTTATTTACCTATACCAGTGACCAATATGTACTAGCAGATGCCTTAGTTTTGAGAACAAAGACTGTGTGTCAGAGGAAAGAATGACAAGAGAATTATGACCTGACCACATATTTGAGATATTCTCAAGGAGAGAAGATGCATTAGAAGATCCAAAACCATAAAAGGGAAATTTGGGCAATGAGATGTTCCCAAATGAACAAAGACCCTCAAAAGATCCTACTAGTATCCAAATAAGTCCATGGATACAATTAGCATATATGAAAGTATTCTGGAAATATAATCAATATGTAATAGAAAGGTATTAGTTTAATAAATATAACCTAGTCTGTTGCTGGGTGTGCATGTTTTGTGGAGCTATCCCCATGCAAGCAGAGCACTGAATAAAGTAATGTTGGCTTTCCAACTTAGCAAACTGGTTGGAGAGTTTATTTCCTGTTATTTTGGTGGCAATGCTAACAATTATTACTACTGTAGTTCTAGTAAATTATGCACTTCTCTGTGCAATCACAAATAAAATGATTATTCATGAACTTAGAATTAATAATAATAATTAGAATTAAAATAAAAAATGTAGTCTTGAAAACAATATAAAACTGCAGACTAAATGCTTACTGAGTTTCCTAGCATTCAAGTTTTAAACTGCATTTAATCTTCATAGATTGCATATATCCTAGATGATCTAGATAATAAACTCTGTTAAAAAGAGTATACTTGAAGACATTCAGTAATATCTAAACTGGAATTATATGTCGTTTCAATTATACCTGCAGGTAGAAGACCATTACTTCTTTTACTTTAGAAAGCAGTTGAAATCCTGGCTAAAGTTAAGTCCTGATGTCTCTGCTTTCACTGAGGTTACTTCAAGCAGGCAGATGACAAAACCAGATAGTGATAGGGCACCAGGACACTACAGGGGGAATGATTTTAAAGCTAAAGAGAGACTTAGATTTGATGTTAAGAAGAAACTGTGAGAGTAGTGAGGCACTGAACAGGTTTCCCAGAGAAGCTGGGGATGCCCCTTCCTGGAAGCGTTCAAGGCCAATCTGGATGGCACTTTGAGCAACCTGGTTGTAGCAGGATGCTCTCTGTCTGGAGTGGGGATGAAATGACTCCAACAATACCCTATTTGCTAAGCTATCAAGAGTGATTGGAGAATGGGGGTGTCATGCTTCTTTTGGTGTTGAATATTACTGAAACCAGTACTTGACTCCTCAATCCCAAAGTTAAACCTCATGATAGTGAGGTGAAGATGTGGCAGACTTGGTAAAGGACATGGATAAAGGAATAAATAAGTGGTTTTACTGATAACTAAAGATGCTGAGCTAGCAATGCTGGTCCAGAGACATATGACTGACAGTAAGTTGCTTTATACTATAAAAATTCAGTCCCACCTTTTAATAGGAGGTCCTTCTAACATAAACCTTTTTGAAGTGTGTGTGTAGATTTCTGCCTTCACTGGAGATGTCCTTTAAGGATTAGTTCCCAAGGCTGAGTAAGAGATTTGCCCATGGTTGTTAGTACAGGCAAGTAATATCAATTTCTACTTAATAATTATTTTTGCTAGCTTTAATATAATAGCTCCAATATAATTGCTTCATTATAATTGCTTCAATATAATTGCTTCAATAACAGTGCACTATCCTAGTAGCTATAGCTATCCACACAGTGTAGTAAACAATAATTATTAAGATAGTTTAATTATTTGCATAACAATTTTTTAAATATATATATAAAATATATTTGCTTTTCCATTCTTAATCTTGCAGGACAAAGTTGTATAAAGGTTCAGTAACAAGTATGTAATCCTTTAGACATAAACCGCTGACAAAGTCTGAGGCTAAGATTGGATCCAGCCACACCTGGACTCCTCTCTGAGAAGGAGTTGAGAAAGCAAGAGGGTCCTTTCTGCACCTCATGACTCAACAGGAGGACTTCTTTAATAAACTTTGTCTGTGACACTGTTATAGTAGAAAGTGTCCCTCAGAGGGTCAGAACTAGATGATCTTCAAGGACAAGCCAGGCCATTCTATGGTTCTATGATTCTATCACCCATTTATTTTCAATGGGACATTTAAAGTATTGTAAGTTATAGAGCATTTGAAACAGTAGGTTTATAAGAGTTTAAAGTTAAATAATTGTCAGAAAAGCCTGCTGCACAAATTAATGCTTGACAGTTCTAGTAGATGTAAGTAGATATTGCAAGACAATATGCCCCATATAGAAAGTAGTGCACAGGGGTCCTTTAACCAGCTGTGTCTATCCATCACTGTAGAAACAGTAATGGGTATTTCAATAATGCCTCTCTACTGATTAACCTTTTCTGGGAAATTGATGTTCTCAGGACTCCATGCACAGTGCTGAGCTTCTTCTGTGAATGCACCAGCTAGTTCTGTAAATCTCTACTCTTTACACACACTGAAAGGCATAGACTGGTCAATCCTCATGTAAAGCTTTCTAAGGCATTTTTGTTCTTGAAATATGTGTTCAGTATCACTCTCAGCCATGCTTGGGAGTGGGAAAAAGCATCTGCCTCACACCCAGCATGCCAACCGGGAGGAATACTCCTAGGTGTTGGGGTCTGTTGATTTGGCTGCTCTTAAGAGTCCCTACTTCTGAATTTTACAAAAACAGTGCTCACAAGCAAGAAATTACTTATTTAATGAAGCTACCTGTTAATCATCCCATAAGACGAGGTCTGTCTATACAAACAGACAGTACCTTCTGCCCTCAATATTAAAAACCTGGTATTTTCAAAAAGGTAAGAAGTAATTTCCAGCATTTCTTCACGAGGGAGCAAGTGATACACTGGAGGAGCACAGGGTTGCCATCCAGAGGAACCTCAGGAAGCTGGAGGGGGGGCCAGCAAGAACTACCTAAAGTTCAACAGTACCAGAGGTAAAGTCCTGCACCTGGGACCACCCTGTGCTTTGGTACAGACTGTCAGCTGACCGGCTCAGGGACAAATTTGCAGAAAGGGGTGTGGGGACCTGCTGGATCGGAGTTTATGGTGTGCCCTGGCAGCAGTAAAGTCTAACAGATGGCTGGAGGACATGCTTGGACCTCTCCTCTCTGAGTACAAAAGAGATGTTCAGAAACTGTAGAGTCCAGTAAAAAGTAACAAAAATGATTGGATGAAGAAGCATTGGATATATGAGAAGCTTGTTCTTCTAAGTCTCCTGAGCTTCACTTAAAAATAAAGGTCCTGTTCTGGAACTCTTGGTCATATTAGTAAAGTTTAGTAACACGAATCCTTATGTTTCATTTCTGAAGGCAGAAAGAGCTGCAAAGTAAGCTGGAGAGAATAATTTTCCCCCCATTACCTCAAAGACTCCCTTTTCATCAAAAAATGTTGCATGTTTAAAGGCAGTAAATGACTAGTAAGAATAAAACTTGGAAATTCCCAAAGGAAGCCTATAATGAGCACTTTTTAAACATGGTGATATTGTGTAGTTGTCAAAGCTGCTATGCTTTAAGACAAAGGAAAAAGAGAGAGAGAGAAATATTGTGCAGTGAATAAAAGAATTATCAGACTCAGGGAGAAGAAAAATGCTCACCAGCAGTTTAAGCTTCTCAGCAAGGCAGACCAAGAATTTTGCTATTCTAAAGAGCAAAAGCCCAGACAGGGCTGAGCTGTCTGTGTGAAGGGAAGGGGCACTGCTAAACGAATGGCCAAGAATTAATGTTGTTACAGAACTGAGGGATGGAGACTGAATTCTGTTTATTGACTGAGTTCTGAGGTAGCCACAAATTGTCCCTGTACAGCAGCAGAAACGCTGCTTGCCAGGGTGCCAGCACTGGCACAAGTGATTCTGGGGAGCACATTACTCTGCATCTCTGTCAGTTTGCTGCCTCTTGACTGTTGCTGTTGTTGTTGTTTGGTTACTGGCTGTGAGTAGATATAATCCTATCACTAAGGGCATTTCAGATATTGAAACACCTACACTTTCTTTAATAACTGATTAAAAAGGCCATGTGAGAAGTCTCTGCATTCATTTCCATTTCCTGTCTAGGGGAATTTGTACACCGAAATACTTACTCAGGAGCACAAAACTAGGCTGGGATGTTCCACCAAGCTTTTGATGTTCCCTCCCACCTTGTATTTTGGAAAGGTAATACTATTCAAGAGGCTTTTCTTCTGCCTGCCCATAGCTGCAAGAAGATAGTAATGATGGTAGCCAGAGATCTGGCACGTTATCTGACCTGTGACATACATATTGTAGAAAAGGCCACTAGGGAATACAGGGCTTCAGCTAAATGTGACAGTCTGTGATGCTGGAATTCATTTATCTTTCACATTTGTGTGTTGCAATGTGCTGGGTGCAGTCTAGTGGGATTTTGTACTGATACTGGTACTTTCTCTCTGACTATGTACTTACTTCAGCTTGAGTTGCTGCCACGAGTCCTCATTGGAGCTGAACCTTGAAACAGACAAAAATCAGCATATCCCTCCTGTGAGAAATCTCCTTAATACAGAGTTTTCAGCCAGAAGCAAGGCAAAAATTTGTGAACTGTTTAGTTCAGTCAGTTTTATTTGGACAACCATGGGGGCAACCATGGGCATTGTCTCTAGCTCTACTGCAACCACCCAGACTGTGCGTCCTGCCTTCCTTGTGCACTTGCACATGGCAAACACCACAAGGCCACCTGAAAGAAACACCTGGAATGAGACACATTGACTTGTGAATGCTTTGTAGAATATAGAAATAAAGCAGAGGTTCAGGTTCACCTGACTTGAAACCATGAAAGCTAATTAACTTACACACCTCTACACCGTGGGTAGAAGCTGTGCTTGACTAGAAGAACGCATGACAGATCTTCATTTATTAAAAACTTAAAGGTCAGAAACAAAAAACAAGAGCATTAATCTTATAATCAGCTGAATTAAACACAAGCCTGAACTACAAAAGTAGTTAATAAGGAAGCTTTCTGTTTGTGAGTGGTTCCAGTCTGAAAACATTAGCTTCTGGGGATTTTTGAATGAAGAACAGCTGTTAAATCCAATCCACACTTGTTCTTTCTGTGCGACTTGCAAAATGAATAGGCCTTTCTTACTGAGTTATGAAGAAAGCGGAAACAAATGCTATGTTACTTTTGAACGGATGTATTTTTCAGGAGCTGGGTGAAGTTCATCATCTCCTGTCCCATACGGGAAAAGTTCCACATAGAATAAAAGTTTTTCAGTTCAAATTTTCCTCTGGTGAGTATTACCACAGCTGAAAATGAAACATCTAGCTTTAGAACTGACATTAAAATTGTCAGTTTTTCAATTCTTCTGTAGTCAGTGGGAAAAGTTAAACATTTATTGAAGAGGACATATAGGATCTATATGCTAAGTAGATAGATGTGGAGTAAGAGTAGATGGGAAGGTCGTATCTGGAAATCCACCATTTGCTTAGATTTGGGTGTTTACCTGAGATGCAGTGAAACACAGCAAAGAAATAAATCAGTTGAAAGCCCCTTAGAATTCAGTTGTGTATGTAATTTTAGTATCAGACCTTATCTTTTGAATAAAAGTCCTCTGGTTAGAATATCCATGCAAAAAGTAGAAGAAATTGACCTCAGCCTGGGATTTGTTAATCTATAACTTCTCTGGTGGAGTTTGTCATAGCGTCAATTTATTAGGCTTTCAAAAAAACTAGGATTAGGACAATTTCTGTCAGATCTCTAGAGGTTATGAATTATGGCAAACTGTGAGATTATGCTTCTTAACAAAGGGAATAAGCCTGATGTCAAGTCTAGCTGCAGTTACTAAGGAATTGATGGTGAGAAAGCCTTAGATTCTCTTCCTTAAAGAAAGATTGTAACCCAAGGTTGCAAGAAGGGGTGTACTACCACCCTTTGTTTGTAGAGCTAGGTAACCCTTGCATGGTCTCTCCTTGCCCCCAGGAATCTTGCTCCTTTCTACCTGCGTGTCCCAACAAGGCTGCTGAGGTCTCATACAAGGCAAGTTTGGACAGTATGCTGGCTTATAGGAACAGTGGAGCTGAAAAGTCCAGTGCACAAAAGAAGTCTAAAATCCAGGCTCATCTATTCAAACATTAATTTAAAAAAACCCAGAACTGCCTCTTTTGGTACCATTTTTGAATCAAGTTTATTATTTTCTTGCTAACCACTCTCTACGCAGGCTCCTGATGAACTTTCCAAGGGAGTAGAAGATCAAGGTTCAAAGGCTCTCCTGCTGAGAGCCTAAAATTTAGGTCTTTTGCTCCTTCATTCATGTTTCACTCACCAGGCTGAGGGCTATAGCACTAACAGTGTGCACAGGGGTAGTCTAAGTGGGGAATTTTTATAGAAAAACACTCAGGTTTTTAAACTTCAATAAACTGATGTGTTGGTATATCTCAAAATATAAAGGGTAATAGAACTTTAGTCTGCAAAATCTTCTAGTATAGATGTAACATCTTTGATGCTGGGGCATTTGGACAGAAAGGCAGAGATTTCACCTTCTTAGTCTCTACATTAGGTTCACAAAGTCACTTAGGCTCCTAACTTCCATTTAGGTTTAATTTAAACTGGATGAAAGCTCCTAAGTGCCACTGAGAATCTGAATCTTTAATTTTAGTTAAAGTGAAGCTTAGGCACTTTTGGATTCAGAGAATTAATCACTATAAATCTGGGCTGAGTTCCAAGTTCCAGCAAGATTGAAAAATTGATAGGTACATACTATTCCCTTTAGATTTGCATTCCCCAAAGGATGTTTTAGTGTGCTTGATGGAAACTGAATATTAAAGATGTTATTTAACTTCATACTGTCAGTGAGTAAAAATCTAGTGAAATAAAACTAGAGTGCATGTGTCTCAATACAAGGGATGGCACTTTGAAAAAATAGTGACATACTAAACTATCTTATATTTCATGAAGAGAAACTTTTTAAATCCTTTTTTTAATCTGTTATATCAAGAAGAGGATAAATCAGGACATATGTATGTAAGTTTGTATATATTTACAGCAATGTGTCCTTGCAGTAAATAAGGCAAATGGAAACCTGGTCTGCATTAGGCAAAGCACTGTCAGCAGGTCAAAGGAGTTGATGCTTCCCTGTTACTCATCCCTGGTGAGATACACGTGGAGTTCTGTGTCCAGTTCTGGGATCCCAGCACAAGAGAAGACATGGACACACTGGAAGGAGTCTGGTGAAGGACCACAAAGGTGATTAAGGGATGGAGCACCTCTCCTTTGAGGAAAGGCTGAGAGAGCTGGGAGTGTTCAGTCTGAAGAAGGGAAGGCTCAGGGGGATCTCAGAGATTTCTGAGATCTCAGAGATATCTGAAGGGAAGGTGCAGAGAGGACAGAGCCAGGCTCTTTCAGCTGTACCCAGAGACAGGACCAGAGCCAATGGGCACAAACTGAAACTGTTCTGTCTGAACATCAGGAAAGACCTTTTCACTGTGAGGCTGACTGAGCACTGGCACAGATTGCTCAGAGAGGGGGTGGAATCTCCGCCCTTGGAGGTATTCATGATTATGAGGACATGATCCTGATCAACTGTCTCTGGGAGGCCCTGCTTGAGAAAGAGAGCTGTAAGAGCTGACCATCATTCCAACTTCAACTTTTCTGTGTATAAGTGCTAAATAAATAAATAAATATTTGTATGAGTATGTTTGTGTGTGTACATGTATGTGTATATGCACACACATGGCTAACACAAATGAGCCTATACATAGTTTACAATGTATATGTGTATATAAATGTTTACCTCAGATATACCTGCACTATAGATATAAACTTACACAATTATATATTTATATGTGCATGTTCCATATATACATGAACTTTACTCTTTTCTCCCATTTAAGTTTTGGACCGGATAGCAGTTTTCTAAGAGTATTATAATAAAAAGGTGTAAATTGTATACAGCTGGTTGTGTTCTATGTGCAGATGATTAAATATTGAGCAATTACAAACCATGTTCATATTTCAAGTAGAAACACATATTCTAGCCAAGCAAAAGAATAAAGAAATAGAACACTATCAATATGTCACAGATAGCAGCCACAGTGTGTATTTGTTGTCATTTCTGTCTAAGGAGCGGTTGCCTGGGAGATACCACTCTGACAATGTGAGTCCTTTCACATTTTCATAGACAAATATCTGCAAGTCACTTCTCTTTGGTTTGTGTTGTATTTCATTTTCCATCCCCTGCATGTTGGCCTGGACTTTTGCATATGATGATATATGATTCTACTTCGTTATGAAGGGTTTGATCTGCTTTTTATATACTACTCAGAAAAACTTTTTTCCCAGTTAACCACATAAAGCTTTGTTAAATTTAGAATTAATTTTTTGTTCCTGTATTGCAAAAATGGCCATTCTGTGAACTAGAAAACTTCTTTTTTTAATGGGGATAAAATTAGCCACTAGTGATAATTTTAGAAAAATACGCTTATTTCTAGTTGCTCTTTCCAAAATTAACAGAATTATAGTCTTTGGTGGTTAAAAAATAATCAGTTTTACTGGATCTTCTATCCTTCTCTAAAGAAAGGAAAAGGAGAAAATATAACTGAGAAAGTCTACTTTTGATGGACTCCATGTACAGAAACTTAAGTGATTTTTTTTTGAAGTATGCAATTTGTCTGTGTCAGGGTTATTGTGAAGGACCTCACTTCTAGCCCTTGTAATGAGATATCTACTTTGCTAAGTCTGTAGTTTGATTTTCTCATACCTTTAACCTATTCTTAATAACTACTCAGAAAAATACTTCATAAAAAGGAAGAGTGCCTTTGGCTTAGATAAAAAGATTTGATCCATTTTCTAAGTGAAAATGTGTATTTGCATCGTATGACTAGAAGGCACAGGCAACAATGCTGGTTTAATGTGGTGAGTTATTTGAAAACAGTCATTCATTCATTTGTCATCATTATGAATCTGCTCCTAACTCAGTAGTTACCTGTAGGTTTAACTTGTACCCTATTTTCCAGAAAAACTCTCACTTCCGCAAAGATCATGTTGACTACAGATTAAGTTGACTAATCTCTTTTTTGGAGATTTCCCATCCAAGCTCTTGTCACAAAGCATTGTCATACTTTGATTTGCAAGTTTACTTAGCTTGCTTCTATCAGCTTTTCACTCAAAATATCTCAAACAGAAGCAGCCAGGGAAATAGAGCTAAGGTTGTGAAACCTGGCAAAGTAATGAAATCTACCTTTATTCCAATAAGAAAACCTATAGATACCCACTCCCCCTTTTATGGAAGAAAACAACTAGATAAATGTTTGGTGTTCTGCATACCTTTTAATTTTATTTCACGTCTATTTCTTAACAAATTGAAAAAAAAAAACATTCAGGTTAATGTAATGCCTGAGTCTTCATTTCCACCAGCATCCTCCTGCACCCCAAGACTGTGTGATGTTTATGATAAGAAATATTAATTGCTTTTGTACTCAGGGTTATGGGTAATAAGTATTGGCAATACTATTTAAAATGGACCTTCTTCTTGCCACACTGTAACACACAGAACTATAAAATGCTAAACTTTTAGGACAGGTGTTTGTTGGGGTTTTTTTTGTTGGTTGTTTTTTTTGTTGTTGTTTTTTTTTTTTTACCTGCTGAATAGTGTGTCTTTCTGTACATTTTCAGTTCAGAAAAGGAAAAAAAGTGTTTGGAAGTGTTGATGACTTCAGCAGAGGTGTGTTTACCTGTTACTTTCTTACATAGCATCCATTTGATTTTTTTAATTACGTTTTTTTCAAGCTTCCTCTAGCTGTCAGGATCATTTACTTCTAGTAAAGGTCAGACCAGTTAAATATCTAGTTGGGTAGAGAAATTACATCTATTCATTTTGTCTAGTAAGATTTTTTTTTGGGTGGGCTTTTGTACTGGCTTTATGAAAGATTTTATTAATTGATTCTACAATTGATTGGCATAGAGTAAATATATATGCAGAGAGTGAGATAAAGGACATAGTGTGCCTAAGGCTGAGGAACAACAAATGTAGGAGTGCAGGAAAGAATGTCACATTTTATGAAGAACTGTGATGAAAAAACTGAGGGCATATGACCAGTGTCTGGAAAAAAAGTAGGCAGAAGCCTCATTTGGAATAACAGTTCTGTGAGAACTGCAAGCCATATTATTTCTAAACTTTTGTAATTAAAAAATAAATATCTGAAATTCTCATGATTTTAACTAAGGAACAAATCAAATTAACCCTCAGAACTTATCTCAGCATTTCAAATATGAGCAAGGAAAGGATTTAGTCTGTTAAAATTAGGCATCTTAAAAATCAGTTTTTGTCATACCATTCCCTTTCTCGACTCCCTCAACAGCAAGAAGAGCAAAAAAATGTGGAAGTAGGGGGTAAGTACTGTGTATTCTCAGCTGGACAACAACACTATTGTCCATGAAGGAGGATGTTACTTTACTTTTCTTGAGCTCACTCTACTTCTCCTTACTAGCTCTTTAATAATTGCAGGCTACCCAGTCAAAGTAAGTACTTACTTTTGAAAGCAACAGGGCTTATGTTTATTGTTTATACAATTTTCAGATGGCCAATTTTCTGTAATCTACATTTTCCACTTAACTGTAAGTGACACACAGAAAATTGTATGGGCTTGTTTTCACAGGAAATTAATGAATTTATAAGCCGATGAACTGCAAAATTAATTTTATCACCTTGTCAGTCATCTCAAAATTCCAGTTGTCTTCCAGCTGAAGCACTGACAACTCTATCAAAGAGTATACATGGGCCAGATTCACAAAATATTTTTGTGCTGAACTGTATACTGGCCAGAATGTAGGCATCTAAGCCAAAGCCAGGAGGCCATGAGGTCCTTCTCCAGACATTGTGTACATTTTTGTGGCTCAGATATAAAGTAATTGCCTTAACCCAACTGAGGTTCACTAGCTACTGAATGCTCTGGAGTTTGAAGAGGGAATGTGGAGAGTAAGAGGCAGATGGAAATTCACTGATCAATCCTCTTAATGTATCTTGATCTCATCTGCAAAAAGCTAAAGGCTGAGAAGTACAAAGTGTCCTTACACGGAATACTTCCACCCACCATGACAGTGGAAACTTCTGCAAATGTATTTACTTACACTAGGGCACAGTATAAGAAGTACTAAAAGGCTCGATTTGCTCTTGTTCATGATCCTTTTGAACTCAACCCTCTGCAAAGTTGTCTGTTTGGGTGAAAGGGAAGAACTGCAATATTTTAAAGAACCTTTGAAGCTTCAGAGGTAATTTACTGCAATTTACTTGTCTGTAATATATGGACCCAACCTTGGGATCTCAGTCTGGTAGGATGGAAAAGAAATCCAGAGACTCTGTTGCAGAAGAAGAGCTTAATCTATCAGCCCATACCAGGTAGGACAGAATTCTGCTAATAAACCAGGCTCAAATAGCTAGTCAGTGTGATACATACACAGATTTACTCTGCATGGGAGAAAAGAGTTAGGGGGAGTTAATTCTTTTAATGCAATAATTCACACTCCAGTAAAGTGTGCTGTGTTCTCATGAAACATAGTATGTGACATAAGTTATGGTTATATATGTGTTAGTTTCCTGTAAAAGTCTTCCTTGAGTGAGTTCTGTTCAAGTCAATGGCCATTCATGCATAAGGTACTGCTTTGTTTTCATCTGGCTGTGCATTTTTTTTCAGTGAGTCACCATCCATGGGCAAGACACCTACTCAAAAAGAAACATCAGAGTAATTATAGTGTGAGTCTGTATTGTGAAATAATGTGTTGTACGAAGTTACTTCTGGCCATTTATATCAGACACTTAGTGGCATGAGTTTATTTTTCTTACTTTCTGGATTGATTTGTGTCCATGTTCACCTTATCATCATGAGTTCTGCTGAAAGGTTTGTAGTTTTTTATAGAACTGATGGGGAACATTTGTATTGCTTGTCCAGAGAAGAGCAATCAGGTTGTTGAAATGACTCAAACACAAGTCCTGTGAGGAGAGGCTGAGGGAGCTGGGGTTGTTTTGCCTGGAGAAGAGAAGGCTCAGAGGAGACCTCATCACTCTGTACAACTACCTGAGAGGAGGTTGTAGCCAGGTGGGTCTCTTCTCCCAGACAACTATCAGTAAAACAAGAGGGCCTGGCCTCAAGCTGCACCAGGGGAGGTTTAGGTTGGATATTAGGAAGAGATTCTTTACAGAGAGGATAATCAGGCATTGGAACGGGCTGCCCAGGGAAGTGGTGGATTCTCCATCCCTGGAGCTTTTTAAGACGAGACTGGATGTGGCACTTAGTGCCATAGTCTAGTAACTGTGGTGGTAGTGGATCAAGGGTTGGACTTAATGATCTGAGAGGTCCTTTCCGACATGGTTGATTCTATGATTCTATGCTTATTTTCTCAGATTACGGAAACAGGTATGGAAACAAGTCATTAAAACCTGTAATATTGCTCATAACCATTTCAAGAGATCTATGAAACACAATACAGCCCCGCCTCCATGGCAGGAGGATTGCAACTGTATGATCTTTAAGGTTCCTTCCAACCCAAACAATTCTGTCACTCCATGATTTTTAAAAAAAGAAGACATTTTTATTGGTCCTTATTCCATAGTCCCCTGGAATATTTTTAATACTGAGTGACAAACAGATGACATCTAATTTCTGTTCAATGCTTGTAGAGACAGATAATAACTTTCTGAACTACTTAGATGTTAAAGCTGCATTCATATTTGTAGTTGCTTCAGATATGATATCTTATGCACAGTGTGAGCATTTCAGTCTAATAATAAAGTGGTCATGAAATGTTTTGGTTATACTTTTTTCTGCTACTGATGATGCTTTAACCATTTGTTCATTTTCACTGTGTTTCCTCATATCTTCTTGTCTTTACAAGGATCTGTTGCTTTTAGACCTATCTGTTGTTCTTCGATCAGTCTAAGAAAGATTTTGATCACTTCTTTTCTCGCTTCTCAATTATTTTTAATTGAAGTGGAAGGCAGACAGTCTTGCAATTAATGGCCTTTCCTTTAAGTTTGACCAGCTCCACTGGAAATGAGTGCCAAAGGTCCTTGTGTGGGTCACGCACTGTAACTCTGCAGAGAATGTGTGCCCAACTCACATACCAATAGGAAATCCTCATCCTGCATTGGTCACTGTCTATTTTGTTGTCTATTTCTGATTAAATTTGCTTCAGTATTTCACTGGACCCATCTTTTGTTCTGCTTGTACTTGTTTCTCAGCTACCTTTTGTTTGTCAGCACTCAGATATGAAACTTTTTGCCTTCTTTCTATGGGGATCCTCTGTAGCACCCCTGTACAACTGCACAATTACAAAGAAAAGCAGAAAATATCATCCAGATATTCTTTTTAGCCCTATTTTCTGGAACATCATTCATAACTTCCTCTCTATTACCTGCATTCTGCTAAACTAAGACATTTTTTCCCATATTGCTGTATTCTTAATTCCACCAATTTCACAGTACTGAGAAATTAATGATGATAAAGTTGCTGCCTCCATTTCTCCATTTCCCTGCAGTGACAAGGAATTAAACTATGTTGTTGCCCTCTAACTAGGGAATTGCTGCAAGTCCTCCTCTAATCCTATAGTTTTTGCCACATTTGCAATGACTGAGATACTCTTTTTCTATATCTATGGTTAGATCCCCACTTTCCCCATTCTTTTTCTTTCTCTCTTTCACTCCTCCTTACATTATGCCAACTTGTGCCAATTTGCAGCACACAGGAATCAAATACAGGATGAAAGGTATCAGGAGACACATGGTTTTCTTGTCCAACTTTAAAGCTCCAGGAAAGCAGTCACAGACCTTTTTTTGGGTAAAAATGAAGACAAAGTGATTTTCCTTTAACTTCAAGGGAAAAATAAAGAAATTCCTGTAACTAAGGAAGGGGATAATACCATGTATTATCCCATCACTGTCTCTCCACTCCTTCTTGGTGGAGCAATCTTTTTCTTGGTTTTAATTATGTTTGCTTAGAAAGACAAATAAGAAAGGTTTTCATGAAGTAGTAATTTGTTCCAAGGAAATCAGCTGTGAACAGGGAGTTTTCACTTGATAAGTAGCCCTTAATCACTATCCAGTGCTGATACTCAGTGGCACAACAGGACATTCATGGTTAACTGTTAAGGAAGAGCTAATAAAAAGTATTCTTTTAAGCAACATCTATCTAAATATTGAGATTTTTCTATGAAAGGCAGGAGCAGCTGGACTGTATAAAGAAATTAATCTATTAAATAATTAATAGTTGTGTCTCCATTAACATAATATTTTCTATTATTTACACAGTGGTGGAATGCCATTTTACTATTTCTGCCTGTAAAAACACAAAAGCTCTTACTGTAAAAACAATCCTGCATCTCATTTTAAAATTTACATTTTTATTTTACTGTTATGTAAATCTGGTATTATATCCCATTTTCTTTAAGAATTTATATTAATGTTTGTACAAGCAAATGCTGCATAAGGAAGAACAAAGTGTTTAGAATTTTAATTTAAAATTACTGCAATGCAGATAAACACAGAGTTATGATATACGAAACATGGTTATGGATTAGCAATTGTGTCTCATTGGTTTTTTTTGTCTCAAGTCTCTGAATGTTTTTTACAACTGGAGAATGACAAATATGCTCAGATCTGCAGGCCTTCCTGAAGGTGGCTCCATTTGATAAAGGTTAAATAAGACAATCCAGGATCAGGTCAACTGAAAATTCTTAATTGGTCAGAAGAAGAAAAAACAGAAATAACTGCTCAGACAACAGTTATGAATAATGTTGTGAAAGAATTTCCATAAAATAATTCTAGGATTTAAATAATGTATTCGCAAAGTTAATCAAGAGAGCAAAGACTACAAAAAATTGAGAAAAGAGTCTTTACTTATTACAGTCTATATCTCAGTCTCAATTCTGAACTAAAGACTATCTCTAATAGTAATTTTCTTTTCTTTTTAACTCTGACTACTGAAAAGTGCAGGTTCATTAGAATGTGTCTCATTCACACACAGTTGTTTCCAGATTTGGTGAAATAAAGTCACAGAGGACAAAAGATCTACAGAAGAACGCTTGTTTATTTTAGAATAGTGCTCAATTCTTTCTCAGATTACTTCAGCTCAGGATGTAGATGAAAAGATAAAACGTACAAAGCTTCATTTCAAAAGAAATTCTAAAATAGGAAATGGAAGAGGAAATTAAATTTCAGTGTACTGCAGAAGAACTGTAGACTGAAAAACTTTTAAAGGCAGAGAATATGATTATATTTTTCCGTCAATTAAAAAAAAAAAAGGAAGCAAATAATATATGAACTCTGAGGCTTTCTGTGATGTTTTAATTCTAGAAGATAAACCTTTAAAACCCTATAGAAACCTAAGATATGTAGCCAAGGTGTTCTGGAAGTCTATAGAGTTCTGCAGGGTTACACTAGCATTTGCCTCACATCTCAAGTACAGCATCTTTGTAACATAATGCATAAATTAAACATTTTCTGTTTGATACATTTTTAGAAAAAGTCTTTAAACCTACTTCAACATTGTTCAAAGCATCATATACAGTATTTATATATGTTCTTCCCATCTGCCAGTAATGCCTCGTATATCTTTTCCAAATCAGCTTTTCCAGAGCTCTGTCATAATCCCCCGTAAATTAATGATAACACGGTAACCAACCAGTTAAACTTGTATATGCAGAATGCTTGCATATGAAAAAAGTGTGTCATTAAGAGTTAAGGCAAATCAAAAAATAATAGCAGTGTTTGTTGTCGATGGTTAAACATATTTACAGGACAACAAACTCATAGCTTCACCTACATCAAGGGCCCAGAAAACAGCTTTCTCTGCCCCTCCAAGCACCTTCAAATCTTTGATGTCTGCTCATCTCAGATAAATGGAAGTTGTTATATATTTATACCTGTCATGTACATTGGAATCCAGTAAGTATTTAATGCATCGGACATTGAACAGAATTTTAGATTTCTAATCAATACCACATAGATATCCTGGGAAAATATCACAGCATTCCCCCAGAAGATGAATCACTTCAGTATGAAATCCTTTAGAAGAAAAATGCCTTCAAACATTTTTCTGTCTTGATCTGAAATAGAATAGGAATGCTACAGGCGTGTGAGTAGTTATCTAAGTTACACAAAAATGGCTTTCATAGCATGAAGAAGAGGGGTTTGGTTTCTGGTTTTCAGTACCTTGGGAATAGACTCCCAAATATAAGAACCTTATCCTGCATTCATGAAAGACTCCTAAAGAATTCATTAGGGAAGGAGGTGGGATGAAGTGATGAGCACATAGAGGAAGACTGGGAATCACAGTCTATAATCACAGAAATGTTAGTTGTTCTAGCTGTTGGCAAAGCAAGATAAGAAATAACCCACAGAGAAACCTACAGTTAACAATCTTTTGTGGTTTATTTTAAAAAATCTTAGAAAATTCATATTCCTCAACTCTTGCTTCTGTAAGGTTTTAGGTAAACTTGGGAAAGTGCACATTAATTCTGAGAAACAGCCTGAGCCTGAAGGCAGATATTTTCTTCTTTCTGTTGGAAAGTTAAAATATGAACTTTGAAAAATCATTGTGACCTGGGGAAGTTCAAGGTTGTAGTTCTTACTGTTCACCCTGTAACACAGCAGATGTTTTTATATATTTTTGAGTTAACTCATTATTTTAAAGTTTTGGTTTTGTTGTTGTTTTTTCATGAAGCAAATGCATACCTTTAAGGCTAAATAAAAAATGACAATTAAAAAAAATATTGTCAGCGAAGAGTAATGAGTTAAATGGTTTCATGTAAATGCTAACTAATGAACACATTCTATGGGCTATAGAAAGGATATTTCTCCTTATTGGTTCAATAACTGTTGAGTTTAGGGAGGAAAAATAGTCTGAATGGATATGAATAAGCTTTTTATATGTAAAAAAAAGATTGCTCAATGACTTTTAATTCTACTTAAATTATTTTCTCCTTATATCAGGTTGTGATAAACTCCAGCAGAATTAAAAATTGCCAAAGAATTTATGTTGCAAAAAATTTCTATAAAATAGTATTTCTATCAAAATCAACTTATTTGAAAACAAAACATCAAGCAGTTTTTTCAAACCAATTTAATTGGCAAAATAAAGTTCAGTAGCATAAAAAAGTTTCAAAAGAATATAAATTTTCCATAACTTTGATTTTTAATTCCACTTTGCTTTCAATTTTTTTTTTCTCTTTCCTCACTTTGCCTTGCCTTGTTTTTTCATTCTGTTGTAGAAAAAAAAGAGGAGAAAATATCAAAATGGAAATGCAAAAGGTTGGTTTGGTTTTCAAAAAATAGACAAAAAATTATGTCTGGGTTTTTTTTCCAAATATCACTGCTCATTAAGAAAGAAAGTCTCAATTTTTGTTATACATGTAGTTTTGGAATGAAAAGTTCTCTTCTGTCTGTGATAAACTATCTGGAATATTAATAAGAAATTGATTTTCAAATTTCAATACTAACCATGGAATAGTAAAGAAATTCAAACACTTTTTTTCCTTCTTCCTTTGGATATATATTTTACAAGTATGTCTCATGTTGATAGCATTTTAAATGCCTTGAAGACAATTTTCCAATTAAAAATAAACCAAAATATTTTAGTTTTCTCTCTAAAAGTGGGAGCAGGGGACTCCTTTTTTTTCTCACTTTCTCTCAATTGGATTGCAACAAAATTTGATCTATAATTATTCATATAGTGATAGCAACAGACATAACACTTTTAAGAATTAAACCAAATTTGGGGGGAGATTGCAAAGGAACAAATTATTGGTAACTGTTGTATAGGCACAAAAAGGAAAATTCATGCAGTATTATTGAAAACTATTATCCTACTCTTAGAAAGAAGTGTTACATGCCACAGCCATTGTTTGCAAGACTGCTTTAAGCAGCAGTTTTTGAAATTAATTTCTGCCTTTCATAGTCTCTAGAAGATAGAAACTACGGACAATCCTGCTTGGTCAAGGGAGTTAATGCAATGTATTTTCTGGGTCATGAAGGCTGTAACAAATTCATCATGAGGTCAGGAACCACAACAAAGTAATCCTTGAAGGAAATGTCTTCCCAACAGAGATAGTGCTAAACACACCTGGAAGAATTTTATGAAAGAGTTGCATCTTTTCACATTAAAGAGCTGACAATTATCACAAATTTATCTTAACAGATGAATGTAAGCATCCTCACCACATTTTGGCCTTGACCAAAACACTAAAGGATCCCAGGTAAGGTGGGGCATACTAAAAAACATGCTTTGAATTTGAATTTTAAAGGGTTTCCTTTTCCTCAGTAGGCGTGTGAACAGCTGACTGCTCTTGTACCCAGCTCCTTTCACATCTGCAAGCAGATGCTCACAAATCCGTGCTGTCTGGAATGACATAGGACACAGGTTTGTTGCAAAGTCACAGCATCTGTGGCATTAATTTGCAGCTAAGAAGCCTTCAACAGGACTTGACAGTTCAAGCTGCAGCACCAGTAACACCAGCAGTGCAACTCTGAGCTGGCTCCTGCCTGCCCGAGGTAGCACAAGAACACACCGCTTTGGTTATCACATACCCATTATAATCATTTAGTTCTAGAAGTCTGAAATTATTCTGATCTCCTAAGAAAAAAGAACAAAACAGGGGTTCTTCAGAAAAAGTATCAGCACCATAGTTTTAAGTTTGTGTATAAGAACAATCTAACATCAGCTGGAATGACTTCAGCTTTTGCTCTAAATTATTTGAGCAGAGAACTTTAAATAAAATCTCCATTCTAATTAGAAGAAACCATAATCATCATAAATTGCTAAAATACCAATGTTGTGGTAAACAAAGCTGACAATATCAGTGTGATAATTATTTAAAAAAATAAATAAAACATGTTGTGTCATGCTTGACAAATTTAATTGAGCAAGGTTTTTTATATGCAGAGGTTGCAGACTATTAGTAGTAATCACAGTAATGATATGTCCTTGCTACTTAGCAAGGTTTATTTTGTGTAGTGAAAACATAAAGTAGGCATACTACTGGCATCTGTGTCAGAATACAGATGATATTGATATCCTTCCTGTACTGAAGGATAAGACTGCTGAAAAAAATTTTATTTTGTCACCATTCCCAATTCAAAGGGTATTCAGAAACTGAAAAGAACATAGAGATATTTACCCCTGTCTTACTTACCAGTGTAAGTTTTGAATTCCTCTTGTGATTGTATATGCTTTTCATGTATGATTAGAAGATCCAGGGAAAAAGGAGAATTAATGCTTCATCCCATGTGACCAGAACTGGGCATTGAGAGGAATGCACAGAAAATCCTAGCTATTAATTAGTTTTATCTCATTCAAACTTGCTAGTCCCTGAAGGAGTTTTACCAAAGGCTAAAGTAAGTATGTTTTAAGTCTGACTTCTTTTTCTAACTTGGAACAGAAGACAAGATTCTTTTGGTTGGTTTCTTTCTCCCTGTATTTTTCCAGATCTGATATAGATTGTTTTTTCCTACTCTATGCTGATTCCAACAGAACACTCTGTTCAAAATCACTGAGCATTCCTGTCCCTTTAAGGTTGCAAAAAGGCCTTCCCTAGGATATACAACTCAGCTCAAAGTAGCTAAAATTAAAATGGAGGTTATAGTTCTTTCATAGAATGATATCTTCACTATTCTTATTTCCTTATCTTACAATATAATTCCACCAAGGACATCACTGCAATGTGAAACACCTTTCTCTCAACTATGAGTGGCTGATTTGAGGGCTTAATTTCTATAAAGAACTGGTTTTGAATTTAACTTCAAAATTTTGCATCTTGCTGTAAATAATTTTTTTCCTGTTGAAATACTGCAAATCCCATTTCTTCCCTCTTGCCCATTTGCTGCTTCTTTTTCAGTAGCAAAAAAGAAAGAAAAAAAAAAAGAAAAGGGAGATGTGATGTCTCTGGCCTGCCAGTGTTTACAGAGTCAGGGTCAAGGAAAGATGCTGTATTCACTGCAGATTACATTTTGCCTCTTCTGCACAACAATCTTTGTTCGGTCGCCAGTGGGTACCACGTCTGCTGAAATGTTCCCATGGAGACAGGGCATAGCTGAGCACAGCAGCCGAGTTGCACCTTCCAGCCCTTCCATGGGGCCTGTGGTTAACTGTGCGGCTGATGGAGTGCACAGCAAAAGCACCTCCCTTCTTTAGGAGCTCGTTTTGTTGGAAGTCAAATGCTCATTTCCTAAAGAAAAGTTAAAACTATGTAAACTACATAAAGGGGAAACAAACAAAAAATGTAGAAACACAAATTCACAGAAATTTCACAATATTCCAGTGATACTTCAGAAAACTTGAAAGCCCCATATACTTGAGATTCTGTTTTGTGAGTTTGGCCTTTATTTGTATCTTAAAACTATTTCTAAGTCTAAAATCTAACAAACACTGTCTTCTTTAACACGAAATGACTTTAACTCATTAATTCCTCTGCATTCAGAATGAAAATGATATTTTGTGGAATATCAGAATGTGAGTGGCTTATATAAACACTTTTACTTGTGGTTTAATTCCCCAATCCCAGAAGAGTGCTTGAAATATGTACTTACGATGAAAAACTGTTGTATGTACTATTTGGATAAAATTTTTACATAATTTTTTTTTTAATTTGAGTGTACACGTTTGCTTCATCAAGACTGATGAGCTGACAGGAGAAAAAGCTAATGGAAATGTATTTCAAGATGCAGGTACTCAGTTTTCTGTTTGGTTGTGGTGTCTCAACAATGGGTCATTACACAAAACTTCTTGGAATAAGATGTTCCTAGGAGAAAGACATAGGCATTAAGCCCTATATGGATGTGCTTCTTATACCACAGGTAGAGAAAAAAAAGGTATTTTTTATGAATGTGGGAGTGAAATCCTGACCTCATTGAAGCCAGTGGTAAAATTGTAGCTTTCCTTCTTTAAGGTATTTTTTTTTTTAGCAAAATCAGGAAATTATTAGTACTGCTACAGAAAATACTGGTAAAAATTCAATTTCAATAGTTCAGACTTATCTAGTCACCAGCACTGAAATGAAGTAAAACTGACAAAATATACTCACAGGCTGCTAAAGTGATTTTGGAAATATATTATGAGACACTGAATGAGTTTGGTTTGTATAGTTTGGCGAAGCAAAGCTACAGATGAGATATACTGATCCTTTATAATTAAAAACTTCAGTAATTTTAAATAGTTTCAAAACTGCAAGCATTTGTAGGACTTAATACTACTTAAACCTTAATACTACTTAAATCTTAGTGACATTAAATACTTACAGGTGTTCAGCTACTTACCCAGATCAATGTGTTAAACCAATCATCAGATACAGGGTCCAGAGGACTTTTTTTTTCCTAATTAGGAAGAATTTCAGCAGAGGCAGAATTTACTTTTTTTGTAGCCCGAGTCGTCATCACCGTCTGGGAATTTTATTGACAAAGGTCCAGGAATCTGGTAGGCAGATAATGCTTTCACTTCCTCCTGTTTTCTTCCTGTGGCACGCCATTGTCTTTTGGTAGGTGTCAGGAAGTGTTTCCTGGCCCACGGCATCTGCAGATATGTGGGGTGATGTTGTGTGGCCCCCTGATGTAGCTGCTATTTGTTTGTTAGCACAGAGGTTTGGGCCTGCATGCAGTGACTTGGGTGGCTCTGACAGCGCCCTGTCGCTGTGCCCTGCTGGATGGAGGATCAGTGTGAACCTGAAAACAAAAGTCACATGCACAGCAGCCTCTTGGGTCCCATTTAACTGAAAACATTATCTCCATCCAGAGCTGCTCAGCCATATGTTATCTTGCTGAAATGTCTCTTGAGGGAGGCGGGAGAACTGAATTCAGCCTAGTGCAAAAATTAGAGAACCTCAAGGCACTGACTTTTTGCAAGTAATTCTTTCCCCTTTGGGGTCGCACAAGACATCATGATTGAATTCAAGGGGCCCCTGAAATAAAAGAGCCAAAGCTTGTGAGAAATTCCAGGTTTGATGCCTGTCCAAACATTTACCAACCTTTTTTCACCCATCCCAAAAAATCACAGTTTGCTGCAGCAGTACTTTCACTTGCTGTTGAAAACCAGATTTCTCATCCATCATGCTCATCTCATGCAGTATTTGCAGAAAACTGTGTTGCAGCTATTTAGGATACAGTCACAAAGACAAAACAAAAGTCAACTTTTGTTTGCCACACCTTGCACCAACATTGCCCAGCAGTTTGAAAGGTTGTGATTTATTAAACAGTCTGTATTAGATGAGCCGAAGAGTTATTCTCCTGCATAAAGGGCTCTTAAAATTGGAGTTAGCTCCCTGCAGCCTTCCAGATATGTCTAATCCATGCTGCAGTCCCAGACGTATGCAGGGCTTAACATATCCTGATCCAGGTGTCACAGAATGATTTGATCTTTATCTCTGGAAGACAACTGATTTGGGTCTATGCTATCAGACTTGAAGAGCCACTCAGTCTGACACAGAGATGAAGATGGACAAATAGATTATAAAGAAATCATTTTGCCCTGAGATCTTATTTTGAGAGGTGCAAAGGTGCTACAACACATTAAATGAAGATGTCTCTTAGTACGAAGTGATTATAGCCCTCTTTACTTGTTCTCAGATTGGTGAACCTCCTGGGCACCAGTCTGCATTAGACATACAGGTGAGTAGACGATAACATTCAGAACTACAGCTGAAGACAGAAATAGGCAGGACAACATCATAGCAAAGTTTATCTTTAATCACTTGCAGGGGATTGAAATATCTATCCTGGTTTTTGTTCAGATAATTTTCTTCCTAGTAGTTGGTTGTCTCAGTTTAAATGAGACACAGGTAAGATTGAATTATGTCCAGGAAGGAATAACAGCCCTTTATTAAAAGTA
>JAWMRA010000113.1:103699375-103710421 GCA_035584735.1 Pseudotriccus pelzelni
ACAAAACCCCAACCCTTCCCCCCCTCACTCACAGAGCAAAGGGAAAGGGTAAAAATTCCAGGAACCAAACCATGACATTGGTATAGTGCTGTGTTTTGGACTTAAGATGACAATAATGATAACACACTGAAATTTCATTTGTTTGTAAGCAGTGCTTACAGTAAGTCAAGGACTTTTCAGCTTCACCCTACTGGCGAGTCGGCTGGGACAGCACAAGAAGTTGGGAGGGAACACAGCTGGGACAGCTGACTCCGACTGACCAAAGGGATATTCCTTACCATATGGCATCATGCTCAGTATATAAACCAGGGTGATGTTCAGAGTGATGGCATTTGTTTTCATAAGTCACTGTTAGGTGTGATGGAGCCCTGATTTCTTTGGAATGGCTGAACGTCTGCCTGTCCATGGAACGTAGAGAATGAATTCCATGTTTTGCTTTGCTTGCATGTGCAGCTTTTTCTTAATTAAACTGTCTTTTCCTCTCTTTTGCTCTTTTTCCTCTCTTTTGCTCTTCTAATTCTCTCCCCATCCTGATGCAGGGGAAGGGAGTGAATGGCTCTGTGGGGCTTGGTCAAGCTGAGGTCAAACCACGACACCATCTTATTTTCAGAGCTCCTCTCTGAACAGTAAAATAAATGAAAGAATTAATCACAACCAAAATTGTGCCTTTTGCTTCCTTTTAAGAGGTGATCAGGTGTCGAGTGCCTGACCCTCGTGTCTGTTTAGTGTCAAAAAATGTTACTTCATGCTCGAATACAGGCATCATTTCTGCTCAACTTTGCAGTGGAATTTAGCAACCATCTTGAGCTGAAAAATCACACAAGGACTTTCAGGATCAAACTTATTATGCATTCAGTATCCCAATACTCCATCTGCTGTTTCCTTGTTCCATATCCTATTAACAAATGCTAAGCTGCAGATTGTTTTTCACATAGTAATGAGCTGCATAAGTATGTAAACAAAACAAAAGTTATACATTTCTGCTAGAACAAGTGCCAAGAACACCTCCTGTTGCAACACTACTAATGACAGGATAGCAACTGTGGAATAAAGAGAGTAATTTGTAGTATTCCCAGGTCAGCTGCACACATGGTTTCTCTAAAATAAGTAACTGAGGGAATTTATTCCATACTTACAACGCACCAGATTCATTCCTGCTTTGATTGCAGTAATCTCAGTGTATCTGTATCATGGAAGAATTTGGCCTTGCAGTTGGAAATCTTCCTACAGATGGTGGTAAAAAAAGGTGACCAGCATAAATAATGTCATTATCCCAATTAACTTGAATTGATTCGTTCATCCATCCATTTCCCAAGTGATTATCTCCAATTAAAATAATTGCCTGGATAGCATTCCATTGCTAGATCCCTGTGTGCAACAGAGATTAATAAATAGTGTTTTACTCATATGCCAACACAACCACCAATACCTGGAGGTAGGGAAGCACATTGCAATCTGCTACAGTTCAACATAAGGACAGAGGAAGGTTTGGAATGTCTCTAAGAAATACAGACTCGTGTATTATTATCTGTATAAGCATAAGGTTACCCTGGAATGGGACTTGAGTTGTTGCAGAATGCAAGGGGATGGTGCCTGCTTTAAAGAGGTGACATTTCTGAGCAAGCAGAGACACATATGAGGAGCACAAAGAAACCATGAGGTAATATCAGGAGGCATAGCAGCCTCTCACTATTGTGTATTTTTGGAGGCATCACAGTAGTGGATGTTTTTTCAACCACATAACTGAAGGTAACTGGCTCTGTTGATGCTTATATATTGATCCTCCCAGCTGTGAAAGTGATAAAAAGTCTGATGACACCTGTCTGAAAATGTAAAACATGGGCAAAGGAGCCTGACACCACAGACTAACCAGAGGCAATATTCCACTTTCTAATCATGATTAGAAAATGATGGGTGTGACAGGGGTGGCTTGGAAAGGCAGTTTCTGAAACAGCTTGTGAAGTGTGAGAGAGATACAGAGTAGCAATTTAAAGAAAGGGATAACAAGCTCAAATGAGCTGGGTAAGAAGAGGATGCCTGTAGCCACAGTATAGCATCTGCTAGGTTCAGAGAAACGACTGCTCTAATATACTGTGAAAGTATGCTTAGACATATGCATAGACGGAGATGAAAAACTGTATCTAAGTTTTGTATAAAAAATATGCAAAATTCAAGCATAATTTGAATCCAGAAACGTTAAATTCAGAGCTGAATAGGATGCTCAAATTACTGGGCTGCTTAATCACTCAGTACAGCAGCTGGTATACCTTTAAGAAAATGAGGTGGGAGAAATGGTTACCGAAAAGACTGCAGAAACAATGTTAGTTGGTTTCGAGGTTAGTTAGTTAGGAGTGATCAGGTAGCCAATTACAGAGTCATAGAATCATAGAATATCCTGAGATAGGGACACACAAGGGTCATTGAGTCCAATTCCTGGCCCTGCACAGAGCACTCCAAGAGTCACACCATGTGCCTGAGAGTGGTGTCCAAATGCTTCTTGAACTCAGACAGGCTTAGTGCTCTGATCACTTCCCTGGGGCGACTGTTCCAGTGATCAACCATCCTCTGGGTGAAAAACCTTTTCCTGATATCCAAAATAATCCTCCCCTGACTCAAATTCATGCTGTTTTCTTGAGTCATGTCACTAATCACGAGAGTGGAGGAATTAGTACCTGCCCCTCCGCTTCCACATTCCTCCCTGGATGTTGAAGGCCACAATGAGGTTTCCTCTCAGTCTCCTGTTCTCCAGGATGAACAAACCAAGTGACCTCTGACATTCCTCATAAGACTTCCCCTCCAGACCCTTCACCATCTTTGTTGCCCTCCTTTCGATGCTCTCTAGTAGCTTAATGTCTTTTTTATATTATGGCTCCCAAAACTGCCACACTATTCAAGGTGAGGCTGCCCCAGTGCAGAGCAGAGCAGGAAAATCCCCTCCCTTGACTGGCTGGTGATGTTTTGCCTGATGCTCCCCAGGACATGGTGGGCCAAGAAGTGAAACAAAACACGCAAGGAAAGAAAATCCTTTCATTTTGTTAGAATAGAGTTGTTTACGAAATTAAATTCCAAATGAGTATTTTGTGAACAGGAAGTGTAAACAGCTAAACAGAAGACAGGAATGAAGGGGGCAGTCTCACCAAGAATGGAGCTGACAAAGCTTAGAGGCAGCTGTATCAGGAGTCCTGGCTAAAACTCCTTATCTGCCTGAGAAAAATGAACCATCCTGAAATGAAAAGGTCTAGCATCTTTTGCTTGATGTCATTCTAGTTTACCAAAAGACCCTTCATTGTCTCCATCAGGGATGGAAATACCTTAGCTGCTCAGACAGAAGAATCACATGGAATGAGAACCATATTTAAAAAGCGTAAAGTATTGCAGATAAGGACACAAACCTCAACATAGCTCATGATGTGGTGATTAGTGCACTCTCTTGATGGTTAGAAGACTCCAGTTCGTATCTTTTCCCATAAAAAAAAAGTTCAGATAATGATTAAATTAATGCAGAATAGCTGTAGAAAGTGTCAGAAGTGAACTGATGTCTCTTTAGATGGAGCAAAGCAGGACACAGCAGAGATGTTCAAAAGCAGAGGTATTCAAAAGGCAGACTTGCTTTCTTCTATAGTTTCAGCAGTACAGTCACAAAACCATCTTGACATAAAGCTGATATCCATTTCAGGGCAGCTGATACCAGATTTTTGTGCCATTGCTATTACATTTTTCTGGTAAGTACCCTATGCTAAATCAAATAACTTTTAGATCCTTGAAAAATATTAATAGCAGTCTTGACTACCTAGAACTTGTTAGGGATATGAGTAAAGATACAGCATTTTCATTAAATTTTGCACACCAGCAGCACTGGTGAATAAGAAAATGCCTATTGGAATTGCTCCAGTTTAACATGATGCCAGCCAAATATTTTCCTTTTATGTTGGGTTTGTTGCAAACAGCTGTTTTAGGTGCCCAGTCACACTGTTTGAGATACCCTCACCGAGTCTTCTAAAATCTCAGTCAATTCTACTAGCATGTAATGAGCTTTGGAGGGTTGACTGTTAGATCAATGGTTTTCAGCCAAGCCTAGGTCGATCAGATTTTAAGAGCCTAAGTCAATCAGATTTTAAGACATTTGACCAAAACTGCTCAGGACAAAGCAGATGAAGACACAGAATCAGAAGTATCTATTTAAAGACTCTCAGTATGGCTATGAGCCTGGCAATTTAATAATCAAAATAATTGTTTGTTTGTTTGTTTTCCCAGAGAAATTGATGTTTCTTTCATGCACTATGAAAGTAAAGATACTTGTTTTTACGAGAACCAAATAACCTTGATCACATTAAATTGAGGAAGATAATTGATAGGTTTATTTACTTTTTTTCCGTACATAGAGATATAACGCAAATAAGCCTTCATTACATATCAAAAGATCTAAGATGACAGTCACATATTTTGAATAAAAAAGCTGACCAAAGAGAAAAAAATACGTCTATGTAAGAAAGAGAAAACATGACACACAGGTAGTTTGCCTATCTAAACTAATCTTTGGGATAAATTTTATAAAGGGAATCAAAGAGTGGAGGTAAATGGAATCAGATGTGTTATTGCATTGACAAAGATACATTACGCTAAAATAATCCAGTATTGTTCCTTGAGAACTGTTTTTTAATAATGGGATATGTATGCATTTTACATCACCAGGACCTTACAAGGAGATCTAAGACGGTGTAAATGGGAGAAGAGGGAAATCAATTAGAAAATGGCTGAAGCAGAGACTGGCATGTGTTACTGCCCGTGTGGAGGGGGATTAGTAGTGGGGATGTGTGGAGGGTTTCAGTGATGAGCATGGGAGAGAATACAGCAAGATCTTGGATTGAAGGTGAATCTCAGTAGTTATTTCCTGCATGTGACAGCGGAAGTTACACTCCCTCTTTGAAATCATATCCTTAACTACATATTTTGTTTGTATTTTCCATTTGAGAAGACTATTCATTGCTTCTTAAATTAACTGTTATCTCTCAAGCTTTTACTTCTTATTTCATTGCTAAAGAATAGGATGTCTCTTTTTTTTTCCCTTTTCAATACATTTACATTATAATTTTACATATATATGGGTAGTGTGTATTTTTTGTTCTCATAAGCACCACAGATTAGCTCTTTAGAAACAGCAGGTTTCATGCTTTTTAAAGACTAACTAGCCATTTCTAAGGAATGTGCTTGGGTCAGGCAGAAGAAAATCTTTGGCATCATTATAGCATCATTCCCAAAGGAAAAAGCATATCATCTGTGATAAAAACAGGAGTAGAACTCTGAAAGATCCAGGGTTAACAAGCACTGTACCAAAAGGCCAGTATGAAATGGCCCTTTCCTGGCAACTTAGTTCTCTTGCAATTCTGAAAGTAGGAATTTCTCAAATTTTTTTATATTCTCCATTCTAATTTAAAACATATTTTTACAACATATTACTGAGAAATCATTTGGAAAATGTGTTTGGAAACATATGTTGGCATTGAGTAGCTGTCAGGCATTTAAATAGAGAAAATGAGTGTTTCTCATACACCTGCAAGGGTGGAAAATAGTCCCAGTTTGTCTGATTTACCACTGCATTCTGCATCACTTGACATTATGAACCCATTAAACATTTAGTGATTGACTGTGTTTGCAAAATTTGTTCTCCTTGTTTCTGTAAGAAGGCCTAAAGTCCCCAGGTGCCTTTATGGCAGCAAGACCAAGATTATATCTTCACCTCCTAGTTCCTTTTTACCTCACTCACGAAGGAAGGATGGTTGGACAGAAAAAGCATTGGATACTTCTACACCTTCCTTTCTTCTACAATATTCCTTCCCCTTGAAGAGAACAGGAGCCACCACAGACTCCACCATCCTTTTGCCTGATCCAGGATTCCTCTGATTCTGTTATTGGTTACCCAGAATAATTTACTCTTAAAAAAATCGTCTTCTTACCTTCCCCCAAGGACCCCATTTTCTTTCTTCATAGAGAATAATATAGCTAATTTTAAAGATAAGAGTTACCAATTTATATTTGAAGCCTTAACTTTGCAACCACCACTGTGCCATCACAAAAGACACACAGGTGGTCCCCTCCCACTCCTCCTTAATAGGTGCATTTATTATTGGCTACTGCCAATCAGGTCCATTTATGTCCATGGGAGGGCTGCAAGAATTAGTCCTGTAATGCCTTGTCAATAAGCACTATCTTGCAGCTCCCTCGTCAACCTCTATAGTTCCTCTCATTTTTGTTTCATGCTGCTTACGTCTCTCTGCTGCCCATGCATAAAGACATGAAAAACTAGCCATGAGCATAGGCCATTTTTCGCTTCAGTCAACTTTGAAATTTGATGTCCTGTTTTAAGCAGTTATCTTTATCAGAAAATTCAGGATTATAATGTTGTTGTAGTACAATGTTATTGCTGGCAATGAGTGGCTGGATGGGAAAGCATTTAATCGTGCCAAAATCGCCTAAGTTTGAATCAGTGCAAGAAGGGGTGGAAAAGAAGAAACTCATCTTTTCTGTATACCCCACCTTAAAAGAGACTGTCTCATGGTCTTAATCCTTTCCTGGAAAATTACTCTGACTCTGTGTTGTTCCCAAAGGCTAATGATTTGCTGGAGAACTACTCCACGCTCAGCTTGTTCCCTTTCTTGACACTAAATGCCCATCCATTTTTCCCCTGTTGTGACACCCGTGGAAGGCTGGGAATGCAGAAGCATACAGCATCTGTAATCCTGCACACAGAATTTAGGTGGCAAATGAACACAGTAAATAGATTTTTCTCCTTATGTCCTCATCTAGGCAGCTGGAGAGAGGCAAAATCCGGTCCTGAGCAGATTTAGTGGGTTGGAGAGAAATGACTCTTTCACAGCTATTGCTGTGGTGGAGAAGGCACAAGTGGTCTCCAAACCTGGCAGGTGATTGCCCATGCTTTGCACAGCTGTGAGCAGCAACAGAGAGAATATGAACAGGATGTCGTTACTGATCTCTAGATGCTCTCAAGCACTTACAGAGAACCTGAAGCATTAGAATAACCTCAAATAAGCAAAAGATCAAACAGCAGCAAATTTTCTGTCTCTGAGTAAAAACCAACTAGAATGACAATTAAATAATTGGGACTAGTGAGACAGAGAGTGTTGAAGATGACACCTCCTTCAAAATGACCCTTTTGTATAACAGCAGCCTCTTTTAAACACTCCTGAAAATAATGAGCTGCAAGCTGCAATTAGCATGAAAAGCAGCCTTATTGCAGAGAACAGTTTGAAACAAGTGCTAAAGCATGATGAACTTTGTGAAAAGGATCTTGTCAGAAGCTTTTACTTTTCTTAGACCAAAGAGTTTCTGGCTAAAACTTGTTGCTCTCCATTAAAAGGAGAGTGAGCAGAGGAGTTATGGCAAGCTCATTATTAGTCAAGATAATTTTTAATAAGAAATAACACTGGAATGAATACAAACCATGTGTTTGCAGCACATTATGCTACACTCTTCATACTTGTTTGAGTTGTGAACAACATCTCAGTCAACGTGCTCTGGCCATTCTCTGTTGTGACTCAGTGGCACAAACACCTGGAGTGCTGCTCTGAACTGCAGTGCAACTGCACCCATGGCTGGGTTGTCATTAAATAAATATAAGAAGTTCTTTGAGGGGACTGGTAGATGGCAAAGTATATTTAAAAAATGAAATGAAATTCCAAGTAAAAAAGCAAGGACTTTAACTGTGAAATCCTGATTTTGAGGTGTACCATGAAAGAATGGAAAATTAATTTGAAGCATTGAGCTAAAATCAACATCTTATCACAATTTGGCATATCATGCTGATATGTAGGAGGGAGCTGCTTGGTCAATCTGACAAAAATTTCAGTACAGTGTTGAAGGCCTAACACACAATAGAATTCTTATCCTAAATTTAAGACAAAAATGCAGTGTAAAGTTATATTACTGGTGGAAATTGGACTATGGCTCATCTTTCACAGAAAATGGAAGCAATCTATTCTTCTCACTTAATCTTTAGGACTTCAAAAGGAGAAGTTAGATGTGTAAAGTAGTCAAAAGGGGTCAGTCAGATGTGTAAAACCAACAACGGCTTCAGAATTTAGACCTATATTTATTGCCAGAATTAGAATAAATTCTCTAAATGTTGATACTAATACCATCAAGTCTTCCTAATATTGAGACCTACAAAATACATCACTATTCAGACAAGAATATAAGCCAAAAGTTAAAACTATAAGAAAAATAGAAGTTATGAGCATAGGTGATTCTCTGGAAAAAGTGAAATTTGACTGTACATTTGCAATAAAATATATATAACATAAAAGTGACAGTGTAAACTATACAGAAAATTGAATGTCTGCAACAGTGAAACTGTGGCATGCCTGACATATATCAGAGGTAGAAACTGAACCTCTCTAGGACATGTTGATTCAAATCTTCAAATTCTTGAAATTACTCATATTCATGAACATCAGATCTGTTTGGATATTGCTGTGATTTTTTTTTTCCCCATCAGAAGATTCTTTTTGTTTCAATTTCCTGTAATTTGTTTCACAGTCCCCAAAACAAAGAACCTTTTTCAGAGGTCTTTAATATCTATCATTCTTTTATACTCTGAATGCAGTTAGATTAAGTCTTCAGACAGAAGTGGTAACTTGCTTTCATTATTTAAAAGTACTTTGCTCTTCAATATGGAGATTTTTATTATTTTGGTTTTTTTTTTTAGTTGACCATAAGGAACTCCCACTGACATCCTGAAATTAACTAAAATAAAGAAATATTTGTCAAGCTGCATTTTTAGGAATAAAGAGCCTTGGTTCAGGTCCAGTTGGTATTTATATTTTGTTAAAACCCATGTAGGATTCAACACCTTTTTCAGTGTCCCTGTGATTAACCTGGTGTCTTCCTGCAGGTGTGGGTTTCTCTTTCAGCATAGACTTGACTGAAAGCATCTGATTCACAGCCTCTGCCAGGACAGCAGATGCTGTGCAAGTCATTTCAGAGCGATACAGTGTGTGCAACTCCTGACTGTAAAAGTAACAACTTTCCTCTGAAATCCAATTCCAAGATATTTTTGAAATCACTTCTTTTTGAAAACTTTTACTTTTGAAAGTTTAGGAAAGAGAAAACAAGTATTTTGCTTATCCCTTGAGTAAATTTAATGATGCTTTCTTATATTCATGGATGTTGAACACTTCAGAATTAGTGAGTTGGGAAACATTTTTGCCTGTGGCTTATAAGTGGGCTTTGTGCAGGAATGAACTCACACAAAGTCCACTGATACAGTGAGTTCTGGTCATCTGTAATTCAAGGTCAGTATCTGAGAAAATGAATACAGACTTCTGACAGACTGAGAGAAAGATACAGCACAAAGACAAAAAGCAAAAGGGCTAGTACCTCCTATGGGAAGAGAAAACCAAAATGGAGGGTTCTAGGTTAGAATCACATTGTAAACCTACGATTTGCTCTAATCCCCACAGAAATGTAAAATTGGAGCAGGCATTTAAGTAACTGAAAGAAAACTGCCTTGATTGTAAGGCAATTGTCATCACTGAAATAATTTCCAGCTCTGTTCAGCTTTGCTCAGTTATGTCTGCAGCTGGCATGAAGTGCAGAGATTTAGAGAGATCTTTGAAATAAGTGCTAAAAATGTCAGTTCCATCCAGCTATACAAGACAGTGAAAAATTGCCTTTTTTTCCCCCCTCACATTTCAGGAGTTTAGGACTAAAACTGTTCCTCTTGTAAAATCTGATCAGCTGTTGCCTATTCTGGAGAAGGTAAAATTTATGTGAATCCAGGAAATGCTTAAATTTTAGATTCCTAATGTACAAATCTCCTTAAAGCAAACGCCTAAAATGCTTATATAACCTATAGTGAAAAGCAGGTGCTTTTGAAAATCTCGTTTATTTAAACAAAGGCAACTAAGCTGAACAGAGAGAGAGAGAGCTGATGATCAATGGCTTTAGAGCTAGAAATACCAAAGAGAAAATGTGCAGTTCATGAGCTGTCTCACCAGATATTGTGGTATTAATTTTATACTCTAATATGAGAGCATAACTTAACCCTGTGCAGCTTTTAACTCCTTAGATGCTAAAGTGGTGATCAACATTAGGTCCTTTTCCACTAACCGGAAACGTAGGGGGTTGAAAAACAGGGCCACAACACCTCAGAGAGGGTTAAAAGAGAGGGAAAACTCTGAAAATGGCTTATGACCTTTTACAGTTGTTTCTGCCTCTTAGAAGACTGCTAGAACTTGTGTTGGCTGTCATTTATGACATTTTTAGGTATTATCATCTCCCACTCATATTCCACAGAGTTTGGACCCACATTCAGGCCTCTGTTGAAGATGTTTACATCCTGTTGTTTTATAGCTGGCAACTGCTGCTTTCAGATTTCAAACTCAGTGAATAAGAAAGCAGAATTGACTGAGAACCCAAAGCGGAGATGTCTTCAGTTTTCATCTTTGTTCTAGAACTCTGCTGCCATGGCTTTACTTATCAACTGCTCTCTGTCTCTTTTTTCTGAACTGCAATCTGCCACCAGTTCTTACACACTACATAGGAGAGGAATTGAGTGGATTGATAGTGCCTTAATAGAGCTGTTCAACACACATCTATTCATAATTATTATTATCCAACAATGATTTCCATCTACAGAAAAAATATTAGTCATGCTCTGCTGTAATTTACTGATTTGCACTTAACTGGGACTTGATCCTCTCTGTTTGCAATAGAACTATCAAAAAATCATATTTATTTCAGGGATTTTTCCTCGCCAGCATATATTACATATTCTTAAGAGAAATCATGTTTTCTTGGAATGAAATAGCTAACAAGGAAGCTCAATTTTCAGGAGCTTTTAGAGCTCAAATATCAAAAAAATCCACAGCTAAAATAAATCATTCTACAGTTAACTCAGGTATCTGAATTTATTTGCATATATGTGAACAACTATGTAAATATGCCTATGGTACATTATCTATCTATCTATCTATCTATCTATCTATCTATCTATCTATCTATCTATCTATCTATCTATCTATCTATCTA